>JALXJV020000019.1:23458399-23794205 GCA_024633595.2 Lepomis macrochirus
CTGTAGAAAAATTCATGGCAATTCATCCAATAGTTTTTGAGATATTTCCATCTTGACCAAGGATCGACCAATAGACAGACATCGAGGCGTCTTGATAAAAATGCACATGTAGATATTTTTTTAAGGACAATTTGACGCCATCTAATCCAAGAAGCTACACATCTATTTAAAAATGCAATGTCAAAAAGTACATATCTTTTAGTTAGAAAAGGTTAGAAAAAGCTGTATAGACACACTGTATATTACGTCCATCAGTGTTTTTTGTTACCTGTGAACAAAGTCAGACTAGCTGCCAAATTTTGACCTCCTTGGTTAGCCTTCTCAACAATCTGCTGGATATAGGACACAAACAGCAGCCTTTACTTTTTCAAGCTATAAAAAAACCCATATAGTTTGAGTATTTCACCAAGTTAGAATACATATCATCTCCTAACAAGAGCTGTTACCGGCTTTTATCTTACCTCATGACATCAGGAAGTAATCAGGGTCAGATAATTATATAATCTCTTCCTAAACACTGAGGGGAAGATCACTGGAACGCTTTTACTTGAAGTCTCCTATCACTGGTACTGTTTAGAGCTATATTACAAGTACACTTGACTTGTGATTTCCAAGTTCTTATTTAGAGACGTCTTAGGATGTAATTTGATCTTGGCAAAATGCATAGATAGAAATCCAGGTCAACAGTACATGTGGAAAAGTCACTGCTTTCCGCTAGGCGACATCTAGTATCTCTTCCTTCCTCTTAGACATATTGAAAGTAAATGTTCCAACATCCTAAAACCTCAACAGCTGAGTGTTTCATGCTTCTCAGAACACACAAAGGTTGATCTAGGCACGAATACTCAGAATCGACTGCTGTGATCGTGACTAGACGAAACATTCAGTCTAAGGTCTGACAGGGTCTCTGGGAGTATCGGATGCTGGAGGCCAAAATGTGCCCATTAAAGCGAGCTGCACAACAACAAACAGTACCAGAGGGGGCAGAGAGGACACTGAGGTGGGCTGCGGATCAAGATGAATGATCGAGGCTGCAAAGGTGGGGAGTGATCACTAGGTCACCTGCTTGATGTTGAAAGACTTAAACGACCTACTGCTTGCAAGCCAAACACAACCTGAAGTAGGACACGTAGATCAGCCATATTTAATTAAAATGATCCCTCGTTTAATGCTCTTATTTAAGGATTTTAAGAAGTTGGCATGTCTTCAAACACCAAAGTCCACCCTTGTTACAGGCGATGAGTGGAACTATTTCACTTTAGATCTGGAACAGTTTGACCTAATTAATGGATTTACTGACAAGTGTAGAAAGATACTGATTATGAAACTTTGTGTGGCTTGCACAAAAGGCTCCAGTTACAAAGGAAAGATGAAAGAAAAAAAGAGATAACAGTGATTTTAGCCTCAACTTTGGAACGGTAGAGACCCTGGCACAGGAATATTAGGCCGCACTCAAGCCAGTAAGAGGCTAACAGGTTTATAAAACACTTTTACAAAACATGCTTTAAACCAAGCCTTGGTTTAAAAGTCACCGGAAAACCTTCTCAAAGTGACGACAGGCTTAAAGTTAATGAATTATTTTTTATTTAAACCGGAGAATATTTTCCGATATCAAACATGTAATAACAGGGTTTCTGCACCAAATTCAATGGAAGACTTTTTAATACCACAAAGAAATGCAATTTAATTCCTTTGTCATGGCCATACAATAATATGCCTACAATTATTTATTAGGAACATGAATTTATTGACATTTATGACTGTACTTCCCGGCTGTAGATAACTAATTCCTATTATGGATAAATCAATTAATGTGACCTGGACCGAGAAAAGCAGCAAAAAATTGATGGACGCATTAACCAATTAAAAAATAATTACTTAATCTAAGTTTTTGCTCAAACTGACACTTGCTCAGAGCTTCCTTGTTTGTTACAGTTCACAACAAGGGAAGAGAGGGAAGAGAATTCAAAGCTTCAAGACTTTTCTTTTCAAGATCTGCACATTCCATGCATAATGAATATTTGATACTTAACTGTCGCTCTGTAAAACAAACTCCTAAGTAGCACCAGACAACCAGATACATATAGTACATCATACATTCCCTAACCAGCACTGCATGGAGAGTAAACACTGCCATCTGCTGGAGCGGAGTTGTAATTTATTTAGAAACGCAAACTAATATTTTTATTTATATTGAAGGCTGCAGATTGTTTTCCTATCAAAATAAGTAAAAGACATTTAAATTAGATCAGTGGCCTCCAGATGCAATTATCCTATTGAATTATATTCATAACTGTGTTATTGTATATAATTTATTATTGTCAATGGCTCAGTTTAAGATGGAGGAATTGAACTAATTCAGCATAAAATGCCCCTGATTAAACTTTCCATTACTTTAAGATGACGTGGGCGGCCTGACGCCTTGTGACTATGTGCCTTTGACAAGTTACCGATTCAGTGGATCCATTTACATTTCCATCCATTTTAATTACTTCTAATGATTAAAAATGTTTGGTCCCAATAACACATGTACTGTATGTCCATTCACGCTCATCAAAAACTCACTGATACTTTCTTTTAGAACCCAAAATATGGGAACGCAGAAATATAATCACACATACACAACTGTGCCGAATTGGGATGGCTACATGAAAAAAAACAACAGCCAATTGTTTGGTTCTTTGGTGTGAAGTTAACCAGGTTAATTTCTCGCAGCCAGAACTGAATTACATTCAGTTTGATTGTCTTTGTGTGTATTTTAGAGAATGATGTGAGTGAGGATGATGGAAGACAGAAGTTCATGGGGGACGGAGATGAGGTGTAGACGTGGCGAGGTTCACGAGTCTATGAGCGTTTTTTTCTGCTCTCGAAATTTCTGAAGTTGGCTGGCCTTATCTTCATCTCGGCAAATTCAATTGAGTGTTCGTGGCCCTTCCAGTGGAACCAGTTGATCCCCTGCAGAAAAACAAAACGCAAGTCATAGGAGAGAGACCCCAACAGTGAGACATCGAACACATAGCACATCATCTTTCCCTAAACTCTGGTCTGTGTCTTCATCACACCAAAGCAGTTACATAATGTTGGAGAATGTGGAACATCTGATGTAGATCACTCACATGTTTCTACACTTACAAGAAATTTGCTTTGGTGACTTGGTGCGTAACAATAGACATAATATATAAATCTAAAATATGAAATTGACAAAACATACAAGTTATAGAATAATAAAGCCTCTTGCCAGTTGGAAGAAAAATGGACATTATACAAAACTCAAAATAGTGACGGAGCTGCAAATAAACCCGCCAACATATGAAGGATAGAATAAATGTGAATTAATTTCCCAGAACGTTTTTTGTGTGTGTTTGATCCTCATTGTTGCAAATGTTTTGCCAATGAAACATTAATTGGGACAAAAAGTAGTCTTTCCCTGAACGAGAAAATAATCAGAGATTTTATGAAATGTGTGTAAACTGTGTACATACCTTACTGTGACTGTTGTCGCCGTATTTCCCCATGAGGTTGACACGATGACAGTTTTTATACCAAAATGCACCTTTGTAGGACAAGGCGCAGTTGGTGACAGCAATGTCATTATCATTGTCATAGGTGGAGAAGGGTCGACCCTGGTGGTAAGTCATGGAGTCCCCTGGTAAAGATAGTGACAGTAAAGCCCAGAAAACACAGCTCGTGGTTTCATGCATGTGAACGCTTGAGTTCATTTACAGACAGTGTCTAATATTAAGTTAGCCTGTCATTACCTAAAAGGAGAGATATGCTTATTCATGTTCTTGCAGAGAGTTAAATAAGAAGATTGATGCCAATCTCATATCTGTGTGTTTAATGTAGCTATAGGATGTAGCTTAGCATAAACACTGGAAACTGCAAAATGTTCATAAAATAAATATATACTTAATAATTTTTCACCCATGACGAATTAAAAGCAATTATTTGGAGGTGCACGCATAACACCTCTTCTTCATCCCTCTCTAATTTCTCTCTCTTCCTCCACTTTGGAAACAGCGCCATCATAATCACATCGCATTCACAGCGCAAGCGTGTGCTGTATAGTTATTTGGATAAAACAAAGCCTTGATGCAAAGAATTTGCTTTTATGCTTTTTAGTAATCGAATTAATCAATTTAAATCGATGAATCGTATCAGCCCTAGAACACATAAATATCTATTTTACAGAATCCACACAAATACTGTGTAATGTGTACAAACACAATGTTTGTTTTTGACCAAGGGTCCTGTGCCAGACTATTTCTTGGCCAGAAGAAGATATAACAAATTAAATATAAAGTGTTGAAAAAGGAAATTTAGAGGTGCTCGTATGTGGATTTTTGACTTATGCTAAGCTAAACTAACTGGCTGCTGTTGCTGCACCTTAATTTTTAGTTGACAGACGTGAGTTGTCTCCTTTTTCATATCTATCTGCAAAAAAAGCAAACAAATGTTGAATTAGTCCTTAAAATAGTACGTACCTGCTGTTCCACTGTACGCTCCGATGTAGATTTTATAGCGTGTTCTTGGTTCTGCAATCGTCAGCCTGTCGTACAGAGCGTAGGCTGTTTCCCCGTTGTCCCTCAAGTCAACTCGCAGCTCATAGTGATCAGAACTTGTAATTTTATGGAGATTGGAGAGACCTATAATAATTTAATATGTGTGAGTTTAGAAGGGACTGAGTAAGAGGCAAAGTGAGTTAAGACTAGAAGACGAGCGCTCTTACCCAGCCAGAACTCATCATTCATGTTACCGAAGCCAGCGGTGTAGTTCTTCCAGTTCCTGTAGAATTCCAGCTTTCCATTCTGGCGTCTGAGGAAAACCTGAGGAGGACCGACTATCATGAGTGTCACAACAGCTTCGTGATAATCAAAACAAGCACAGGCCAAGGTCACTGTGGAGACGTCTATCATTAGAAAAACAGGCGTTGCATAACTAGTATGGTTATCCTATTCAATGTGAATTATACTTTAAAACGTCCTTTAATTGGATTCCAGCAGGTTGATTTACTTACCATCCACCCTCCGCCATCTGTGGTCATGTCACAGTACACCTTGATGGGCTGGCTCTCCTCTCCTCCCACATACATAGTGTACAGACCAGAGGTCGTCTCTCCATTCAGTAAAATCTGAGCACAGTCCTTAGGGCTTCTGTACAACTGTCCAACTAGAAGCACATATTAAAAAGACATAATCTTAAGAGACCTCAGAGGACACATCTCTCTTTGTTATATAAAAAGAAGCACAAGCGAGTATACGTATCGTGCGAGTAAGTAGGGACCTTGGAAAGAAAGGAAAGGAGGGAAAAATAAGAAGGTTTTTCCATTGGGAGCAGACAGAATGAAAAATAAGCACAGGTGGAATATCAAATTCACTGAAAGGAATTTGCGATGGAAGAAGTGTCTTTCTAACGTGCCTATGGGCTGTTGCGTAACCCATAACCAGACTCACTGCTAAAAGCACCAGAAAGTCTAGTTAATATTGATTTTAGGGAACACACACACAACTGATAAACAAACTTGCATGTTTTTTCGTCCTTACTGGTAGTGAAGACGGTGTGCACGTGACGACTCCTCTGGGCTCCAGCGATGGCCTGCAGTCTGACAGTGTACTCTGTAGAGCCAGTTAGCTGAGCCATGCTATAGGAGGACGCTGTCGGACTCAGCACCACTTCCTGAAGCCACGCACACACATATTAACACAAAGCATTAACAAAGAGCAAAACCATACTGGAGATATAACTACAAAATGTGCACATCACTGCTAACCATTTTAATTAAAGGACACCATTGTTTTAGAGCCACTGGTTTCTATTATTTGCACTGCTGTATGGAAAACAACTAGAGGAGACTCAAAACATTAAACAATATTTTTGCTTTATCAATATTATATAAGGTAAAGCTGACATGATTGTTGCTTTCATGAGCTACGGTGACAGAAAATCAGACCTAGAAGACTAACAGACGATGTAAAACAAATTTCTTGCAATGAAGTCTTTAAAAATAGATCTGATGTCTGAATTTACTTAAATCGCTAAGAAAAAAGTTTGTAATTGATTGCCATTCCCTGCTGGTATAAACTGAAAAGATTGGCTGCCTAGAAGTTCGAAAATCAATCCAAAAAGTTGGGGCATGATTTGGAAAATGGTCATCAGTAACGCTGAGTTATTGCATTTTTTTTAAATTTAAACAAGAAAAACCACCAGTGTTGTATTGATTATTACTGATGCGTGGATGCACATACCCTGATTACACCATCAGCAGAGGAGAAGGTGAGTGTGTAACCAGTGACAGCAGCCTGCGGAGGTTTCCACGTGAGAGTCGCACTGTCAATCTGAACGTTAACAGCAGTCAGATCACGAGGAGGGTCCACGTCTGAAAACACAATGTCACACTGTAGATTTATCGTTCAATAAAAAAATATATACAAAAATAAATATACATTTTGTTTCGCGTCAGAACTCTTTGATAAGTCTCAGCCTACCAGTGGTGAATTCAGTAACAGCGGAGTCGCTCTTCTGAGCTTGTTTCGTCGCATGTACTCCAACTGTGTAGTGGGTTCCTGGAACCAGGGAGCCCATCTCGAACTCCACTGTGTTCCCAGAAACATGCTCCACCACGGGGGACACTGTAAGGCAAGGCACACTCACACCAATAAATCAAACCACACAATCAAAGTAATTCGTACACACCTTGATAGCTTGTGAAAGGAAAGCAGGATGGCCAATAGACATAGGATGGATGAACTAATTGTGCTTCTTGTCTAAATTAAGGGCTAATACAGAGATAAAGAACACAAACACACCTGAATCAGCACTATAAGTAATGACGTAGCCATCGACAGTGGCCACGGATGGTTGCCATACCAACAGGGCTGAGCTGTCTGTGACATTAACTGCAGTCAGGACCCGAGGTCTGTCCAAAGCTGAGAGGCACAAACAAGAAGACAGGGTCAAGAGAAACGGCTTCAATTCAGTTTTCTATAAACTAACATCATTACAGGTCAGGAAGACTGATGCATAGCGCTGTGTAAGAGACGAAGAAAGCCAACCTGTGGTTACAGTGTCAGTGCTGGGGTCACTTTCCTCCAGACCCTTGACAGAACTCACAGTCACTCGATACGTTTTACCAGGAGTCATATTGGGCAGCAAAGCCTCAAACACGCTGCCATCCACAGTCAGTGCCATCGGGCTTCCTGTAGAGGATAGAAAACAAAATGTGGCTTCTGCACACACAAAGACTGTAACACGCTGATGGTGGGCATGTTGTGTTTCCAATGATCACCATCTTAGTAAAATATACATTTAACATGTCAGCATGCTAACATTCACCACTAAATGTAAAATAAGGCTGATGAGACTGTCAGTTTTGCAGGTTTTTGTTCATAATTATAAAGTATTGGACAAAATCTAATTCTGACCTGATGATGGCGCTGCATAAAAAGTTTACCAAAACTATTACATTTCATCTTGAGGTAGGTAGGAATAGCTTTCTATACTAAGTTTCATGGCAATCCCTATAAAAGTTGTCGAGACATTTAATTAAAAAATCTAAAATGTCAACGTCATAGTGACGCTACAGAGCAAGTCAGGGGGTCATCAGAGTCATTAGGGTTCATCCTCTGGGGACCATGAATGTTTGCACAAAATTTCCTGGCAATCATGTGATAAGACAGCATATTTTAACCCGGACCAAAGTGGCGGAAAGACCAGCGCCACGTCACTACAGAGGCTAAAATTCAACTAAACCATAATTTATGATAATTTAATATATATCAACTAAAACTAAACTGTGTAACTAAATTCAAAGGTAAATACAAGTAAATTAAATTAAAACCAGCAATAAACTATTGCAATGCAATAAGCTTGATCAACCTCTTACCTCCTTCAAAGGGCACATAGGTGATACGATAGTTATCCACATGAGAGTGAGGCATGGCCCAGTGAACAACAGCTGAGGAGTCCGTCACTTCAGAGAAGTGAAGTCCCCTAGGAGTGCTCAGGCCTAGCAAAGAGCAGACAGGAAAGCAGAAAAAAAGTGAAAGAAAAAAAAAAGAAAACTATGAGCTTAAGGGATTCAAATTAAACTCCAGAAATGTTTCCCAAAAGACCGATTTTCCGTTAAGAGTCAGAGATGGAGTTAAGCCTATACAAATAAATAAAAGATGATTAGTGGGGCTGTGGTTTCATTTCTCTGACAGCAGATATCACATCTCAAAAAGAAAAAAAAACAACTTTAGTGGTTAGTACAGCACTTTTTATACCTGTCTGAGCAACCCCAGTAATAGGTTGGGAGCGTTGGTCCAAAGTGACACCATAAAGCTCGATTTCATACTCAGTGCCACTCATGAGTCCAGTTAAAACCTTGGTTCGTTCCTCGCCACGGACGCTGTACTCTTGAGGGTGGGCTAATCTTTTGCTGTCTCTTATTTTGATCACAAATCTGTCAAACATGTCTTCATCAGAAGTCCACGACAGACGGAAACCGTCAGCTGTGATGTCCGAGATAAAGAGATGCTCCACCTCCGGCTCGGCCTCTGATTAGACAAGGAAACATTACGTTGCAGTACTTTTGGAGTTTTCCCAGCCATATTCATCAACTTCAGGGAGATGGCCAAAGACATCAGTTTGGAATAAGTCAGCAATCAGGCAAGATGGTTTCCAGGTGGCAGACAGGGTTACATTCCAGCCTGAAGGCCGTTCTGTCCACCACCTCCGATCTGCCATGCTCAGGCGTCCGTTAGTGTAAACAAGTCAAAAACACAGTACACGGGCTACAAAGGCTGCAGGTTTGGGTGAATTAAAACGACAAGATGCTTTTTATAAGTGTTTATTTTTGTCAGTTAACGGGTTCACATTCAATAACGGAGCTGTTGGAGGGATTTCAGCAGGTTGAGACGAGGTCCCCATGCGTCTTCAAGGCCAGCCTTGATGCAATCAGTGCATTCAAAGATAATGAAACAAATGAGATTAGAGGTTAAATCAACTGACATTTCATGCTCAGAATGTCGTGTTGATTTATCAGTGTTTTCCTACTTTTGATGATTTTTTTGTTTTACTCAGTGGTCTGTATCCATTCACTGGAGTTTCAGCCAGATCAATTAACCAGCATGAAAAAAGGTAGCAGCATGGTGGAGGTAACTTTTTAAAAAAAGATGTCCGTAGACATCTGTGCATGTAGCTCCAATCAGAAATCTGAAGGAAAACACATTTTAAAATATGAAAACAAACAAACATGTTCGCTCATATTTTGGAGGTAAGAAGAAACAGACGGGAGCTCCACATCTCGTCCTCCCGGTGACGAAGCTGCATACCAAGAAAACTCTTAAAAGAAAAGTGAGCTCATTCTGGGAAAGCATTATAAATCTGAGTTAGGGTTAGATTACAATACTGAGCTGAAGCCTCACTATCAAAACATGGCATTAACCAAGATTTACCAAAACTCAAGCACAGTGTTGTTAAATGACATCTTACGGAAACTTTGCATTTTTTTTAAATTTATTATACCAAAAGCATGAATATCAAAAGAATCATGCTGTTTACAGACATGCCAGGTTGTGATGGTGAAACTTCAGAATTGGCTCATAAAGTTTAACGATCACATATGTACAGTAGTTGCAACAAAATAAGGAAGTGCACTTTTTTAGTAAGGCAAGGGGCCTTGGAGCGCACTGAGTGGTACCTGTCACAGCCACTGTAGTCAGGGGCCGAGAGAGAAGCCCCGACTCTGACACCCCGGTCAGCCTGACCTCATAGCCTATGCCGGTGATAAGGCCCCACATGTCCAGGTGAGTTTGGTTTCCTGGCACAGTGAACTCCTGAGGCTCCAGCAGCCAGCCAGAGTCTGTCACCACTATGTGAAAATGGCTGAAGCCGCCGCTAGAGGGGGCTAATTCCTCCTGCTGCAGCTGCTGCTTCACCTCCCAAGACACACGGAAGCCGTAGGGGGTTATGTTGGAAATGGTCAAGTTTTCCACTTTAGGCAAAGGAGCTGGAGGGGAGTGGGTTTTGATTTTTGGGTGTTTTTTGTGAGAGGGAACAAGATTCCATTAGGAGGATAATGTGTGCAATGGTTGCAAAAGCAAAATCATAAAACCTGTTCTTCCTGTGAGGTGATCCGTTTAAAAAAAAAAAAAAGCCAAAAAGAAGTTGTCACCATATTTAAAATGGGAACATCTGGTGTAAATATTTCCAAAATTCCAAAGCCAAAACACATTATGGGAATATTTGGCATGCATCACAGTGCTTATATTAGTGCAATAAAATGGATGCAACCTCTCTTTCCTCGCCCAAAGGTCAAGAGATATTTGAGAGATATCAAGAGATATTTTGAAGCTTGGACTTTGGTTTACTGTCTGGAACAAAACCATCAGAGCCGATAACTCAAAACATCTAGTGTCCATCAGTGGTGCTGCGTCATAGCTTTCAGCCTGATGTCTTCTACTGACATTTCTATGGGTGCCCTCAAGGCAAGTTGTAACTCTGTAAAGGCAAAGCATAATCAATGCCAGCTCTTTATCCTGCGGTGAAAACTACATTTACTCAAGTTCTGTACTTAAAGGGTAATTCTGGTATTTTAAACCTTGTTTTTTAACCAGAAACTAAAGTCTTGCGACAGTGGAACTGTAGGGAAAGGCTTCCTACAGAGATAAACATTTTTGCTAGTCAGAGTAACAAACTGAGCCAGTCAGCGTCAAAAGAGGAGTATTTTTAGTGGACGGCAATTGACTGGACCAGTTCCAAGATGTTTTGTAGCAAAAATTCGTTCAAACCTCACAATATGTAAAAATAGGACCTAGGTTTAAAAATACTGGAAATGACCCTCTAAGTACTGTACTTTATACTCACATTCAGGTGACAGCTTTACTTACTAGCTACTAGTCAGATTCAGATCATTAAAAAGTATAAAAAGTACTTTGCACAACTTCTACTAACTTCATCTTTAAAAGTGATGCTTACACATGAATTTATCAATAATTATAATCCTGCATTGTTCTGAAGTGGGCCATTCTGCATAATGAGTACTTTTACTTTTGGCACTTTAATTATATTTTGGTGCGAATACTTCTGTACTTTTACTTTGGGTACATTGGTAAAAGTAGCCATAGTGCAGTAAAGAAATACTCCAAGTTAAACATCTGAGTACTTCTTTCTGCACTGTCTCTATCATACCTGTTATTCTAGCCAACCGACACAAGCAAATTATTCATGAGATAAGATTAATCTACAGCATATGGAAACTAAAACTTTACGCGTGTGCTGTCAAAGCTTATTACAAAAGATGGTTCCTCTCCTGACCTCTTTGGGGTTAATAAATCAAATGGTTAAATGCACTAAAATGCTACCAGATTGTGAGAACAGTAGGCGCTAATGATGCGTGTCAAATTTGCTCTTAATGGTTTTCAGTCTTTGTACCTGCAGATAACAGGCATTGCTATAAATTAATTGTTATTTTGGTACATCAATCTGATAGGAGACAAATTCCCTCAGAGGGTACTTTGATCCATTTAATCCAATGTTTTTTTCCAAAAGTCTCTTGAATTTTAAAAACACAAATTGTTTACATTTACAGCTACAAGGGTTTAAGATACGAGAAAAATACGTAGTACCTGTGACGGCGTGGGCTAACACAGAGGGAGTGTGGCGCCCATGAGAGATACCGTATAGTTCAATATCATAGCCTGTGGCATCCATCAGGTTAGAGATCGTAAAGTTACGAGCTTCACCGGGTAGTCTGAACTCCAGCGTATCAGACTGCTGCTCAGGGTCACTGACCCGGACAACAAAGCCATCAAAGTGGCCTGACACAGTGCTCCAGGACAAGCTGAGGTTATGGGGGCTCATAGATGAAGCAGATATGCGCCCCCAACTGTGGGACATCCTCTGAACAGAAAAAAAACATTTCCTTTCAGTTATGTAGTGCTGGTAAATTACAATGTGCTTGTAGGTACATGCAGAGTCCAAAAAATGCATGTCATGTGATACCTGTTGTAGCTACACCAAATAGGGGCTGTGTGTTCTGGCCACCAGCGCTGGCGTACAGCTTTATGTTGTAGCTTGTGCTCGCTTTGAGCCCCGCCATGACTGTGGAGCGCACGTCTCCAGGCAGAGCGCGCCCCATTGCCTGCGAGGGCAAAGCAGACTCTCTGACTTCTACTATAAAGTTATCAAAAGCCTTCTCTCCTGTCCGCCACGACAGAGAAAATCTGTCTGAGGTAACGTTAGAAACAACTAGTCTGGACAAATCAGGCTCTTCAGCTACAGGGGAGAGAAAATATAAGATGTGTTCATTTATGAAAATAGAAAAGCCATGTATGCACACAGGCCCAAGTCAACTTTACAGAGCAGATAACAACTGAAGAATATTTAAAAGCTAAAAGATATTCCTATTCTTTGGTAATGACAAATACACAAAATCATAATACCTGTTGATGCAACAATACTGACAGCATTTGTTCGGGATCCCTTGTATGTCACATAGAGGTAGGCTACATAGTCAGTGCTGGGCCTGAGCCCTGTGACGTCATGGGACGTTACATTGTTGGATATGTTATATTCCTTTGACTCCATCAGCCAATCAGAATCAATTATCTCCAGGATAAAACCATCAAATTCTCCTTCAGTGCCATTCCAGAAGATTGAAAAGCTCTCTGACGTTAAGTTTGAGACATATAGTTTGCCAACCACTGGTTGATTCACTAAAGAGAGAAATCATTATTAGACTTTCATCAGAACCATTTTGCAGAACATATACTGATAGATGTGATCAATTATTGGTATCTGGTTGGTTTGAATCATCATATAAAATGTGTATAGTGTTACAGAACACTCACCACCACCCACTTGCAATTCCTGATTGTCTGAGTTGCTTAATAAAAGATTAAATACATGCATATATTTTTGCATAAATATTTGCACAATTAACTTAGCAGCTTGCATTTTAAACCAATTACGCCTTTTGCTTTTATGAAAAACATGATATAATTAGATGTAACGCCAAGAGGAGTAAAACACCAAAGCCTTCATAGTAATAGCTGAAGAATACTAGCCTGCAAGTGTAGGAAGGAAGAAATATGAAAGGACTAAAAGACTCTTTATGTAAATGGAGCAAGATGGGATCGCGAGGTTGATCTGTTAGCATTAAGGGTAAATTATGAATTATGTTGCATCACAGCAAATCAAAGCAGAGTAAGACAGCAGCAGAGAGAGTCTAACTTATAAAAACAAATTTACATGCAATGAGAAATATTCAGTTGCATGCAAACATGCAGAAGACAATTTAGGCATCATTCAGATGTAACACGAGGTGGCATTACTGTTGACCTCAGATTGTATTATTTGCTTTTTACCTTGATAACGACAAGAAGATTTAATCATTTGCCACCTAGTAGTTGAAAAGGAAATGGGGATATTTACTTTGACGTCCAGGGAAAATAAACTTAAATCAAAATCGACAAAGCTAAACTATGTCAGTGCCATTCACACAAACGAACAGATCTCAAATGTCACTACAGTCCCCATTTGAGGTCTAACACATCCATGGGCAAATTATAACTCAAGGTTAATCAATTATACACTGAATGAGGTTTGATGGGATGAAATGAGATGGTCACGCTGTCATGATGTGACAGGCGTGTGAGGGTGGAAGTTATTGGTTTGCTTTTACAATCATTGCAGCACATCAGCATCAAACTTCACCACGATGCAGGGGATGGTGAGGGTGAGGGTGGAGGGGGCTTCATGCACTTTGGTAACTGGGATGGAGGGAGCAGTTCGGGGTAAGGGTAAACATTTGAGTGGCGTTTGCTTGGCTCAGTGATACGGCACTGGTGCCCATCACCATGCCCTCTCTCAGCTAGACAGAAACAGTGGCTGGAGGGTAAAGAATGGCTCATGGCATGTGGGTTAAGATGAAGCAGTACAGTCCTCTGTGGCCAGGGTGTTGGACAGTGATGACAAAACAGGAATTAGGTTATTATGTTGTTCTCGTTTCATGCAGCAAGTTGTGTGGACGCTCCACTGTGAGTGGGACTACAGAGGTTCTAGAGTCAGTGTATGCTTCACAAATACCGACTGAAAGAGAAACATAGTCAAAAAAGAAAGAAAAGAAAATTAAAGAGCGAGAGGACAAAACGCTGCAACGCTGCAAGTTGCAGGTACCTGTGGTGGCTTCAGTGTACACGGGTTCAAGGAAGGAGCCCTGATACATCCCAAACAGGCCAACCATGTAGCTGGTGTTGGGATTCAGCCCGGAGATGCCCAGGCTGAAAGCGTCTCCTGAGAGAGTGAGGTTCTGGCTCTCTGCGAAATTCTCCAAGTTTGTTACTTCAATGACAAAACTGTCATATTCCCCACCAGTGGGGCTCCAGGACGCAGTGAAGCCGTCCCATGTTATGTCAGAGATGGTGAGGTTCATCACCATGGGCTTCAGCTCCTCTGGTAGATAGACAGATCAGAGAGGTCAACTGATGGCAAGATGGACCGTAAAAATATGCAAAAATTACTTTTCAAGGCACATTATTCAGCGATGTAAGTACGACAGAGTATCTGGACCACAGTTTGGTAAAAAATAATCTCAGAATTGTGGAAATTATAAAATTAAAAATAATAAAGTTGAAAAATTACCAAAAAATATTTTTAGAAAAAAGTTGGAATATTTAAATTAATTTGGAAATGTTATTTAGTTCGAGCAAAACTTTGAAGACGACTTGAATCTTTTTGCATTAATCTTAAAATATTGCAACTTTGTTTTGAAAATAATAAAACTTTTCTCAAAATATCACCATTTTAACCTAGAAACATTACAAATTTAATCTTGAAATACTGTATATATAAATACTGCATTATTTCTTCTAAAATATTCTTTCTAAAATATTATGACTTTCCTCTTCAATGTAAATCTTGAAATTATTATACTGAAAGTATTTACTTCATTCTCAAAACATGACTTGAATCTTGTCTTGAAATATTAATACAGTAGTCTGACTTTTTCTCATAAAATGACATTAATATTGAAATATGACTTAAATCTTGAAATGATTTAAACATTGTTCTTCAAGTATTCTGACTTTTTTGTCAAAATATGATGACTTTAACCTTTTTCATGGCCCCAACACTCCACCATAAATAAGAGTCAGAGGTTAAGAAACAGAAAATAAGGGATGAAAGGAAGATTTGTCTTTTAAAATAAAACATTAACCATCTGTGGGCAGAAAAAACTACCATGCAGCCATTCAGATATTTAGAAGATGAAAAACAAATGGATGTGATGATGGGTTGTGCTGAAAGCCTTGAAAAAGAAATATACGCTCCATGTACCTGTAGTAGCAAAACCTTTGAGAGGTAAAGAGGACTTCCCTTCCACCAGCCCTTGCAATGTAATATCATAGTGCGTAGAGGGGGATAAACCCTCTATTTCAGCCTTCCTCACACTTCCTGGCAGTGTGGTCACATGACCTTGAGTCACCCCTGACGGAGCACTGAGCTCCACCAAAAAGCTCTCAAACACCTGGTCAGGCGCCGACCAAGCCAGGCTTAGACTAGTGGAGGTAACATTGACTGTGAGGTCCCCCAAAACATCCAGGTTTGAGCTTTCAGGCTCAGCCCCGGATCTCAGCACACCAGTATCAGAAGAGGAAGGAGCCTCAGTGTTTTGAGGACGGGGGGGGTCAGAGTTTTGAACTGCTTCAGTATCCAGGGCAGACTGTGGGGTGGTTGGGGGATCTTTTATGCTCAGTGCATCTGGAGAGGTAGGCTTGGGTGCTACAGTGAATAAAAGCAGGTTAGAGAATGAATTTGTTACCGGCTCTGCGGATGACTGAAAAAGAACCTGTGAAGAAGAAAATTGGTTTCAAATAAGAACAGAACATACTTATAATTCAAATCAAATATTTCAGCATTAAGTTATGTTCTTTATCTGCCTAATTCCTGTAAAGATCTCATTTTCCCGTCTCTTTTTATCCCAGTTTTTCCAGGACCAAGGTTTATATCATAAAGCAACAGCTAAGGAATTAATGTCACTTGAGTCAGTGCCATTAATTTTTGAAGGTCTCTGAGTAGTCCACCAGAGTGGAAGTACACAGTTGACTTCAAACAGATGATGAAGCCATGCACAGCCATTGTGTTGCTGCAGTCCTAAATAAAGACTGTTGATTCACTTGTTTGACATGCGAGTGACGTACGGTGTAATTTTCTCCGACTGCCTAGAAAATCATTTAATTGTGTAAATGGGATTGGACAAGACGATGAATGATGCTGATGGAATTAGCGACACAGGCTTTCAGACAGCAAAATGGTTGCATTTATATGCTCAAATGCAGGAAGAAATCGGGACAGCCAGTGTACTGTAACCCATTTGTTTCTGAAAGGTATTAATGGCTCGGGACAGAGTTCCCACAGTAGATTTCTTCATGTATTTGGATTTCAGGAAGCAACATTTTGCCACAGTACTGAAGCCTTGTCAGATCCCACGTGGGATCAGGTGACAATGAAAATACAATCATCTCTGATGGGTTTGTCATCACACTGCCTCATGCCAAAGATTATGCAGATGATGGTTGTGATAAAAATATTCTCATGAGAAAAACACCAGCATGCAAATCACATCATTACTTTGATCTAACAATATGATGGCTTCCTCCTTCAGTGGAAATATGTTCTATAAAAAAATAAAACTAGGACAAAGTGTTTCTAATAAACAATTAGACTAAAAGAGAATCTTATACCTGTGACTGCAACAGCTTCAAGTAGTGCGGATCTCTGCCTACTGGTTATTCCATAAAGTTTAATTTGATATTCTGTCGATGCCTTCAGGTCTTGGATTTTAGAGCCAGTGGCATCACCAGGAAGTTGGACTTCTCTCACATCCCATAACTGCAGCGTGTCTTTATATTCTACTACGAAACTATCATAGGCACTGTGAGCCTTTAGTGTCCACGAGAGGTCAAACCCATCAAACGTGATGTCTGAGACGGTCATCGCTCCAAGCTCATCCTCAGGCTCCGTCCCAGACAACTGGGACTCAGAGGGGTCTAAATACACAAAGCTAATCACATTGTCCTCTGAGCCTGTAGGAGTCGTTAGCTCGCGGTCGTCTGAGTCTGCTAAATAAAATGTGAAAGAGGCTACGGGGAAAACAAAAGAGTACAGGTGAAGAAAGCATCATGTAGGTGTGTGAGTGCATCTCATTTTCAGTGTTTACTTTGGCTACAGATTTATGTCCAAAGTCATCTTATCTCTAACTCTAAATCCCCAAGGTTATGGTGTGCATCATTTTAAAATATACCAAGTTAATCCCAATGGACTTACAATGAGGAACATAAACACTCCAAAATCTATGGACTGTCTAACTGGGGGACATAACAGCATATATTACATAAGTAAACGTTTTTTTTCCTCCTTTGCAGGAAACTGTGGCAGAATTGTTCCCTACCCACCTGTGGATGCAGGAAGGACGACAGGTGAGCTCTTCTTGTGACCCCTCTCTGCAGTCAAAGTGATGGTGTAGCTCATTCCAGGTGTCAGGTTGGACAAGACATATCTAGTTGCTGAAGCAGGGATCTCCACCTCCTCAACCTGCCCATCTCTGGAGACGTACACCAGCCTGTAGCCGCCAACCTTGGCCCGAGGTTTCTGCCATCTCAAGGTGAGGGAGGTCTCTGTGGACTCGACTTCTTCGAAATCCCTGGGAGGATCGAGATCTGACAGGAGAGAAGAATTGAGTGCATAACTGGCTGCAAAATTTTCTCTTCACTTCTGGTGCGTTCTCAATATAAATGACTGCTCCCCCCATTAGTTTCATTTCATCACCCAATTTGTATCAACAAACTTGTCTGTGTATCTATGAAGTGGTGTGAAGGGGCCTGTTTTGACAGCTGCTCAGCAGCGTCTCTCACCAGTTGCTGCATTTGTAGTAGCAGGGAGGCTCTCTCTCTCATTCTTCACGGCAGTAACACCGATCCCATACTCTGTCCCCGGCTTTAGCCCTGACATTTAGAGGGATTGAAGGAAAATTACCATGCGCAAATGCTAATACAAGCTGTGTGTGGTCGTGTTTAAAAATGTTTGTCACTTTGACCCTTACCAGTGATAGTAGCTTTTGTTGTGTCTCCTGGTCCCTGTGGGAGCAGTTCCTCACCATGAGTCGCTCCAGAGATTGGACTGTATTTGACCCGATAGCTGCCAACATCAGCTTTACTGTTGGTCCACTCCAGAGTGATGCTGTCAATTGTCTGGGACACAGCCTGAAGGTCCATGGGGGAATCCAGGTCTACCGGAAACACATTTATAATCATATTAAGAGAATCACCTTCCTGCCCACAAACTATTATTATGGCTACTACTACTAGAAATTGGGTCACTTGTGCACAGCCTCAAGCCCAAATGTTTCCAGTGAAGACTTAAATCTTTAAAAATGCATCACAAATACAGGTTCTCTTTTACTCAGTAATTTACTGAAACAGCTGCTCAGTGTGTGTTTTCATGGTAATAAAACTCACACTGTTGTTAGTACATTTATAGTTTGTTTCGGTCTTTTCATGGAATTTGTTGAAAAACACTGAATATCACCATCACTTCCGTATTTATCAAAACATTTGACCCGTTTGTCATTCAAACCATGCTTATACATGCAGCTTTCAAATACATGACAATTTAAACCGAAATCTGCAATCACAAGTCTACCTGTAACGAATGTGGTGGTGACAGGGTCACTGCTCATGTCTCCACTCCTTGAGATGAGCGACACCTTGTACTCAGTGTCTGGCCTCAGACCGTCAATGCTGTACTGCTTGTCTGGGGGGGAGATCTCCACGCTGGTTTCATCAGACAGGCCGGAGCTGGGCCCATAAAACATGGTAACTCTGTCAATCGGAGCCACCGGCTGAGACCAGCCGACCAGAGCCGAGGAGTCTGTCACATCCTTCACCTCCACCTGCTGGGGCCCATCAATCTCTGGCGAAGGGAGGGGAATTTGAAAGCCTTTAATTTCACAAATGAATTGAGAAAAAGTCGAACAAAGCTCCAGCACTGGTCTGAGTCTAAATTGGTGTGAGACCAAGACTGTGACCAAACATCAGCACTCCTGCAATTTATTTTAAGACTTTGTACATAAAACAGCCCTTGTAAGACTCAACTTGGCTCTCTCGTAAGACAAAGCAGTAGCGTGGATCATCAAGGGAAAAGGCTATCATGAAATATAACGTGATTCCCTTTCACTCTGACGTTGTGTTTACTACCTGACAAATCTCCTGTCCACATGTGGAGGAAACATCTTTTCTCAATATTTTGGAGCCTCTGGGGGGTAAAAGGCTACGAAAGGTTTAACGTTACTTCTATCATTCACTTATGGGAGCTGTGTCTAGTTTAAGCCTACACAAATACATGACATCAGAAATGAAATGGTGTGATACCGTGGGAGTCCGACACAGACTTGTAAACTAAATGGATTTTCCATGCACAATGAGAGTTGTTTGGGCTGGCGTGCCATATCGATTGCATAAGCAACTGGAAGCATTTCAGAACATAATGTATGGAGTAACACTGCTATAAAAAGCAGAGGACAGGAGCTACGAGCAAGATTTAGTGAAAGAAAAAATACTATTACCTGGTCATGCTAGGCTGAGAGTCAATGTGTCTAAGTAATTACTCTTTAGCTAAAATTTGTTAGATGGAACTGTGGAGAGCCAGCAGGGATTTCCTGTAACTCTTCTTTTCATTATGGATTTTAACTCTTTGACATTTATGTATTTTTTTACGCCACCAAACTACTAATATCTGCCAGACAGAGCAAGAAAATTACATACCATCTGAATTGGATACTTTCTTTGGTACAAAACTGGATGGTTTTACCACTTCACCTTAAATAATCTGTGTGCTAAGAAGATATTTGTTTAAAGCCTGAAACTCACTGGTAGTGACTTTTTCAGATGTTTGGGGTCCTCTGGTTTTGTTCTTGATGATGTTGATGGAGACTTCATACTCCTGTCCTGGTCCAAGACCTGACTGGAAAAACTTGTTTTGAGAGGACGGAAGAGTGCTCGCGATTTTTCCGTTTTCTTCTTTCTGCAAGGACACATGGTGCAAAAACTAAGGTTAAATATCCCGTTAAAGACGTACACACACAAGAACAGATTACTGTGAGAAAATCAGGTTACTGTAGAAAATAAGACAACACGTTTACACGCACTTGCTGCGGTAGTCTTAATTATGCTACAAAGTCCAGTTTACATCCAGCTGCTGAGTATTTAGCCACTGCAAGCTTATTTTAACTGAATTTAAAAAACAGTTTGACATTTGGGAAATATTCTTATTTGTTTTCTTGCCGAGAGAAAGATGCGAAGAGCGATACCACTCTCATATCCGGTCAAATCGCCTTCAAGCAGCCATAATTTAACCTTAATATTTGTTTCTACACAAGTTGTGGTCAGACTATTTGTAGGCTGGAAGCAGCTGGAGTCTTGTTGTCACTGTGAGATTTTCTTCAGACAAACCTAAACTAGCTGTTTCTACTCATTTCAAGTCACTATGCTTATACATAATTTCACTTTTGGAACGTATTTTTGTCTGGTACATAACTGAACTGAACTGACGTACCTTTCATCTGTGGCAATACAAAACAGAAGAGATTAAAAAAAGGTTTTTCCAAATATTGTGAAATCACTGAAACCACAAGAGCACACAGTCATAAATGTCCACAAAACATATTAGGCTGAAGGGTCCAGTAATGTAAGATTAGCTGCAGACAGATACACACAGATGACCAAACACATTATCCACTAAATGGATAAAAACTCTACAGTAACTGCAAAACTTTTAAAGGCCTCTGACTTATCAGCTGGCACCGTAATTTATTTTCAAAGAATTACTGGCTAGAATTCTGAGCAGCAGATTTACCCGCAGTTCTGTGACATCCAGACTTTCACTCACTGGAGGTTTTCCATATGTCAAGGCAATTTTAATGGTGAGCACTGAAATAAATCCATGTTTTGCTGAGACTTCCAATAAACTGGCATAGCTTATCACCTCTCACTTTTTTTCCCTCTCGGATAATAAAATCCTGGGCAAGCCTTCAAAAGAGATGGGCAGACTGACCGTGTTGCGGAAATAGATCTCCCAGCCATCAAAGGGGATGTCCAGCTGGTCCCACACTACCTCCACTGAGGTCTCTCTCACTGATTTGAATCTTAAGCCCTCTGGCTGGGGAAGATCTGGAAGGATGGAAACAAAAATAATCACAAAACAGTTACCATCTAGCTTAGCTACACTAACTTTTTTCTACAGGAATTTGCAGTAAACAAGCCTGGAGACGACCTGTGGCCACCCTCGCGCTGACAGGGACACTCCTCTTGTTGCTCAGAACAGCGTAGACATTGATCTGGTACTCCATGCCAGGTTCAAGCTCTTTGACAGTGGCAGCAGTTTTGTCTCCGGGCACAGTGAACTCCAGCTGAAGACCACCAGGAATCGTGGGCACATATGTCACAAGGTACTCCGTCACCAACATCTCGTTGTTCCAGGACAGGTCCACTGTGTCAGAGGTGACCTCGCCAACAGTGAGATCCTTTGGAGGAGACACTGGAAAAAACGAAAGCAAAAGAACTCTGCTTCGGCTGTTGTCTTGGACAGTTTCTTGTGCCCTCAATCACCGAGTATTCACCAAACACAGCTAATGCAAACTCCAGAGCTACATCTGGCTGTGGTGTGAAGAACTGCCAAAAAAGTGCGAACAAAGTGCAGACAAGGGCAATACACAAACCAAAAACCTCTTTTAAATTCACTAAAATAGGTTCTCTCAAGATGAGTGGTGAGTGCATTTTGAGAATACAAGGAAATTACATCACTGGATTGGTTTTTATAGTACATCTAGTTAACACATGGAAATTTTCAGGATTTGAAAACTGCCAACCTTTTTGTGTGTGTGTTTCTGCAAAAGAGCAGAGTTTCTTACCTTCTGAGCAGTCTTCTCCAATGTATCCCTCATCACAGACACACTGACCATTAATGCAGCGGCCTTTGTCCTGGCAGCTGTTGAGACAGCTCAGCTCCATACAGCTGTCTCCTTCATATCCACTCTCACATATGCACTTTCCATTGATGCAGCGCCCCCTGTTGTTGCAGTTATCTGGACAGGCGAGCACAGAGCAGTCTTCACCCGAGAATCCTTCCTGACAGATGCACTTGCCGTCAACACAGTAACCCCGGCGCAGGCAGTCATTGGGACAAGCTTTCTGACTGCAGTCTTCACCAGAGAAGCCTTCGTCACAAACGCACTGCCCATCGATGCACTGGCCGTGGTTTTGACAGTTGTTAGGGCAGCTCAGTTCACCGCAGTCCTCGCCGGCGAAACCTGCGTGACACACACAACGTCCCCCAATGCACTCGCCGCGGCCATAGCAGTTTGAGGGGCAGGTCCTGATGCTGCAGTCCTCACCAGCGAAACCCTCCTCACACACACACTGGCCGTTAACACAGCGTCCTCTGTGCATGCAGCTGCTTGGACAGGAAAGCTCTGCGCAATCATCTCCCTGGAAACCAACGTCACAGGCACACTGTCCGTTTATGCACTGGCCTCTGTTGTTACAGTTGTTCAGACAAGCTAACTGACTGCAGTCTTCGCCTTGGTAGCCCGTGTCACAGATACACATCCCGTTGAAGCACGTACCTCTGCCGTTACAGTCATTGAGGCAGGTGAGCTGAGAGCAGTCTTCTCCACTGTAGCCGGCAGTGCAGACGCACCGGCCATCTACGCAGAAGCCATTACCATGGCAGTTGTTGGGACAGGTGCGATCTCCACAGTCCTCGCCGGTGTAACCCTCATCGCAGTAACAGGTGCCATTCTCACAGCGTCCACGGTCGTAGCAGTCTTTGGGGCAGATGAGTTCAGAGCAATCGTAGCCAGTCCAGGGTTCGTCGCACACGCAGTCTCCGTCTTCACAGCGTCCGCGGCCTCGGCAGTTGTTGAGGCAATGGGTTTGAGAACAGTCTTCGCCAAAGAAACCATCCGAACAGATGCAAATACCGCCCACACACTGTCCGTATGCGCCGCAGTCCACAGGGCAGGCCGCGAGTGTGCAGTCTTCACCGGTGAAGCCCTGGAAGCACTCACACTTTCCGTCAACGCAGCGGCCACGGTCCTGGCAGTTATTGGGACACACGGGTTCAGTGCAGTTGGGTCCCTTCCAGCCTGGCTCACACACACAGCCACAGATTTCAGTGCTGTAGTTTCCATGACCGTTGCAGTAAGGTTTAGTTCCAACCTCACCTTTGATGAATGAAAGTAAAGAATTATTAATTTTTTAATTTTCTTTGAATGTTTTGTGCAAAATGATCTCTGTCGTATTATATTGAATTAAGTAGCTTTCTTGCTGAGAGTTAGAGGAGAAGATCGGTATCACTCTCAGCCAACAATGTGGTTTTAGTCACTGATCTGGCCAAGAAATGGCCCAGCACACAACCACAGCTTGTCACTTTTACACATCAGTTGCTGTACAGATTAAACAAGATATAACATGTTAATTATTGAGCTTTAGAAGTGCTGGTAGGTGGATTGGTCACATTTTAACCTAGCCAGGCTAGCCGTTTCTGAGTAGATCTTTTTCTCTGCAAGAAAGCGAATAAGCAGCACATTTCCCTATTAAATATTCTACCTTTAAGGCATCTGATCCGTTAAGCTATTTAGATGCTGGCTCTAGCTTAATATGTATAGTGTACAGATAGGAGAATCTGCTCAACACTCACACAAAATGTCTTCCTGTTTATATACTTGAAGCCTGCGTCGTTGAGAAATGGTCCGAGGCTTATTTTAGCAACTACTAGAGAAGAATTCTTACTGTCATTTATATTCAGCAAATGCATGTCACGGCATTTAAGTTAAACAAAGCCCCATTCAAAAAAATGATGAGTTGATGGGAGTATTACACCCCCCCATTGAATTCCAATGACCTCAATAGATGAATGGAACAGATGTGCTTCATACTGAAGGAAACTCGCTGGGTATTCTTAGTGCAGCACTTGCAGCAAAATTGCAATGCAATTTTAGATAGAATAAAGATTTTACTGCAGCGGCTGTGATATGACAGATAAAGCATGGGCAACAAATCACACCTACCTGTGACCTGTGCACTGCAGCAGGCCCCGTCACCACTGCACTGATCTCTCAATGCTGAAACTTCTCCTTCAAGCATCTCCAACCGGCTCATGAGGTCTTTCAGGCCGGGCATGTTGTCGGTACAACCACAGGCCTGCCGAGGTATGTTGATGCGATGAGTGAAGACGATCTGGTTCTCCCTGTTGACTGTGTGCTCAGTAGTCTGATGGCCCGAAGAGACTGCTGCATCTTTGGGATGGAGCGGCATGCTGTCTGGTGCGTCCAGGTTCACCGAGCACAGGGAACTGGCAGGAACATTAATGTTATAGATGTGGTTGAAAACAACAGGTTGGTCTGCATTGGGGACGGTCATGTTATGCTCTTCAGGGGAGGCTAGCGTCTGTCGCCGATGCCGTAGGATTTTCTTCACAAGCCCAGCATTTGATAAGCTGAGCAAAGCAGTCAGGAGGAGGCAGCCCAGAACGCCTCTTGTACCCATGCTAGATGTGGGACGTGAACTTAGTCAAATAAATATCAGTCTGAACCTCTGACTAAAGGCCAATCCTGGGTATTGGGGGTTCTGGAAAACAGAAACAAAACAAAGTATGACACAAATGCAGTTTCCTGTAATGTTTGCAGCTGCAACGATTAGTCGATAAAGAAAGGAGAAGGGAGATTAATCGCAAGACTTGGGCTGGCCGATCAGCCGGTCAGCTGCAGCAGAACGCTGTCTGTCTGTGAGACTTGGCCAAACTAAAACTTTCAATATTGAAGGGGGATACGAGCGGCCTCTCCCAACTTGTTTTTGCTCAAATCTGATTGGTTCAACAGCATCTGGTTTGTGTGAGAAGTCCATCAGAGACGGTAAATATGGTGAAAAATAACAATTATGGAGAAAAAATGTTAGCAGGTTGGCAGGTCAATGTGCCAAATAAATTGACTTTTCTGTGTGCAACAGTGACGGGTCCAGAGGCAGTGTGTGATAGGCAATCATATTATGCATATATAAAATTAGAAAAAGAATTATTGTCATGTTAATTACTGATGTTCAGGCCAAAAGGCTGTGAACCATTGTTTTAGACAAATGTGCCATTTCACAAAATCAAACAGGTAAAACTTTTACAGTATAAAAGAGATATACCATTTAAGTAAATATGCCCATTGTTTAAGTGGTTCCATTGGGGAAATTCAAAATCTGCATCTGATCCATCCTAACTGAGCAGCTAATGAAATCAGAGGTTTCCGGATCTCTTCACACTACTCGAAATAAGCAAAGGCTTGTCTGCAGCTCACACAAGTCTTTTTTTGAGAGTCAATCTGTTTATTTACAGTTTGTCACAGTAGTACGGTGTCTGACAACAGAATACTGCAAGCAGCTGTGGGCACAGGAGTGTACACAAAAGAGGTTTACATAGTGTTAAGATTCGTTGCTACATTTAATTTACCTTTATTTCTTATACAGTCAATCAGGGAAAACAGACTCACACTCTTCATGTACTGATAAATATGCACATATTTTAAAAGTCTGCATGAAATAGTATATAACATAAAGAAACAGAATTATTATCCCATATACAGGACTCCTCGCCCACGATTCTCTCAGATGACTTCATCAGCTGGACACCAAGAATGCTGCAATTTGTGGGAGACAAACTAATGACAAGCTTCTTCCTCAGCGTGGGAAAGCCTCCTTGGATTACACACTGTTGAGTTTCCAAAGGATCTGAGTAAGCACGGAATACTGAAAATCAATAGAAGGTCCTCTGTGAGCACAGACTGACATAATGTATCTGTGCTCTGGCCTCTTTCTTACTTATGAAAACTTCTTTGCTTAAAGATTTTTTCATGATGTATAAAAAGCTGATACAGATTTCTCAGAAAGCTACCTGGTATTTTTTAGAATTAGCAGGCTTTGGATCAATTTAAGTTTTCTGTGTATTTCTCATTAGCTATTTCTTTAACCACCCACAGTATGTTGTTTTGATCATCTCACCCTCATACAAGCAGACAGGATGTATGTATGTATAAATAATAATAATAATAATACATTTTATTTGTAACGCACTTTCCATCAAAAGATCTCAAAGTGCTAAACAGGTTCACATGCACGTGCTCTGCTACTGTGTCTGGGAGGCAGCAAACTATACCTCTATAAAGGGTTTGCATCTCTGCCAGTAATGGAGAACTTGTCCAGACTGTTTGATTGGTAGCGGCTGACAGAGTTTGCAGAAGCAAACCAATGAAGAATGACTTCCAGAAGGGAATTGTTAATGTAGTGATAGCTACAAAAAGACATGTGGTGCATCTGGATTTAGCTTCTCATGAAGACTTATGGAAACTGTTTATTGAAACAATGCAGATACTCGGCTGCCTGGTAATGAAAGTAGATGTTCAATAAAGCTGAGTGTTTGTTGCATCTCAATGTAATCAAGACCCCCCCCGCCACTCGATCATTTATGAGGACATATTTTATCCACCAGAGATACAAAACCAAAACAGATCATGATACCTGCACATAACTCAAAACGTTCAATCTATCAACAAAAAAAATTACAGGAAAAAATATGGAGGAATAAAATATATTAGGTTGTCAAATGAAGAGAGAAAAAACACTTTTATCCCTTTTATTGTTTTTCCCTGTTGCTTTTATGTTTTATGTAAAGCACTTTGAATTGCCTTATTGTTGAAGTGTGCTATACAAATAAACTTGCCTTGCCTTGCCTTGAACAAAATCACCATCCCGTCCAGATTTAGACAGATCTTTTACATATGCCTGAGCAAAACATATTTAAATAAATATTTGATTTTATTCATTAGAATCGCGAACGAATTAGCACTTAATTTTTCAATCAAGATGTTTATTAAATTAGTTGAGTAAAAAAAAAGAGTTACTAATAATATTTTTTCAAAAAAGATTTTATCATAATTGAATGAATGTTGAATGTTCTCCCTCAGATTTCTGAAGTGATCCACTGTTCGGCATCAAGTGTTTGTCACGTTGTGACCATAAAGCATAGTTTAACCACGCAATTAACCATTTGGCCCTTCAATTTTCATTCAGGGGCCAAAATCAGCCTTTAAAGTTGAAAGGAATAATGATTTGACATTTATTGATACTAATTATTGATATCTAATGATAAGAAATGTTTTTATTGTGATAACATCTTTGGCCATGTTGCCCAGCACTACCGCTGAATCAAATGGACCTACCTTATATCCCAAACCACAAGATTGTATCCTTCATATAATATAGCGATATAACTTATATTTCAGTGTTCTTGCGAGCTCATTATATCCTTAGATACATCCAACTCGGTACTTATAAATACAGAAGTGACTGAAAACCAAACAAAATGGATCAGTCAATGTAATTAAATCCAAATATAATTGATACATGGCATCAATCCACAATATTTCAAGCCCCACATGACCAACACAAACTCACACATCCATCTTGATAATGTGAATGCTCAAAGTCGTTAACCTCTACCATCAATCCAATAGGACGTGAACAAAGTACAGTCACTTCTCCACTGCTCTACATGAGCTGTTCAGATTATTGACAGAAAGGTTCAGAGGAGTAATGGGAAGGTTGAGCCGGTGAGTATTCATTGTTGTAAAATATGAAAAGCTCTATATAGGTTGTGATAAACATTCCTGTGAGGAGTGTCTAAGACAATGTGACAACTTGTGGGCTGTTTGTCAACAGTCTTTGAGTACAGAGTAAGTGTCCCGCAAGCTGACAGGAATATTTTTTTCTATTTATGTTTTGTATCTGATTATATTTGGATGAAAAGTGGGTATAATGGGTGTGCACATATTTTCCAGCCAGTCACTACAGTGACTTTAAACGGTTGGTGTTTGATGTACAGGTACGAAGGAAGACCCCCCGTCATCAATCCTCTTTTCTTTCCCTTGTTGTCCTGACCTTTGACCTGAACTCTTTCTGCATGTGCCCCCTAACAGCATGAATGCGCCCCTTCACCAAATCTGCACAGATAAAAAACTGAGCTTGAGTTTCACGAGTTCTTGCACATCTGGCGAGTGGTAGGATAAAGGCAGGTTATGACCGGTGTTGTAAATCTGAAACTCGGTCTTGCGTTGCGTCTCCCATCTCCGTCTAGAAAACTTAAAGACATAAAGACTGGTAATATGCTGTATAGAATGGATGGAGGTAAAGAATTAATCCCTTAAAATCCTCAGCACAGCGTCTCCCTGCAAGTTTCAGCAGAAAATGTGCTTTTTATCTTTAAATGTAACTCAATGCAGCTATTCTATATTTGTAAAACACCCCTATTATGATTTTCTGATATTGTAGTCACTTATCTATATTAACAGAAAATGTACAGTTAAATTGTACAAGCTTAATGTTTCTAAACAGCCAAGAACACATCATTCAAAGCAGACCAGGGGTTGACCAAGGACATCTAACTTGACTGCGGGACATGGGAAGACAATTTGGAGCGAAAATTGAAATAAATATAACCTGTTCACTAAGCTATAATCCAGAATTGCTGTTGCTTTAGTATTCTTCCCCCATGCTGGCAGCGAGAAGGGAACTTTTCCGCGTGGAAAAGAGAAAGTGGGAATGTTGGCCCTAGACTGACGACATCTGTTTTGCCTAGTCAAAGAAAAAACAAAAAGGCGCTGAGGTCCTCTGTCCACTGCATGTTATATTTCATGTTTTTCATGACAAACTTCCTTTCTTTGATCCTCTCTATCTGTGCAAAACAGCCAGCTGAAGGTCTGTGTTTTATCACCAGACCCAAACACTGCTGTCTTCATTTCACACTGCGATTTAAACCATTCACATCCATGAGAACATCACAAGTGCAGCATGTCCGGACACACTTGTTGTGGAAAACATTTCTGGCTGACAGCAGAGAGTCAGGACTCTGGTCAGCGATGAACATTAATACGGTGCGTCTGCTTGTTTGTTCATCTGCATTTTTGTTTGTTGTGAATGGCAATTGGAAAGTCTGATTCTCAGAGCATCTGGAACAGCTGGGAATCATGTCAAGAAAGTTAATTGGACTAGATGCTGTAGCTGATAGCAACAATAGCTGAAACACCTCATTAAGAGATTACAAATTTCCCCACTGCTACACAAAAAGCCTGAAGCAGTCCTTTAAGAATAATAAACCTGAGCTTTATGTGTCCCCAGGTAAGTCTAAGGATGCAGATTTCAGTTTTAATTTGCAACTATGGAGTCCCTTCTCAATCACGGAGAAAAGACCTTAAGATTTGTAATAAGAGACTCCTCCTTTTGAACTCTGGTCCAAACTGAAATACCTCAACTATTTGATGGGTTGAAATTTGAATCATAATGACAATAATGTTTCCCTGATGTTTTCTGTAGTGCCACCAAGAGTTTTCCTTTTAAAATCAATCTGGTTCCAGCTTCTCAAATGTGATGATTCGTTTTTCTTTGTCATATATATGTTAGTAAACTGAATATCTTTGGGTTTTGAACTGTTGGTTAGACTAATCAAGCATTTTTTAGTCTTTTCTCATGTTAAAAAGGGCCCTGTGAAGATTTCTTGTAATCAAACAATTATGTTTACATTCACTTTTACTCACCCAAACAAAAGTATTTTAAATCAACAATTGTTTACGTCCATGTTTATTAGCTTGCAGTCTTCTTCCCTGCCTCTGCCCAAACAATGAAGCATAACTCGGCATGTTAGTGCCGCCTGTAGATCAGTAGAATAGACCTCATGCAGGTGTACGAGACACAAATCGGGGGCCCCTCATAGAAAAACAGCTCCAAAGTGTTACTAGAGGTTTAAAAATCCCGAGGGAATCTGCTTCTGCTGAGAAAATAACCAGTAAATACTCAATTATGAAAATAGTTACTTGCAGTCTACAGCTACACTCGCGGCTCTGTGAGGCAGTAATGCTCATTGTGAAGAAAACTCAACTGTTGATAAAACAAAGTATTAAACTGAAATATTTTGTTCTCTATCAGCATGTGTATTTAACGCTGCGCTGGGTAACAGAAGACCTTCCTCCACTGGTTAATGATCAAGAAAATAAGAGCAGATTTTAAATGGCTAGAAATATAACTACTTACAATCAGCCATCTGTGCACCATCCCCCTCATAACCAACACACCTGATTCCAGACACTCTGGCAGATTTACAGTGTTAAAGGCCTAACACTGACACAGGCACAGCTGACCTGCACAGTTATATAATCATGTAATACATTTATTGGAGTATCCAGTACTGTAAAGTTATGTCAACCATGAACTAATTCAGTTTCTCTGATTTAGGGGAAAGAGGGACATAAATTATTCGACGTGCAAGCCCAGCACAATGCCCTCACTAACTACCAGTGTCAGCACACTCAAAACACGGAGGGGTGTGATGATGAGTTATGATCAACCCCTGGATCTTTGTGTGTTCTGAGGTCACGCAGAGGGAAACTGTGTCGGGACGAGCCCTGGGGGAGCTCCAGCTACTAAACCAGCTGTCCCTCGGACAGACATTTGCTCACTGAGACACCTATGTCATTCTGCTGCACAGACACATCCCAGGACATCTAGCACATAGCAGAGAGGCTGTAAAAGTCTGAAGAGCTGTGAATGGGCGTTGTTGTGCTTTTAGGTTGGAGTTTTGCAGGCTGTGAGATACAACAAACAGAGCACATCCGCAGAACTGGATGATTCTAATCTTTACCCGAAATATTTATTTCTGAACATAAGTTAAAACCACTGTAACGCAGACTTAGATTTCAATAAAGCAGAGCTACTTGACTGAATGGATGCAAGTATTTTTTTTTCTGCTTGCCCATACTGGCAAATCCTGCCACCCACTTTTCCCTTAATGTAATCTCCATGATGGAAAAATGACACACAATGAGAACTGAATTGCATTGCCCAAGGTAATGAGATGAATCATCAGTCTGCAAAACCTAACCAGACACAGGGATACTCTCACACACACACAGGCAGTTTTTATTTTTGGAGTATTGATCTACAACCTGACAAAATTTGAGAGAATCTTTTTTTTGGCATGAAGCGTGCTGGCCCTTCTACTAAGACGATCAAAGCTGTGGATAACTCTTCCACATGTTCACTCCCCCAGTCAGTCATCACCTCTGATCTCTGTATTGGCTGCTATGTGTGTCTGAGGAAGAAGTTGCAGTATACACCAGGAATGTACTTTCAATAAACTATAATCAATGCCTTCTGGTGTTGTGGTAACCTGTGCTAGACACAAATCTACAGCTAAAAATACAACTGGTGATGTGTCTAACTACTATTGTATATATCTCTATCTCTATTTTTAATTATTTGATTTTCATTTTAAAAAGCATATTCAACTCAAAGGGCATTAACAAATTAATAAAAACATTTGTCATATCAAATCTAAGTACATTTCTATCAGGGATAATTATATCTTCTTACCTGTACTAGTGCAATCTACTTATCACAAGCCCGATCAGGTAAGATGAGGCGCTCCTCAGAGTCTCCACACATTCATTGAAGCCAAGAAAATGATGCTTTTCTCTGTTGTGTCACTGCTCTGTCTTGCAGCCTCTCCAGCAAGGTGGTAGCTCTGTCAGTCCTCCCTCAGCCAGCTCCTTATCTTCTCTCACCGTTCACAGCTCAGGCTGGAGGTTCAGCTCCTTTACTGACAGAGAGAGAGAGTGAGAGAAAGAGAGGGAGAGAGAGTGGGAGCAAATGTCTTTTAAAGTGTGAGGATTGTTTAGGTCAGACCCCATTGCTTAAACTCCAACCCTTAAATAGCCGTCATTCTCCCTCCCTCCACAGGCTTTCTTCCCTCCCTCTACTGTAACTAATGGATGCAGAGCTGGGCTGCTGCTGCCTTTAAATGAGATGCCAGTGTTACTGGGAGTCATGACAAAGCGAGCAGTGCTTGTGGTTGTGCAGGAAAATTAGAGGGGGAAGCCAGGAATGGGAGGAAAGTGAAGTCAGAATGTAGACAGCAGACAGACGTTTCCCTTCAACTGCATTAACTTTGCAATAATTATTTATGATTGTCGCCTGCAAAATTGAGGCTGCAGAAACAAACCATACTCTTTGTTCATTTTACTCAAATTTTATGTCATTTTTGAGGAAATCCCCCTCAATCATCCATCACCACTGCTCCATATTCCCATCAATCCCTCAGCTCACAAAGACTCACCGTGTGACTCTTACTCCAGCTCTGTCGCTGTGGTGGATATCTACAGCAGCTAAAACCACATTTAAATGCAAGCGCTCTTAATTGAATATATCTGCGGCAAATTCCCTGACTGAATATTTTCAGTTATGATCCAAATGGTGACAAATTAATAAAAAGTGACAGATAAAAATGTAACTGCAACTGTGGGGCCAATCTCCAATTCCTGGAGGAAATGTTTCCTTGCTCGGACACAGTTATTTCTCACGCAGACAAAGTTACGTCCTCATACGTTTAACAGATGCTTCGAGCAGGAAGCAGACACATTTTTAACTTGGCCATCTTGGATTAAAATGAAAGCAAGCTGCAAGGGAATATGTGGTATCAGTTGTAATTGGTGCCAAACCTGAATGTGAAACTGCAAGTCTAGCTGAGGAATCAGGCAACATGTCACCATATGCACGCAATCTCCACACGGTTTAATCTTAATATGATTAGATGAGGATAAAGCAGCAGGATAAATCTTTAAAGCGAGTCTGTGAGACTGGTGAAGATGTTCGACGATATGCTGGTTTAGTTTGTTGGAAATACAAAGTGTAAAAGACCTTTAGATTGAGTTGGACCATTCAGATTAGGCATTAAACACTTACTTTCATGGCTGATTAATCTGCTGATGGCTTTCCAGATTAACCGACAAATCATTATGTCAGAAACTTGTAGAAGAAAAATACCCATCACAATTCTCTGAAGCTCAAGGTTTTCAAATTGCCTTTTTGTCCGGCCAACAGTCCCAAACCCAAAGAAAAAACATTTATTGCCACATAAGATGAAGAAACCTAGTAACGTTATAATTGAGAAGATATTACTGGGGAACTACTTTACTTTGCTATGTTTAACAACTGGTTTGTTTGGAGACATTCTCTTTTCTTTCTGAAACAATAAATCCTGACTAATCTGATGGCACAGCAGAGCTAAGTAGATTTGTCACTTTTCATTGCAGGTTGATTGGGTCAGGTAAACCAAGCCACAAGGTACAAAGACAATCCGTGTCTGTACTTCAAGATCTTGTAATGCTTAACAGGAAATATAAGCATGTCTGAAATAGAGTTTGACTACGTGCTGAAGAGGTTCCCAAAGCAGGGGATACACTCATAAAACCTGCCACCATTCATCAAATTAAATCTTCTCCTAAGGTTCAGAAAACCCCAGGGATCTGGTCTGAGGGCCCTAAAGAATGAGAATGTGTGTGGAACCAAGTAAATAAGTCACACTGTGGCCCCCTTTAATTTAAGACTCCACATGTGTTTCACATGTACTACACATTGCAATGCAGCCCGGCTCTGGCACGAACCAGAAAACATTTGCAATCTATTGCTACTGACACAAAAACACTTAAGACTAAGAGTCTACAGGTGGGCTGTAGGCATAACAGTGCTCTGAACTAAATGCTAGAATCCGCATGCTAACGTGCTCTCAATGACCCATGTTTAGCAGGAATAATGTTTAACATGTTCACCATCTTAGTTTAACGCATTAACATGCTAACACTGGCTAATTACAGCACTAAACGCTGAATGTCATTACTTTTGCAGGCAAGTGTTGGACAAATTTAAAATCTGACCTAATGATGGTGCCAAATTAAAAGTTAAGGGTCACTAAAGTTATTGCAATTCATCCTCAGGGGGACACGAATGTCTGAACTGATAAATCCAAAAGCTGTTGATATTTTACTTAAAAAACAAACATGTTAACCTGCTGGAGGAACTAGAGGAAAAGTGGGGGGAATCACTAAAAGTCTATACAAAAGTCTGTACAAACCATAAAATAATTATTTATTATTCAAATAGTTATAATACATGTTTCAGTCTGGATTATAATTGTGGACCGAGTGACCGACAGACCAACATTGCAATCCCTTGAGTCACACACATAGCAAAAAATAACTACACTAAAATGAAAGACTAACAGCACCACTGAATTCAACTCTGATATCCACAATAAAAGGAGGGTCAACAGAAGTCGTAAAAAAGTACAACAGTCAGGCACATTCATGAGTAAATCTGCCAAGCAGATGGCTCTGTGGGGAGACTCAGGCCAGACCAGAAACATCCTCTGTTACACATCAACACAGGTGTTGATGTGTTTGGATATTAAAGTAGGTGTTACAGATGGATCTTCCGCAACTTAAAAACAGGTCCAATTCCTTATTCTCAGCTTTGATTCAACATGTGGCCACAACAAGATACAGGAACGTCCAGTGAAATTTTAATGTAGACTACAGTTAGAAGGCAGTTTTTGCTTCAGAGCAGAGAGAAGCAAAGAATTATGATTTAATAAAAGAAAGCAAAAGACAAAAAAACTAATCGTTTGTGTGTTTTCTTAAAGCAAAAATGCAGACACTTCACTTGTTACATCTTCTCAAATGTGAATTTTTGCTGGTTTCCTACATCTCAAATGATAATAAGTAGAATATCTTTCAGTGTTGAACTGAGTTTTACAGTATACAATCAATTTTGAATATCAATAAATAATTTCAAGCAAGTAATTCCCCCATCCCTGTTTCTTTATTTGGAGGATTACCCATTTTTCTTTATCTAGGCTAATGTAACAATGAAATGATAATCTAAGTTTTAAACAAAAAAAATGCTTGGACTTGGATGGGTGTTTTACTATTTTCCAATGCAATAAAAACAATTTTATTATCCATTTATCAATTCATCAATAAATTGATTAATGGATAATAAAATTGTCTGTGGCAATACTGTACCTTAACCTCCCACTCAGGAATATGCTACAATGCATTAAATCACTGACCTGCTTTGAGAATGAGAGCATGGGATTCTTTTTAACACAACAAAAATTTTTTTTTTTCTTTTTGTGCACTGAAATACATTTTCGTCTCCGGTGCACTTAATGGCTTGCTTTCAGAACTTGCCTAAGACTAAACATTTGTTGGTAGTTTATACAGTGGCATTCTTTCCTAGAAATTATGGTTGATTCATCCAATCCATACAGCTGAGCTGACATGCTGCTTGGTCCAGTCCTCTTTAATCTCAACAGCCTGAAACTGGCATAAAGAAAAGCAAAGCGTCTCCAGTCTGACCTTTGGACAGGGTTGTAATCATAGAGCTCAATAAGTCATGGGTAGTTTAGGCTCAACTACTCACCTAAAATGAACCATGGAGGTCAGTAAATGTAGCAGCTTTATTTTTTCAAATGTGAATGGAAAGAACAATGACTTGACTATTAAGTGTTTTCCTTTGATGAAGATGCACAGAACCTGAGGAAACTAGTGCTGAGTTGTCAAACACAATGTTGTGCTGGCAGAGATTCAATTTAATTACATTGCAAAAAAGCCTATGTTGTACGATGAAAGACTCATTATTTTCCCCTCCCATGTAGACATGCATTACGTTGACATATTTACATGGTTACTTACATAATGTTCAATTATGTAGCTATACAATTACTAGGAGGCTCTAAAGTAGGAGGTGTATGTGTTGTTTGATCTTTTCTAGTTAAAGAGCACAAACTAAGGAGAGGAAAGAACAGCCTCACTTGAAATAAAGTTGCTGTGTAAATGTTTTATGTAAAGTAGCTTCTCTTTAAATAGTTCTACATTAGTGTTCAATGAAAGTTTTTGTTTCAGGTGTCTCTAAAGTAGAATCATTTGACACATGCATTTCCTATAATTTAATAGATAGGGGTGTATATACTACAATCAAATGAAACTACACAAGGGTTATTTTCATTTAACTACCTATAACTAGATTTCCATATCAATGTAACACAAATTTTAACACAATTTCAAAAAAATACACAAAAGTAAATGCAAATGAATGCGTGTTTCAAGACTGATCCCTAGATAAACTGACAACATCATAATAATCAGATCATATACCAAGATAATACTGTGACATATCGGTTTCTCTGGACTTTTAGATTTTTTTCCAGCGAGGCTCATCAGATTTATTATCCACAAACTGTCAGTAACTCATAAACACAGCAACACAGAGAGGCTACCTCTTAGATGACCTCATTAGTTTTAATGACCCACTATATCTTCTGTAAACCCATGACTTGCAAGACACTTGTAAGAAACTACATCTGCCAACAATTAATTTCATGATTTGGTTCTGGTCAAATATCACAAAAGGGATAGACTTGACGAGACTGGAGGGTTATGTGAGGTGAAATAATGACATGAAGCACTAGATTTAAACACATAATAAATGAAATACTCTAAAATCAAAAAAGTAGTGGCAGTTAGAAGTGAGCTGTAGCGTGTGAGTTGTGTTATGAAGCCTCAAAATATTGTTCAACATCTGATCGTGTTGATAATATTAACATTGGTGAACTGGTTGACAATCAAACAACAGTGGTTGAGACAACAAAAGACAGATGGAGAGCCGTGCATCCTCATATGTGGTGTTACATCCTCACCAGTCTAACTCTGAGTCAGCTTGAGGCCATGTGCAGACACTGAGCAGACCAGAGATGTCCCAGCTCACACAAACATGAACTAATATGGCTCTGAAGACATCACATCTCCCTCTCAGGTCGCTCCTGAGGCTCGCCAGCACATCTGCTGGGAGCTTCTGATTGCAGTTACTACTATGAGCAGCTTCAACCAAAACCACAGACGGCAAACTCTGTGTCGAGATCCCTTCCCTTTGTTGTCTCAGTGTGGGAGCTCTAATGAGCTTGTGCTCTTTGCAGATTAGAGGATCTGCACTTGCAGGCTTTAGTTTGGGGATTAGAGTGACCCTGGTGAATGATCTGTACCAAATGTGACCCTTCGTCAACAGCTGTGTTTGGTTGGGATGAACTAGAGCCCGATATCTTTAATAAGATCAGCGATCAGTCAGTCATCGCTGTAGTTAATGTCATAGTAATGAGATGAGTAATAGGGCTGCGTTAACCTTTAATAAAGCAGGTGCATCAATTCATATTTAGGTTGGAAGTCCAGCAGCTGGCTGCATTTAGAAAGGCTTGACTTGACTCAACAATGACAAAGCTGTGCGGCCGTTCTGGTTGGACAAATGGCAATGACAGGTATAGTATTTACATTTCACCATTAGTGTAGCGTGGTAGCATGATAACATTGGCTAATTAGCAATAAACACAAAGCTCAGCCTCTTGAGAATGTCATTACTTTTGCAAGTATTTGGTCAGAAACCAAAGTATTGGGGTTAGGGCATCTTTAGGTGAATAGATTAAGGGGTCAATCAGTTTTTATAGTTTACTCTGAGGGGAATAGCAATGTGTGTACCAAATTTCATGGAAATCCATTCACCAGTTTTTTGAAATTTTACTTTAAAAACCAAAACAAGTTTAAGCTCACAGAAGTGAAAGAAAAGTTCAGGGGATCACCAAAGTCAGTTTGGAATTTACCCTCTGGTGACATCCATCCAAAAGTTGTTGAGATATTTCAGTCTGCGCCAAAGTGGTGGACCAACCAACAGGCCAACTGAATGACATTACATACCTTAATTCATATTAGATAAGGAATTCTATGTACAATTGTTCAGAACCACTTTATTATTTGAACACCTGAATAGATATGAAACACTGCCCCAGTGGTAAAAACTACAAAAAGGAAATTATGTTTGGTGTTCTTGTCGACACAATTTAGCCCACACTTCCCCAAAATAATCTTGGTGCTTCATTTTCTCTCTTTGATCAGTTCATTTGCTGAATTAATGGTCTTATTGAGCAGGGAGAGAAATTATCATTGTCAATTAAAACAGACAAAGAAATTTAAGACAGGCATTGACTGCATTAGGAGAGTCTTTTGTCAGGGCTGCATGCCCCAGTGAACCCAGTGTTGTAAAGTGAAGATGTTCAGGGGTTATTAACCACAGAGTTTCCTTCAGACTTCAACAGCGGATATAATCTGCCTCAGTTAGAATTTTATAATAAACCCATAACCTTTAAATGTATTTGCTATGATCACATATGTATAAATAACTTTATACTTTTTACTGCAACAATGACAAAGAATTGCATAGCTCCTCTGCAATGCATTTTGTTAACGATCATTTCGATTCTAGATTTTTCCAAATATAGTATGTGCACAATACTTCTGTCACAACAACACTGACGCTTGCCAACTCAGAGGGAACTCAAATCTTCTTAGGCTTTTAGAAGCAGCGCCACACATTGTCCCGAAATAAATCTGCAAAAAATCCACTCGAATGAAGCTGTGAATGTGTCAACTCAGATATCAAGTTGAACACTTAATGCCAAGGTCTCCACTGATGTTTACATCACTGCATTAGACTGTAATCCTCTCTCGGGTGTTGATGACATTCATGCCAATCCTGCTATGTTCTATTTGGAATATTAACATGGCACAATTCAACATCTAACTTGAAAGTGCCTGAGCAATATTTAAATGTATCTGAATGCAAGAAAACCCTTAAAGCAATGTCTACCCTTATTGCAGGCTCCATATGTCGTGAGGTGTTCAGCCAGATTGTTTAATTTGATTAGTTTTGAAGTCCTGATGAGTTACCACTATCTAGTATGGCTGGACTGTTAATTGAAAAGTAATCGAAACCATAACTCAGAGCCTCTAACCAATGTAATTTTACCGTGTCAGTTAATAATCTTGTTAATATTTCCCCTTAAAACATAGGAGAGCTTGTGAAGTCATGTGACTGCGTCCCCTACAGTCCTGCTCAGCTTTCAGACAAGAGCCCGAGGCTCTGGGAGATGCTAGATAGGTAGTTGAGCATATTTACAATACAAACCTTGTCAGTGAACTATGAGCGCAAAAAAGCAAAACAAAGAAAAAAAAGTCAAAAATATAACAATCGTTCGTTATTCGTAATTAAGGTAAAATGTTCAATTAATCGTGATTATGATTTTACCCTACTATCTAGTATTCATATTGTGTTTGAAGTAATTTAGATACTTCATTACATAGTTTTTCCAGCAAAAAGTAATAGTGACAAGTTGATTTTTTTAACTGTAAAATGTCCTGCTCACTGTGCTTGTTGTCATCTTGTTGATTGTTTATGTTGTCGCTTAGGAATTTTCTTTAACATCAATCAGCTGATATGTCAGTGCCAGATTTGTTAAAAACGCCCAAATAGCCATACCCACAACAGCTTCAAAAATCCAGTATCTTAGGGCTATAAAATCATCCACTATCTTTTGTATCTTACAAATAAGAATAACTAAAATTACAGGGTGAAAATGTTTCTGTTGGCTGACAGAAATCCTTCCCAAATATTCTCAAAATATTCATGTGCTGATTCTACTGTGTTGGCAGCTTAATACTGTAGCTCCAAACATGTCATTTTGTACACAAGTTATGGGATATAGCTGAAAACAGTCCTGGATAAGTTATAACACTGGTACTCTGCAGAGCTGCTTGCTTACAGCAGGGCGTCCCCGCTTTCAGGGCCTGTCTCATTACGTCCAGCTGACATTTCGCCACTGTGGGAGATGGCTGGTTTTCACAGAGGCTACTCAATCTGGCCTCAGTTAGCAGCTACTCAGCGCTTTTATGCACACAGCTGCAGGAACTCTGCGGTCTTGACTTAGACAGGACCGTATGGAAAATGTGTGGGAGCATGAAGTGATCGTTCTCACTCCTGTGACGTCTTTCACTGTGAGGTCTGCAGTTTTTCATCCATATGAGAAATAGTCTTAATAAAATCTCTGTGAAGCTTAAACGTTGAAATGAAGCCCTCTCCTTTACTGAGTCTGATTCTAAAATTTAAATACCACCACCAAAGATATAATGTGACACATATACTTGTTCAAGCATAAATTAATTAGACAGACAAACTGTTTTTTAACAGTAAATATGGCTTGGTGGAGTTAAATATGGCAGCTCTAACTAAACAACTGCACCACGTTGAACTGGGAACAGGCAGAGGTAAACTATTGCCTCTAAAGCCATCTGTTGCTGACTGATGTGGAGATAAGGTGGCTGGCCATCAACGTCAACACTAGCTCTGCAGCACAGAAGGCATAAAGTGTACATTTAGACTAAAATAAATACATTATGTTGATACAGTGTGTTTTCAACTGGCCACCGGGCCACATTGAGGCAACACAGCACATCATTTTTCTCTGCAGTTGAAAGGAAGGACAGCGGTGTCTGCAACTGATCATTATCTTTCCAAGATGCTTTTATGTCCGATAAAAGAAGGTTGGTGATACATAAATGGGAATTTCTGTCAGTTGAGATTAATGAAATTTGTGTGAATAACAATGGAAACCAAACTGGCGACAACGTGGCAAACATTACATGGAAATGACATTTTGCAGGTTTTGTCGCATCTATCTGGAAAAGCCACTAAAAGTCACTGGAGTCCTTGACAAAAAACAAACTCAGCCACTTATCTATCACAACACTGCACGGGTGCAGGTCTTTTGAAATGAAACAGGCTGTGTCCGAGTCATGTTAAGTTCTTCACTCGATCAGAGTTGGCTGGGAGTACCAGTTGTTCAGCAGGCCTCGTGTGTTACGGCTGGAGTTCAGGGAAGGGTACAAAGTATCCACAACAATGCTTCACTTTCATCATGCAAAAGCAATTTATTCAGTTATTAAATCCAAACTGCAGCCATATGTTTGCCCTTTTATAAGATGAACTACAAGATAACTCTAGTGCATCGTCCAGCTGCTTCACTGTGCTCTTGCAGCTGAGTTTAGCTGTTTTTGATATGTCAACATAACTGTATTAATGACGTACAAAAATCTACTTTCGGCATTTGTGAATCAATTCAGAATCATAAAAAATTTGATTCCACATCTAATATCTAACAAGAGAAGAGTGTATTGAAGCATTTAGCTATTCTGAAACATTGGACAAACAGAGCTTCCAGGTGTCGCCACAGAAGACTGAATTATATCAATATACTAGCTTATTGGCTTCTGCCAGGGTTTTTGTAGGTGTCACAGAGGAGGCTGCAGTCTGACTGAGTAAAAGCCACTACAGCAGGAAACTTCAGGTCAGAAGATGCATGAAAAGCCATGAACATTTTTTGCTCATGATTCTATTTGTATAAAACATGGTAGGAAACATTAACAAATGGACACAAGTGCAACCAAATATTTACCACATGAAGTCATTTCATTAAAAAATAAAAAGTGCGGCAGACAAATTTAGAAATGCGGAGAAAAATAAAACTAGGTACCAATCAGCAGAGGGTATTTTCCCAACAAGCCCATTCAACTACAACCAGAAAGCTAAACACTCCCACATGTGGCAGCTTCGCCAAAGGTTTCACTTCAAAATCGCTCAGTCATCACTTGCTATACAGTCTGTGAGGTCAACAGAAAGGAGCAATAAAACATATTCACTTTAGAATTCATAAACAATACGTTTACCCTTCTGAGTAATTCTAGATAAAAGGCTACTTCACTGTTATTGTTTCAAACAGCTTTAACATGTCAGTTTGTATATATCCTTTTGTTTGCAGGGGAGATCTTTTTCTTGAGGAGCTGTTTCATCTAACTCCAGATGTACCAAAACTGAACTACAACTGAACTAATTTCCATGAGATCAGCCATTGGTGAGAAATTTAAGTGAAGATGAGGATGCCTTCAATTTCAGTGACAGATCCACTCAAACAGACAAGAGTTTATCAAGCAGCAGCTGCTTTTTGCTCTAAACACAACAAGTTCAACACAGCCAGGAAGAGGGGAGGTGATGTCATGCTTATCAGGCTACTGGTAATGTAAGCACAAACTTCTGGATAAACATTTCTATGGTAAGTTAAACATCACTGTACCAGACTATTTACTGGAAAGCAAATGGAATGTAAACAAAACTTTAAAAACAGCTAATCTCACTCTATTGTCATTGAGAAAGATAAGAAAGAGATTTAAGGTTAGGTTCACATTATTTTAAGACTATATTAAAGCACAAGCCCATATATACAATAAAATACTTATTGGAGGCTGTAATTGTTCCTCCTGTCCATACTAGCATGAAGAAGTCCTTCCTTAACACTACAACATGTGTAAATGCAAAGGTTCACCAACATTACTGTCTGTTTAGCTACGCTAGCAGCCTGGACATAGGAAGGGCAATGCTGATTGGTCAAGACTGAAATATCTCAACAACTATTTGTCATTTTGTACCAACATTTAACTTCGGTGAGCCTCTGAAACACATTTTTCTTATTCTGTTCACTGCTTCAGCATCTCTTTTCACCCTGTCTGAACAGTCCATTTTAGCTCCTGTCTCTTTAAGCCCCCCCCGTCTGAATGCCCACTTGATTCTGATTGGCCAATTTCCCCAAGCACAGAAGATGGGCGGGTCCTAGCTGAATAGCGCTAAATTAAGGCCAGAGACAAAGCCTCACTGATTACTGTACAAAAAGACAACTTTATTCCCTGGTTTTATTGAAACTGGATCAGAAAATATTGTCTGGTTTTCCCTCTGATGTCCTCCAGCTGCTCTGCCTTCACTTTTGGTGATTTACAAAGTTACCACTTACTTTAGCCACTAACTACTAGAAGCTGCTGCCAGTAACTCAGGCTCCATCCACAAAACTCCGTTTTAGTTAACAAATGGAGAATTAAAACAAATACGATCTCCATCCACACCAGCGTTTTAGAGTTGATCTCCATCTACATTAAATTGAGTGAAAACACATTAGTGGCCATTCATGTACACTGGGCATTTGCGTGCCAGTGTAAACATGAAGCAGATGGTCTCTGCCTTAGTTACAGAAGATTAGGTGAAAAAATACAGAAATGGAAACGAAGCGTCAGACCAGAAATTTTTGTTGCACACAACAACAACGAGCTGGCACTGTTACTGAATGCAACACGGGAGTGTGGTGGCGGAAAGCAGACTGGAAGTCATCACAAAGGAAACAGTGACATGCACAGTACAAGTGTAGGCAGATAAGTGTTATTTGATCGGTACAGAATATTTTAATAAAAAGACCAACTAAAAAACTTTGTCAGTAGGATCGTGTTTCTGCTTTGCACAAAGACCCAATCAGAGAGCCAAGAACTAAAACGCCCTCCAGAGTTTTGAAACGCAGTCGGCGTTTCCAAACTTCTCCGTTTTAGGACTTTGTTTTCGCCTTTTTAGTTTAGACGGGAGGTGCAAACGTAGTAAAAGGTCTCCGTTTTAATTTGAATATGCAGTAGTGTGGATGGGGCCTCAGTTAGCCATGCAGCTAGATGTTCTGTTGCAGATTCTGCCTGGACTGGAGGCTTGGTGCTCTGCAGGTGTGTTGGTGTTTACACCTGTAACATTAGTACAGAAGCCTTGGGCCGCTGGTTCAGAGCCAGCTGATAACAGGAACTACTGTTAGCAGCAGCTAGCAGTTGCTGTAGCGTTAGTAACAAGTAAAGCTATGTGTCCATCAGGAAAGCCAGAGGACACCAAAAGGTAAAACCAGAAAATATTTTCCTTCATAACCGTAAAAGCACTTTCTGTTAGACATACTCAACATCCTACAGCTCCAGCTTGATGAGCTCGTTGATTCTCGCACACGTGCTGGTGTAGCGGGGAAGAAATTTGCATTCAGAATACACAACCATGGAGGAGAGTAAAGTTTACTCAGAACTGGGTAATACTGAACAGGAGGACTGAGACCATGCAAGCAAAAACAAGGAGCTCATACCTAAGAGTCTGTTGTATGGACGAGTCACACTATTGCAGCTGTTGCAGCCATGACTTGTGTCAGGAAACGTTTAATGACTTGCCCACGGACATTCAGCTTACTTTCTAGTTTACCAAGACATGCTGTTGTTGTGATGTTAGCTTTAGCAGCAGGAGAGTTGAGTGTCTCACTCCATATCATCAATTCTCCAGAATCGCATACCCCACTTTTATGATGCAGAAAAGTTTACCAAAAAAAACATAAAACATTTTGTTATCAGAATATGAGATTTTAGTCATATCGCACAGCCCTATCCCAAATGTTACATCACATCTAGAGCTTGCTGGCATCCACCCGTTCTTTTGCATGCTTTACCTACTTAGCCATAACTTAAGGAAACAATGGTGACCGAGGCTCACGGGATACTATTCTATGGCACATTTAAGAACAAATACCTGCAAAACTATTCACTTAAAATCCTTTACTAATATAGATAATGCACATGATTAACATTGTTCCAGATAAAGTCAGCAGCATGTTAGTATTACCATTGTGAGCATGTTGGCATTTAGCTTAAAGCACCACTGTGCCTGCATACAGACTCACAGAACTGCTACATAGCTAGGTGGAGTTAAAAACACGGTAACTCTGCTTTAATCATGACAAGCTGCAGAGCTGTGGTCTCCAGAGCTCAACATTAAACTTTTTTGCAAATGGCCCCGCCGGGCCAGTGGGTTTGAAACTTACTGGCCCTCCCTCCAAAAGTTATTTATCAGTGTTACAACAAAACCAAAGTTGAAAAACTGTTAACATGTTTAATCGGTTATTAAATACATGCTGGATATAAAAAAATCTAACCTAACAATGTAAAATCACAGTTATTGTAAAACTATAAAAATCTACTACCAAACTCAAACATGACATGCTTTCTTTTCTGCTGACAGCCATTTAATAAAAACACGTACACAGAGTCGTCCCTATACTCGCCATGGTAGTGACTTGTCAATCACAAGGTTGTCCCCGCCCAAAAGCATTCACTGCTTTCTGGTCTATTTTATAATTTACTAAATGAACATCATGCTGTGTTGAAAAATATTTGAAATTACCGACTGAGTACATAAACTCATTGTTAAAGTGTTTACTGAGGTAATAAATCAGCTGAGAAGTAGCAACATTTTACCAGCAGACTCGCCCCCTGCTGGCCATTAAAGAGAATGCAGTTTTAAGTTCTGGTTTAACTTTCGGACTCGGAGGTTGCTGCTTCACTGGGATTAAAGCAATAACTTTTGACAACCACTCATCACGTAACTACAACTCTGGATTGAACAATGGTGCACACCAAGAGCTGCAAAACAACTGCAGGATGTTGAGTTTCAAATTTTTTTAAAACACTAATGTTTTTGCACTGGCCCAATTTTCATTCACGCCGTGTGGCCGACAGCTGCACGCATGTCGTGGTTCCTCACGGGTCTATTTCAAGTACTATTTAAAAACGTAATATTCTTTGTGTGGTGCATCAATGGTGATGAACGATCCAAACGTCCCGTGAGGTGCGGACAACTCTGCACAACAACGATGAAGTTGGTGCTCCGTCTCTAGAGCAACTTCCTCTTTGCCACCACACATACACACTAAGCCTACACATACCCTACCCTGAGGGTTAGGGTTACAGTTCTGGATTTATTCACGCACTTTAAAAACATCTATTAAAAGCTTCTTTTCTTTTCTGTTTTTTATTTTATTTACTGCATTATATGTTGAAATGTGTTAATGTAATAGGCAGTATATTAACTTATTGGGAGAAAACTGGTAGTTCTATGTAAAATCAGACATTGAGCACCCCCATATCCCCAAAATGGCATGATCCTCTGTGAGATTGACAGTTCAATCAGGCTCTGCCCATCGTAGCCTTGAATCTTCAACTATTCGGGTTCAGCCCTAGTGATTCTGTATTATTTAGACTTCAAAAACTGTGAAACTATCCTTTAAACTATCTAAAACCTTGATGTTCCAATTTATACATTTCTCAGGCCAAAGTCAAGCCTTGTTGCATGGAAGGAAATGCAGTCAACCACACACGGTGAACATGCCAGACTGTGGGAAACACCAAATCACCCAGTCTTCCTGCTGCATACGAGTGAAGTTCTTCCAGATATGAAGTCAGACGTTTAGTGGTTTGAAGCCCTTGTGGAACAGATCTGTCCCACAGAAGAAAAAGAAGCTAGAGGCCACCTAGTGACAAACTGCACTGAAACCTTCAGCAGGAGATGCAAGAAAGCCCAACATGTGTTGTAGGGTTGACCCCCAATAGTCAAAGATTCAATGTTTCGATGCACAGAGGCTGACCTGAACTGTCAATCTCACAGTTGAAGCTTTGCAGCGAAACAGGGTGATATGGGGGTGCTCAAAGTCTGATTTTACATAGAACTACCAGTTTTCTCCCAATAAGTTAATATACTGCCTATTACAATATACATTTCAATGTTTAATGCTGTATGTAAACATGTAAAAAGAATAAAACTTTTAATAAAAGTTTTTAAAAGTAAGTAGTTAATAAATCCAAATTTGTAATCATAACCCTGGGTTGTCAGTGCGCATGTGTAAGGCTGATTTATACTCCTGCGTAGGGTCTACGTGCATATCTACGCCGGTTTAGCGCTCCGCTAACGTAAATGGCAGCAAATTTGTATACATGCAGCTGGTGTAACCTTTTCAAATGTTACCGAGCGAATGGATCACATTCTGATAGCGGAACAAGTCATTTCGCTCGGGTTGCGACGGTCAAATATATTGATTCACTGTGTTATAGCTGCCGTTTTGGCGGCTAGGAAAAGTTACTTCAAACCGCTGGGTTACTTCCACTGGGCTCGGAGGCATTGCGAAGCTACCCAGCCAACCAATCACAGTGCTTAAGGTCCGCGTCGACTCGACGTGTAGTTTTTGAGGAGCTGCACGTCAGGCGATGGCGTAGCCTCTGCGTAGCCCCGTAGCCTACGCCGTCGATTTGACGCAGAAGTATAAATTACGCTGTAGGCGTAGCGTGTGTGGTGGCGGAAGAGGAACACTTGCTGAAGAGACTGTGCTTCACTGGTGTTATGCCGAGTTTTCTGCACCTCGCAGGACTTTCGTATTATTTATCACCGTTGAGGAACCACAAAAAGAATATTTTATCATTTTTAAATAGCCGGCTACTTGAAATAGACCCGCAAGGAACCGCAACGTGCATGTAGTTGTCGGCAGCACAGCATGCTAAACTCACACAAGACCGGTGAATGATAGGCGAGACAGAGCGAGAAAAGGGTCTTCAAAAAGCCTCAGTTTAGCTGGAAATTTACTGTGCAAGTTGAATGGAGGTGAATGGAATTATTTTTTTCATTTTGTAGTGCTCTCACTTCTTCAAAGTAGAAAGAAAAAATATTGCGTCCATCTAATCCAGAGAAGGCATCAAAAGCAAGGAGAGTTTCATCTGCTGATAAAGGAGCCGCGGGATTATCCCGATCATTTGCAGCTCTATTTTAGGGTGTCGGTGGTCTGGTTTGATACACTGCTAACGAAACTGGAAATACAAAAGCCCACCAATTTCTGCAATTCAAATTATCCTGAGTAGACGCTGGCGGTATGTGTAAGGTAGGGATACACAGGGCCTGCAACCTTTGGCCTGCTTATTTACAGATTTTGATAGTGACAAACCTGCTCTGGCGGATCAATGGGTGGGCTGGCATGTGGTTTAATGCTTTTTGGTGTCTAAATATTTTAGCATATGATTACTTTAAGCCATCAGGTCAGTGAGGTGGTCCTATTTCTTCTAGAACAGACATTTCTGATGACAAAGCAGAGAACAGCCACTCATATAAATGTCTCTCTCATCAAACGCCACAGCCTCAACTGCCCAAACCAACCAAACAAATCTGCCATTACCAAGACAACAGTACTGGTGCCTTATGATGTGGGTGACTGTGGGAGGTGGAACATTTCCATCGGGTTACTGGCACACCGTCGTGCTGCAGACAATTTGGACTTTTGGGACATTCTGCGGTAAACTTGGTGTTTTACAGACGATCAGCAACAAACTGCTGAGGCTGCAGCTGCTGTAAGGATGGAGCAGCTGATTAAAGGTGTGATAATGACTTTATTTGCACAGTATATAAAAGCTTACAAGAGATCACTATTTGTGAAGATATTACATAAAGTTAATTACATAAAGTTAATTAACTGAGCAAATTTTGGACTGTTGGCCGGACAAAACAAGCAATCTGAGGATGTGACCTTGGGCTCTAAACAGTTGTTTTGGGCATTTTATTGGCTAAAAAGGAATTTTTTAACCAAATGCTAATGTCAACATGCTCACAATGACATATAATATTTACCATGTTACCTGTTTTGTTTAGCATGCTAGCTAACATGAATATAAACACAAAGTACAGCTAAAGCTGATGGAAATGCCATTAGCATTGCATGTATTTGGTAATAAACCCAATAAATGGACAAATTATTTTCAACCTTCTGATTGTGTCTAGAAAAAAAATTGAAAAAATTATTTCAATTCATCATAAACACCTCTACTGAATCTAATTTCAATCTAGTAGTTAAACCCCTACATTTATATTATATATTATATTATAATTATATATTTAAATGGGTAACAAGTGACAATTCTTTCTTTCTTTCTCATTTATTTAAGCTGCAGTGATTAATTAATTAGTCAATTGACAAAAAATAATCGTAACTAGTTTGCGAGTTGACTAATCAATAGCCTAAATCATTTTTCAATCAATGTGAATACCCCATGGCTTTTAAAGTGTTGGTCAAATAAACAGAAAGAAACTGGACTCGACATGTTCTTACAATTTCCATCACATTTTATAAACCATACGTTTGACTGGTTGAAAAAAATATTCACACTAATAGAAAATGAAAATACTTGTGGCGTTGCAGAACCAATTTTTTTTTTTTTTAAAGTATCCTATTGACAACTTTTTCTGGTACAATATTTCTGCATTCAAAAAAAAAGTCCTCAACTCCATAAGTTGTCATTCTGTGACAAACTGTCTTCTGACAGGTGGTTGTGTTAACATTCAATTCTGTTAGTTTCAAACTGCCAACCATCTCCAAGAGAACGCGACTCCTGTCTCTAAAACCGTGGTAAGGTAAACACAAGCATCTCAAACTGAGTGATGGGGGAAAGCTCAGTGAGGCAGGGAGCCATAACGATGGATGTCGTTGGTCTAAACCAGATGTGCTGACAAATCAGCCAGCTGCTGTTTTCAACAACAGAAACGGTTACATTACAGTTGTGAGCTGAGAACTAGAAAACATCTAGCGTTGTAAAACATTCCCTTTGTTTTGCATAATCCTACTCCATAAAAATGAAGGATATTTTAAATCATTATAATGGATATTTGATAATGGATAGAGGTGGTTCGTTTTTCTTTCCAAAGAGAGTCATTGATGACATCATGGTAATTAACTTAGATAATAAAACAAAGTGTATAATATACATGAAACATTGCAACTACAGAGCAAAGATATTCAAAATCTACTTCGAAATGGAGTACTCTGATGTGTATATTCAAAAAAATAGTTGTCCAGAATAAGTATCGCAGTATAGACTGGAAAAGTCCAATCACCCAGAGGCAAACTATGGTGTGCACTAAATACTAAAATATCACAAATACAGTAGACAGGTTAGAAACACAGGAATATATACACGCTTACTAAATTGTTAATATATTTTATCTTATTTTGAAACAGCGGTTACCAAATGTATCCTCACACTTTTCCATTATAACACCTCTAACATGCACTCCTCTGTATGTTGTTCCTCAAATGTAAGTCGCTTTGGATAAAAGCATCTGCCAAATGAGTAAATGTAATGTAATGTGGTGTAATGGATATTGATATGTCTGCTGAGTAAGACCTAGTATAATGATAGAAAATAATAATTTTGTCAATTTCCCCAAAACATACAGAATAAAACAAGTCAATGCCATTTCTTAACACTTACAGTATACTACCTTTTGTCCACTTTAGCTCAGATTCAACTGGAGCAGATGAAATAAGTCCCCCAGGAAGAATCTTCCATCAACAAGCCAAAAACAAGTTTAATCCAAGGGCATCACACATGATCCGGTATCACACCAGGGGACATTTTATCCATCAATTGATACTCATTCCTTTAAAAAGCAAAGAAAATATAAAAGTAAACAATGATTTTATCTTGAGCAGAACAACTGTCTGATGTTCGTTGGTGTTAGCGGCCAACAGTAGCTGATATGTGCATGGGTACTGCCTCCCTGCACAAAGTCTGTAAACTAAAGGAGCCAAAATCAATACCGGTAATAAGCCATCAAATGAACAAAAGAGGTCAGCGCTTCCAGACAGAGAGGGATTAGAGCATGCTTGTCTGGGTACAGCGTCTGAACCCTGCGGTCCTACACTTGGAGAAGTTTTATCGTCTCCATAAGTTCACTCATGTAATTTTAGTCGTTTACTTTTTTCAATAAATTTTTTGGACTTTGTCAAGTTCACACATAAAAGCTTAAGTCCCACCCCAATCTTTTGCATGTAGAGATATTTGACTGCCTTCAGAAGAGCATTTAAAATAGATTTTAGTAAGTCTTCTTTGAATCTGAAATGCTTCACGTAAAAAGGACTTGCAATGTTGCCGGGGGATCTCAGGCTGGCAAACTCAATATCTGCTTTTAAATCTCTTCTTATAACTCACTTTTATCTTATGCCTTTCTCATAACTGATAGGTGTTATTTAAATTTTATTTTGTTTTATACCTTATATTTTTGGATTTTATTTATTTATACTGCAACACACTTTAACTTGTTTTGAAAGGTGCTCTATAAATAATAATATTCAAATTATTGTTCTTTTCTTGAATTTACAAAATCAATTTTGATACTCATAATCATAACCATAATCACCATGACAAAGACATAGTTGCTCAGCTTTTTAAAGCTCATTACTTATGTCTTTTTCACGTCCAAAACAACTTTTAATGACATTTTTCTTGTCTTAACTGCCTACCAAATTATTCCATTTAAAAAGAAACACCTCTTATTACAACACATTACTTTATTTTGCTATATCATTAAATTCATTCCACAAAAAACAAATCTGTTCATCCTCATTATTGCTTTACAATCTAATCTGACACCAAAATCAACACATAATAGTGACACAAAGGTGCACAAAACATGTCGAGATCAATCATTTTTTATGGTTGCTGGAGGCTACACTACAGTGTGTCATTTAAGAATTAATGGATTTGTTGAAACCACACAGAATATATCTTGTTCCAACATACCAAATTATGTTATAGCAAGTTAAAACTTGTTTTAATAATTTAAGTCAATGTGTTTTTATAGCAAACCCATCTTGTTTTAATGCTGGACTGATTTTGTGAAATACTGACAAAGTTTCATGATATAACACAAAAAACAGACAAATAGATAATAATAATAATAGTCATAAAACAAATAAATCTCGTTATAATGTCAAAGTTATCTCATTTAAGTTTTCTCTCATGGTGGCAGTAATACGCTGCCGTACAATCTATATGAGATGAATTATCTGGGAATAAATGCGTCTGCGCCATACGTTTGGAGAAACATGTCTTCTACTTTGTTTTTGGCCTATCAGACGAATATATATTTATATAAAGACATCATCCACCTAAGGCATATCATGGCACTGCATTGTAGAAATTAATTATAGCCATAAATGCAGTTTTAATTCTGATTGCACATATAACACTGCATGTTAAAGAGACTGAAGGAAGACTAGAGATAAAGGTCTGCCAATAACAATTTCGATAGTTCCAAAAAAAGGAAACCATAATAGGTGCCCTCAGAATTCCTTTTTTACAACACCTTGTAAAATGTAACTTACATTAAATTAAAAGACATAACTCATGATCCTGAAGAGAAGGAATTGAGATATATGCATATAAAAGGTCCTGTGTTAACGTGTCGTAAATATTCTTGGGTCCTCTTCAGGTTGTTAGTAGGTCAGAGGTAAAGCTGACATGAATCCTCTCTTGGCTCTTTTGATCTGTTTTCTTAGAATTCCTTCAGGACACCCTCCTGAGAAAACAAGTAATTAGCTCGCTGATTTATGTTGGTCCTGACAAACAAAAACGTTGGGAGATTTTTGTTGTTTTCCAGTGCTAACACAGAACCAGAATAAGAATTTCCCTCTTTCACTGTAAATGTCGGATGTTATTCCACCTCTGGGGTTAGCTGGACACAGGGAGGTGATGAGTAAATCAGGACTGCTTTTTCCTCTCTCTTTTGGAATCTGTGGACGTTAAATGTTACCGTTGTGTATAATCAGTTGACTTCATGTTTCTACAAGGAACTCTTGGACAAATCCATCCTTATTTCCATGCATTAGTCATGAGAGGGCTCGGCAAATACATCCGGCATCGGGCCAAACTTTTTTCAGCCGTTACATGATGGACCAGAACACAGTAAAATTATTTCAAATCTTTGTATACTAGTGTGCATGTTTAGCTCGAGATCGTGAGATCTATTTCAGCACCAGCCGCTATCAATTACTTTATTTTTTATTTTTCAGCTTTAAAAGCAATCTGGCCGCTTGTCAGATTATTATTGCTGGCGGGCTTGTTCGGGCCCGTGGGCCGCCTATTGCCAACCACTGGTCTACAGCATAACACGCACCATACTTCCAAATGACTTCTCTATCACTTCAGCTAACACTAGATCAGAGTGAAGCCATATTCAAAAATCACCTACCTGTAAATATGCAAAAACAATCGATTTGTTGATCCACAAGATATGAATTGCCATAATATTGTTAATCAGTAAATCTACATTAAAGAGGTGGTATTATGCATATTTTCAGGTTCATAATCTTATTATGAGGTTGTACCAGAACATGTTTACATGGTTTCATTTTCAAAAAACACCATATTTTTGTCTCTTTTGTTGCTGAAAGGTTCGTTTTAGCTAAGGAGTGATACATCTTGCCTCTACATGATCTTTGTTTGGCGTTGCACGTGCGCAGTTCCTAGTTAAGGACTACTAGCCAACCAGAAGCAGAGCAGGACGGGCCCTGAGAGGCGGGTAAACACGGCTTCGGTTCAGCTGTATTTCCTCTTACCAGCTTAGCAACATATAGTGGAGCAACAGTTTCAGAGTGGTGAGTTATTAATCAGCAACAAATGAATATTTAATGTTTAATGTATATTTAAATGTTCTCAGTCATCCAGGTCATAGTTATCCAAAGAAAGAAGGTTAAAGTCAAGGGCAACTGGACTTGGTTGAAGATACTAGAAGATGTTTCGTCCCTCATCTGAGAGACTTCTTCAGTTCTGAATGACTGGTAGGGAAACTCAGCTATTTAAATTCAGTGGGGTCGTTTGCCAGGACCGTCAAAAGGACAGCATTGTAAGTGGGGGATCCCCCACTTACAATGCTGTCCTTTCATCACTTCCCAGGAAACTTAATATAACCTCTTGGCCTCAGGTGAAGATGCCAACGATGGTCGTTCAGACTTGGCCTCGGGTCGGGTGCTTCTAACGACCATAACGACTGTCGTTACAGCCAGAAGCACTAACAAACCAGCGGTACCAACAAAGTTTTAACTGTGCACTGTCTCACAGTAACAACTTTATGTCCATTAACTGCCTGGAGGATAGCTAATGTTTGGAAGGGAGAGGAGAGGTAGAAGCAGACCTCTTGTCACTGTGTGCTGCAGCAGCTGAGTGTTTTCAGTTCAAGCGAGTGTTATGGCGCGCATTTTGCTGTGTCGTCACATGGATGAAAGGGAAATGGCTGGATTACAAATGAGCTGTTTTCAGTTAGTTCAGAGTAGAGTTGTCTGTGGGAGATGTAAACTCCCTTTGCAGATAACTCAATAAAAGGAGGGGGGAAAGCTAAAAAGTATAATACCACCTCTTTAACTGTCATTTTACAAAGAAAAATATGCTGGTTCCAGCTTCTCAAATGACAGGATTTGCTAGCTTCCTCTGTTTAACACTGTTAATTAATGTTATTTGATGACTAAGTTGAACAAAACTTTTAAAACATCACCTTGGAATCTGGGAAATTGTGGCATTTTTCACTATTTTCATTTTATGGACTCCAAGACAAAATAAATACATATGAAATATTGAGGAATAAAAAATGATTCAAGTACAAGTGATTAAAAACTGTTTATTTTGAGTATAGTACTTGAAGAAAAGTATTTAGTTACCTTTAGACCTCTGCATACATCTCTTTACCACGACTGTCGCTTTTAGATGGTGTTTGAAAACTTAGCTCAGTATGTTCAAAATGTCTTTAATGGTCAAATATGATTCAGTATCAGTACTCAATCTGTTGCTTCTGCTTAAAGTAGTGAAATAAGTTTGTAGTATTGCCCTCTTTTGTCTTTTGTCTTGCAGTTCTTATTTATTACTGTGGTTTGTTGTCCATCTGATCTTTTGCAAACCACTTCCACACTCCTGAATTTCCTCTCCTTTTAGGAACCATCTCCTTCATCTCCTTCACCGTGGAGCCAGAAGCAGTGCTACTTTCACTTTCAGCCATGCTTGTTGTTGCTGTGTAACGGTATGACGTCATTAAGTCAAGTCATTGACATTGTCACGATATTAATTATTTTTGCATTTTAAAAATTGATATATCGTGAACGATACGATACATGCCACACCTCTAATTGGAATCAATATCAGGAAAGAAAAAGGTGGATCCCTACACTACACTTCCCACATATACCTGCTGATTAGGTCTGTGGTAAGTTTAATTACTGCAGCAATTGACATATTTTGCAAAGAGGGGTTTGCAGTTTGATTTGATATGAAAGCTTTTTATGTAGATTCAATTGCACACTAAAGACCTTGTTATAGTGAGCTCTTCTTTGCATTTATTTATTTTTTTAACACTAGAAATGCTGCATGCATGTTGACCCGCTAGTATTGTGTAACCTTATGCATATAATGTTGCTGCCAAGTGGTTAAAGATCCCCCCTCCTTTTTATTTTTGTACAGTCTCATATAATTTTACATGTTACACTCTGTTTGACAGGTGGCAAGCTCTTTATCACTTGTTTTGAAGTAATCCAGACAGTAGTCTTTTATCACTTCCTCTGTGTGGATTCCTTATTAAAATGAAAAAATTCCCTAAAGGCTGATGTTTCTACTTTCTTTAAATATTTGGTTTCCAGGGAAACCTCTGACCGACAATCATAACATATGTTTTTCAAACTGGTTGACATAGAGTCTTGTTACTCTGCATTTTTGGCTAACCAGTAATCTTTTAGTCTAACAATAATAGAGCTGCATGTTTTGGATGAGATTAACAATATTTGACCAGATGACGCTGAGCTCTCTGTGCTGTTCAGATAACTCATCTATGGCGGGATGCCATCAGTAGCAGAGTTTATTCTCAGAGATCTCTTATCCCACATGCAGGATTCATTGGTATTGTATTGCAGATGTGTAGTTTGGCACTGAAATCAACTACTGTAATTTAGAACTTCAGATGCAAAACCAGCCTTTTACTTTCAGAGGTAGGCAAAGCCAAAGTGTAAGCAAGTTTTAAAAAAAGGTAACCAAGGCCAAAATCATTCTCATGATAAAAACAATCCGATGAATCAGGCAGTTCTGAGATTAGATCACAACAGGAAGCTGAGACACAGCCGGTCAGATAAAGCATGAGACAAGTTATTGATTGCTGGACAGTTTGTCTTTTAATGATTTTGTACAAAAAAGATGCTATTTTAAAGATGCTATTTTCTAATAAGACGCATTTCATAAAAATGTAAGAAATGGGTTTATTAATTGTTAATTATTACTGTTTAGATCTGTTAAAAGGGATTAATTAGAACAACTTTTGGGCCAAGTTGCAAAAAATCCCTTTCAATGTCTCTTTTTAATCCAATTAATAATGTTTTAAATGCTGGTAAACCATTACTAAATACTTAAGCCTAGCAAATAAATCAGCAAGCCAATATTATTGGCCAATATTAGCTAATTGCAGATAAAATTGTAATTGGCTGTTTTAAACACAATAAATGACAATTAAGAAACAGACAGACGGATCTGAATCATGTGAGTATGAGTGTTGTCGTAGTATAGTTCGTCCTCAGGAGTGTGCTCTGCAACTCACCAGTTGGAAACTACTAAATTCACCACAAAACACAGCAATCAGCTGTACTTCTGTTCAGAGTATTATTTATAACAAGAAAAAAGTTTATTTTTAAACTGCATTATGTTATTATTCTCTTGGTGAAGTATCATAACTACACATAAAAGTTATGGATAATAGTCTGCATTTATGTGTTTCTGAAAAGAACAATATTGTCCAATAAATATTGGAATATCGGTATTAAAACCCTGAAATATCAAAATCGATAACTCTCATAAAAAAGTATTTCTCCCTTTCTAATAAAGTCATCAAGACTGCAGTTATAAATTTAAGAGTGAATAATTCTTCCTGAATGTTTAAAGAGCTAAAAATACAAAGCAAATATCATGCTGAGGAAGTAAAAACCAAAAAGCAACCAAAACTCTAATTTATTGATATTGAGACCATTAGTTACAGTTTATTATAAAGTAGATAGAAGTAAATGCTTAAGATTGAATTACTGCCTAATTGAATAATTTCTTACAAGCATCTTTAAAATGTGCTGCAGTCAAACCAGTGTGCAAGTTAGTGAACATGTTCCAGTAGGTGACAGTAGGTGACAGACTCTCATGGGAAAATTCAAAATCATATATGTTATATTTGTACAGTTTGTCTACTGCAAGACCTGAACAAATGAAGACCTGGACTTTCTAGCCCACTAGACATTTATCAGGCTACCAATATCTCTCTCTCTGCCTGGATGTCCTGTGGCAACCTCATTAATTGTGTAGTGGATATAAAAGCTCAAACTATAAACATTCTCCCCTTTTCTCCATGCGTCTTTCCAAAAACTGCAAGGCCCCAGGAGGCCCTGGAAGATCTCAGATTCTGTCAGGAAGCTGGAGAACAAGGCTACTTGATCCAAGAACACCAATAAAGCACACTCCGGCCCCAGAGGCTCATTTATTTTACTGCTATTTTGGACCCAATATAGCAGATTGAGGAATGTGAATACATTTATTCAGGTTGATCAGGTGGATCTCTTACTATCACACTATTCAACTGCACTGAAATTAAATTATTTTACCAATCATATTTAAAGACCTTCCATTATTTGATAGCAGCGATTTTGAACACTATTTATCAGATCTGATTTAACATAGCAGTTTCCTTTGCCATTAGCTGGCAGATGACGTGGAAAAGGGAAACAAGCCCATAGTGTCAGGAGCCCTAGCAGATTAGCCACATGATTGTTACAAGGCAACAAGGGAAAGGACCCAAACAGGGCAAACCGGAAGAGATCAGGGATTTATTGGTGAAATGAAAATATTATTGGTATGGGTAGCAAGTACAAACAGAAGTAACTGAGAACCCAAGAGATTAAACAGGAGTGGGGCAAGAAAAAAGGTCAAGTCTGAGGAGTTTCTAAGTAATGCATGGGCCTGAGGGAAATGAGAAATGTCTGGAGACATGGAGAGACTCAGTAAAGGAGGATGTCAGCAACAGCTGTGACAGTGGTAGAAGTATGCCCCTTTGAAGTGAATGAACTTAATCTGCCACGTACCAATAATGTGGCATTATTGACCTCTTCCTGTCAATGATTCATCTCAGCCCTAAAACAACGCTATGTAAAACAAACCTATGCATGCTGTAGCCTGGTTACAGAACACAAAAAGACCAGCATTACCGCTTTGTTCTGCAACTTAAACTGGTCTGGTGCGCTGCCCACTGAACAGTCGACCAATCAGAATTCGACCAATTTGTAGCCAGAATTAAGAATGTGGATCGTATTTCTGCATAGCTTGTTAGCTACCTAGCTACATCCATGAAAATACAACAGATAAATGTGAAGTGTGGCTGAGATTGCGGCTTAAATGTCACCTGACACATTCGCCGGATGGATACGGCACTCGCTACAGGCGGGTTGGGGCAAAATAAAACAAAACACCCCTTCCCCCGACAAGAAATATGTTAACGTTAGCATAATGTTAGGATAAATGAATGAACTGAAAATAAATGGCCATTTAGACTGAATATCAGACTAGTAGAGCAAAGTAGATTCCATTTGTACATAAAATAGGAAATATCCATTCCAAAAAGTAAAAATGCTCCATGAAAGTGTTCACATGAACGAATACATCTGAGCTTCAGACATGTGTTTTCAGATTAAAATATAATCTGTAGTATTATATATCCAAAGTCAAGTTTTACAAGCAAATCCATTTTATAAGCTCTATTTTACAGTGAAACCGACAATAAGCGTATTTAGTGAATGAGCTCACTGCTGCCCAGGTGGAGGATGAATCAGCTGCAGATAAGTTACCCGCTGGTCATGTAAATGCCACGGTCTCAACGCCGGAGCCAATGACATCACACTGTCTGTGAAACACCAGCAGGCCCTGCATTACCCAGTCTTTATACTTTAGATTTGGTGAGTATTATTTATTTGACTGACTGAATGTTTGAAGTTGTGTGTTTTACCAAGGTTCATAATTACACCTCTTACAAAAATTCCCACAAGAATTAATTTTAATTTAATTTAGTTTATTTTTAAGTTAATTTTTTCAATATAAGGCATTGTTAACTACCCCACACTGTAGCACAGACCCCTGACATGACACTGTGGTTCATTATGTGCAAGAGAAGTGTGTCTGTATCCTGTCTTTTTAATTATGTATTGACAAGACCCCGGGGACTGACCTAATTTAATTGCTAACCAGCTGTTTACTCAGCAAATGTGGGGCACGGTAATAGAAGATGGCACAGTACTGCACAAAGAATACATAGACCTTTTTCAGACTGGAGCAGCTTATCAAAGTCAAGTGTTCTTGACATTCTGCGTCATTATTATCCCATTCAACAAAGAACAGCCATCTTCTTTGATGATGATGATGAGTAGACAGGAAAAGCGGTGGAAGGAGTACTCAGACCTTTCACATAAGTAAAAAGCAGAATTACAACAGTGTAGGAATAATCCATTACAAGTAAAAGTCATATATTCAAAATGTTACTTAAGTAAAAAGTACAAAGTAAAAGTAGTCATTATGCCTATTTCATAATAATGCATATTATATTATTAAATTTTAAGTAGTTATGCATAATGTGTAAAGATCACTTTAATGTAGTAAATCGGGCAAATTATTACTAATTTATATCCTGCTGGGTATCTTAATCTATAACAATTTATTAGTTTATTAAGGGCTGGGGTGACACGTCACTGAGCAGAGTTTTGTATGGTGGCCGCCTCTGTCAAATTTCAACCTGCCTCCAGCTCTTGACAAAACTCTTTAACAGCCATCTACAGTATGAGTGAGATGATGGCTTAAACATTACAGATTATTACAATCTGTACAGTCTGTAAATATTTTCAATTATTGTCCTTGCCCCACAAAAATACATTTTTTAAAATAATTATCTTACTGCATTTTGAATTGTTGTGAAGTCGTTCTTCCGACTTCAGTGTGTGGTAATGTGCTCTTAGCAATATCAGAGCATATAAACAACAGCAGACATCAAGTTCACTCTACATGGACAGCACACAAACTGTTATAACCACATCACAAATTACATGTTTGCAAAATAATAAATGCAATACGTGATTTTGCTTAAATTGAAGTTCTCTATATTTCTTTATGTCCCATGTACACTTTATTTCTCTTTTTACAATAAAGATTTAAGCTAGAAAAAAAGATTTTGATTATTCCAACACCACATGAATGCACCATCAGTCACCGCTCTTCCCTCCCTTTCCGAGACCGTAGAAGAAGCTCGAGCGACAATCTAACTGTAATGACAGGGGACACCGGCAGGAGGAAGCCAGGGTCCACTCACTGGGGGACAGTAACAGGTTTGACTCAGTAAACTCTGCAGTATAAAAACATGTTTTCCTGATGCTGCATCAACTGCTGCACAAGATTAGCTAGTGAGCTTGAGAGTGTAAACATTCCTGTGGATAAAAATGTTTTAATGTGCTACGGCTTGTGTAAGCATCCTGAAATGTGCAGACTTATGAAAATATCTCAAGTACTATAAATAGCATGGTAATAAATAGCAGCAAGTGTATGAAGTGGTTTCATGTGATTGACGGTGAGGAAGAGCATGGGTGCACAGCAGATCTGGTAGAGGTTGAAGAGAGGTCGCCTGACGTCTTGGTCATTAAGATCTGATACCAATTACTTTCTGGAAAATCTCATTGCCGGGTTGAGTGTTCATGAATGCTCTGTCTTTTCTTAGAGTTACAGTTTTATGGTTAAAACAGAGAACCACACTGTAATAATTTGTGTGCGGGTGCTTTCCCTTTTTAAAGGTTTAAACACTTTCACTATGTTACTGTGGCCAATGAAAGTAAATCTTACTAGCGGCCAAACCAGCGGCTGTAACACAGTGGATCAATATATTTGAGCGTTACAACCCACGCAATATGACTCATTTCATTATCAGAATTAGATAAGTCTATAAGAGCTGCACGTATATCATTTTACTCTGAACAGGAAGCTTGCTCAGTCGGTATAAGTCAACACAGTGGACGCTATAGCGCTACCGCCAACTAGCATTTTTGCAGTGTAAGTGCAGAACGACGCAGACACTAACTGAATGGCTGCTTGCGCCGTAGGCTACGGAAATGAAGCTTTAGGAGGACCAGTATTGCAGTTTATGATTATTGATTCACATTATACTACGGTGCTATGGAACAGTGTAGTTTACATGTCACAATTCTCATGAATATTAGTTGATTTTTAGATAAACACAAAACAGCACAACAGCCAAGGCCTTTTCATAATCTTGCTACAAGACTGCAGCCACAGCTCATTTGGCTGAAACTCAAGCAGTAAAACAGCATCCAGGACACGGAAATGGAAACTGTGGCTCCTGTAAAATCCACAGGATTGAAATTGTTTGCAGCTTATCTTCTACCCTGAACTCCCAACATATTACTATTTGACTTGGTTGTGAATCTGCTGACTGCTACTGAAGTTGCTGGATTTCTCTTGTCACATTAATGACCAGCGGGCTACACAATCATCTCAGGTTGTTTTCAGTTGACTGCAGCGCTTCCTGGCAACTACAGAGTGTCCTGTGCAAAGCCGATGTGACTTTCAAAAGTATGAAGATTAAATAAACAGAGGAACTGCAGGTGTTCCTTCTAATCCCCTTTGGCAAACCGCCAACAAACATTCGTATCCACGCATGTCATCACGATCGCTATTATGAGAATACGTCATCAACTCAGGGGGACAAGGGCAGCATCAATCAGCCATGACAGTACAAGTAAATGTTTGGATTACAGGATGATACGAAATACTGTCAAGAGGAATAGACTCTTTATTTTTTGCCTCTAGTAGTTTGAGAAAGCATGACTAAGAGTCTACAGCAGCCATGCTAGCTGCTCTGTGAGATTGCACTTATGCACAGCTAAATGCTCACATCAGCCCGCTAACATGGTGATGATAGACTAGACAGGTATTCATAGTTTTCATGTGACATCACGGGGTGGTGATGGTGAGAGACCCGGGTTCAATCCCCCAATGTGATCCATCTACTAACGTGTCCCTGAGCAAGACACTTAACCCCTCCAGAGGCGTGCAACCTCTCGCATGTATAGCAATTGTAAGTCACTTTGGATAAAAGCGTCAGCTAAATGAATAAAATGTAAATGTAATAAAATGTTTCAAGGGGACCGCTTCCTTAGAGGGCAAAAAAACCCCCCGTTATTTTCCGCTGCCCGACAACCAGGAAGCAAATGATCCTTTGAGTCTATTACTTTTGTGTGGCCAAAATGCCAGACGGTGGTTGTGCTTTTGGATGCACTAATCAGCGACTATACAAGCCTAACTTGTGTTAGGTGAAGATTTCCCCACAAAGCAAACATAAACATTACCGCAGTCGAACGCTAGCAGGGACCTGGTGGTTTTTAATAACAGAAACACGGCAACAGGTCCTGTATATGGTTTGCATCTGGTAAGCGTGACCCCAAAACCCAGGTACCATTACACCCCTACTAAAAATATTGCAGGAATATCTCTGGTAAGTCACTTTCAACACCCAACACATCACCCACGTTCCTCACATAAAAAAAACCCCAGCAGCGCTCCTTCCTGCAAACCACCTCATTTTAAATAAATGCACTTCATTAACTTCACCAGCACTCTCCGGCCACAATCTGTCAAACAGCCACATATCTGGGAAATGAGCTGCGTGTTCCAGTTTCTCGTCTGTAAATGTGGTGACATCATCAGACATCAGCTGTTGCTACTGTGCGACAGAGTAGGATAACTCCAGCAACACTTCCTGTCTGACCTGAATCTCTAGGAAGGCAAAGAGGGTAGAAAAAAGTACAGGAAAAGACGTGCAGACTCAAATCTCAGCTGCCTTTTAATCACGAAAGGATATGTCAGAGTGCTTCCACATAAAATAAACTAACTCTGGCCTTAAAAGACGTAAGAAATGACAACTGTGCACAGAGCCACGTGGCATTAAAATCCCACAGTGCCGCTTCACCAGCATTTTCATGACACACTGTATGAAAATGATTTGTTAGAATACAAAATAATTGATATGCCATCAAATTAAACAAAATTGATAAAAAGTAGAAGTTCGAGAGAAGTTCGGAGAAGACATGGAGAAGGACCCGCGGGGAACCGTTCAAGCTGTGTACAGTAAGTATGGGACCCTGTTGACCTCAACTGGGGAGGTAATTGGGCGGTGGAAGGAACCCTTTGAGGAACTCCTAAATCCGACTGACACGCCCTCTCTAGTAGAGGCAGACCTGGAGGCTGATGGGGGTTTCTCGTCAATTTCCCTGGAGGAAGTCACTGAGGTAGTCAAACAACTCCACAGTGGCACAGCCCCAGGGATTGATGACATCTGCCCAGAAATGCTAAAAGGGTGTGGAGGGGCTGTTTTGGATGACACGTCTCTTCAACATTGCGTGGAAGTCGTGTACAGTGCCCAAGGAGTGGCGGACTGGGATGGTGGTTCCCCTGTTCAAAAAGGGGGACCAGAGAGTGTGTGCCAATTAGAGGGGTATCACACTTCTCAGCCTCCCCGGTAAAGTCTACGCCAGGGTGCTGGAACGGAGGGTTCGGCCGATTGTCGAACCTCAGATCGAAGAGGAACAATGCGGTTTTCGTCCCGGTCGTGGAACAACTGACCAGCTCTTTACTCTCACAAGGATCCTGGAGTGGGCTTGGGAGTATGCCCATCCAGTCTACATGTGCTTTGTAGATCTGGAGAAGGCATATGACCGGGTCCCCCGGGAGATACTGTGGGAGGTGCTGCGGGAGTATGGGGTGAGGGGGGCCCTTCTTAGGGCTATCCAATCCTTTTACATCCAAAGCGAGAGCTGTGTCTGAGTACTCAGCAGTAAGTCGGACTCTTTCCAGGTGGGGGTTGGCCTTCGCCAGGGCTGCGCTTTGTCACCAATCCTGTTTGTGATATTCATGGACAGGATATTGAGGCGTAGCCGTGGCATAACATGAAGACTTGACAGCCTCTCTTCAGGTAGGACTCTCATACAGCAACACCTGTGTTTGTAAAGAGAGAAACTGACAGGATAAAGTCGCTAACCTGCCTGTCAGCTCGCTCTGGGCCGTTTCAGGTAGCATAAAGGCTTGATTATGTGTGTACTCCGAATTGCGTTGTGGCTAGCTTAATCGCCTTCTCACAAGCGAGTGACAGAAACAGCCTGTTAACGGGATGACAGTGATTGCAGTTGCGATTGCAATTAGATTAATCGCACAGCTATAGTCTTAATTTTGGGTATAACTCATGTCTGAATAGTAGGCGATGAGTAATGTACCAAGATTAAAACCTTCCTTAAAAGCTATTGTAGTTATCACTCATTTGGATTCCCTAGATCCACTTATTAGTATAACTAGGGATGCACCGAATGTTTGGCCACTGAAATAATCGGCCGAAAATGGCAAAAAATAGCATGTTCGGTATTCTGCAATTTTTTTCATTATATTCGGCTTCGGCTCAGCCAAGAATTTTCATTTTAGTGCATCCCTAATTATAACTAGTTAGAATTACAACTCTTGTTTGATAAATTTTAGCTTTTAAATTAGTCAGTTTTGATGTCTGTGTTGAGCAGTCTTTGATTAATTCATGATTAACTCATATAGTGATATTAAAAATCAACCATTAAATCATTAGTAACATTTGGCAATGTTTTACAATTCAATGACCTATCTGAAGATCAGATTTTAAAGGGCTGTGAATGAACTAGATTTATGCTGAACAATTAGTAGGCCTAAAAGAAATGTTTAATTACTATTTTGAGTTTGCATAAATAGCAGATGTTCTCTGGTTCCAGCCCCATAAAATGTGAAAATGTGCTCTTAAAAAAATGAATATCATTGTGTTGTAGACTGTTGGTCAGAGAAAACAAAGAATCTAAAGATGTCACATTGGGTTTTGAGAACTTGAGATCCACATTTCACAGTTTACAATTTATACACTAAACAAACGATTGATAATTCTAAAGAAATAAGTGACAGATTAATTGACAATGGAATCACAGAATTCTGGATTACTTCATTAAAAACTTAAGAAACAGACATTGTGAATCAAACAAGGCCAGTTCAAGTCAGTGCGAGCCCTATTCATCTACGCACAAAGTTAAATAAATACCTGCGTGTAACCCTTTATTCAGTCTATGGTGTAACCCTGACATGGTGTCAAAGCTGCAGCATGTTCCATGAAACCAAACAACACCTTCATTACTCTGGATGTTTAGTCTGAGGGACGCCGCTGGTTTCGGTGCTTAACGTCTGACTTAAAGAGAGCAATCCAAAAGCGGCGAGGTGCTCAGGCTTTTGAATAAGCCGTCATCATTCTCAGTGTCTGGCTTATGTACGTATTATAACTGCTTTGGCATTCTCAGTTTGTTTCATTCATGCCATATCCAAACCAGAGCCTGCTGACGTCCACCTCAACTGTTCTGTGTCGGCTTCACCTCGAGTCAACTTGCACGCAAAAAGTAGACATTTGACCTATATTGATTCTAGTTGATGAACTTTTGTTTTAAGTTTGGGGTTTAAAAAAAATTGGCATTGCTTCTTCTTCAGTGGTGGAGAAAAGTAAAGTACATTTACCTAAGCACTATGAAGTAAAAATCTGATGTATCTGTTCTTCACTTAAGTATTTCCACTTCATGATACTTTATACTAAAGTTGGGCCGATGCCAATCATCCATCGGCAATGGCTGACCGACATCACAACGTTGAGCCAGCATCGTGATTGAGAGCTTCTTCTTCGCCGGTTATTCTTTCAATAATGCAACATAACACATAATGACGTCTAAATGCCGTCAATGCAGCATTTTCACACGAAGAGCATGGATTCATTCAACGTCAGGAAAAGTAGCGGTTGCAATCTGAAACCTCACCGCTAAAGGCCACTGAAAACTACCCATGGTCCCTTTAATGTTGAACAGGGAACCTTTATTATTTTTTAAATAAAATATGCTTTAACGTGATAATTGTCATTTTCTTCGAACATAGAATTATTAGAACTCTTGAAATACGTTGCTTGTAAAAAATGTTTGCTTGAACAGCTGAAGGCATGGTGGACCACCTCAGCCCCATTTTGAGCCAGGAAAACCCCTTTTAAATACATTTTGTAGAAGAATTCATTTTTTAAACTCAGATGCTGACAATAACCTGCAGGAATGGGCCTTTTCCAATAATTGTTAGCCATGGGCATTTCACACCAACTGCACTGCTTCTGAGTCTAAAGATCATCAAACAGCTGCTTTCTTTAACCGAAAAGCAACTGTCCATGTTGTCTGTCAATGAAAGGTCACTTCTGAACTTCTCCATTTACATGCTAAATATTGTTATTAAACCAGTTTTCACTCACTCCCCCTCATAAATCAGAATAAAAATCCAGATGCTAAACTACCACTGTGAACAGCGACCAGGCCATGAACCCAAAAACAAGTCTTTGTTTGTACTTGTGTAGCTCCTACAGACTATTATTAAATTAATTAGTTAAGACAGAAAATAGACAGAAAATAGTGATTCAAGCAGTAGGTACAAAAATGCAGACCACCTAAGACCTAAGTATACATTAATGCACTGCTAAAATTGTGCCCTAGTATAAACTATTAAAAAAATTATGGATATATGGATCTCTTAGCAACACATATGGAGCTCAAAAATATACACTGAATGTAAACAGGAAGTTGTTTATAAAAAATACTCCACAGGGCGCCTTTAACTCATTCAGTTACTCTGAAAGTATCCAGTGTGTAAGATTTAGGGGGATCGTTTGACAGAAATGGAATTTAATATTCATAAGTATGTTTACATTAGTGTATAATCACCTCAATCTACAGAGTGAGCATGTTAGATTACACAGAGTCTGCAATGTTGTGCTGCCATGCTTCAGCAGCCAAGATCAGACAAAACAAACACTGGATCTATACAAATCCATGTATGGTTCGTTCTTTGATTATTTTGGTTCAAAACAAATCCGTTTCAAAACCCAAAAGGAAAGCTATAAAATATTGGCTCAACGTTCAGTTTGCAACTCACTAGCTTTCCTGAGAATCCTCCGGATTTTAAGATTTCTTCCATGTCAAATTAATTCAGTGATAGTTGTCAGTACATCCAATGGTACACAGCAAACATGAACTGTTATTAGTTAATTCGGTGAGCTGTATATTAACGAATCATACACAGATTAAAAGGTTCAGGTAATTTTCGCTCAGCCTCCCTAGGCTACACTGTTTCAACCTGACCTTTATTTTCTGAGATGGAGGCATTTAGAAAGTTGCACAGCGCTGCAGAGAGCCTCCAGCAGGAGCATCAGACTTCATCCAGCCAGAGGGAACAAACACTAACAGTCCAGTGTGCCGGTTCCACTGACAACACAAGTCATAGTAAATCTGCCGTTGGAGAGAGGACGGGCGCTGGAGCGTACAGGGCCGGAGAGAGGAAGTCCCAGGAGCGACCTGGTGCGCTGCAGACGGTCAGTGATCCCTCTGACGGGATGAAGCCCGCTACTGATTTACGCATGATCCATGATGATAGGCTACAGAAAAATAGAAATGAATGGCAAAAGTAGCATATTGCCAATATATTAGAGACCCCCCAAAATATTACAAGTCATGTTTTCAGGGGAGCTTATGTCTTATTAAGAGGAGTAAAGCTTCCTGTAGTTGGCACCCTGGCCGTAGCCTTGAGAAAAAAAACCCTTGATAAACATATTCGGGTGTTTTATTAGATCGCCCAGGTAACAAGCTGCTTCAGATCAGCTCAAAATAAAATGATTCCTTGATGCTGACGTAGAAATTCTAGTGTTCAAGGCTCTGTAAAAGAGCGCTCATTTCTACAATCATATTCCCCACAGTTGATATGAGATAGCCTTATATAAAATTAAAGTACACTACAAAATTTCTGTCAAAGACAGAACAAAACAAAGCTCCTTTGTTTTCCGTTATGGGTTTAAAACAGAAAAACAAAACAGCCGTCTGTTTTTTGGTTTCTCCAATTTGGTTTTGAAAGGAAATAATGAAAGAACAAACCATACACGGATTTAGATGAAGTGTTGTAGCCAATTTTGATGTGTGCTTTATGTTGTGTGTGTAAATAACGCTGATGTTACTCCACCTGCGCACCAGGGGGCATACACAGAGAATAACAGTAGTCACTTCGTCTCTGTGAGGGAGTTACAGGTAAACAGCTGCAGGAAATTAGGATCTGAGGAAGCCACACAATTTTCCAACTGTATGTGCATGTGTGTATGTTCGTAGGGGTTTTCAGTTGGTTGCAATCTGCAGCCTCACCGCTAGATACCACTAAATCCTTTCACACTTAACCTCTGGGAAAAAAGGTGTCAAAGTATACATTTTTAAAAAGGTCATTTTTTAAAGAAGCCCTTGTGACATCAACTTGAGGCTTGTCTGTCATGTCCAAATAGTTTTTTGTGTATGACTGGACTACTTTACAGTACTCTTACTGCCCATGTTTAGTTTCACCTGACAGAGGAAAGCTGGACAACAACAACAACAATAACTGGAATACTTGAGTCAAAAGTTCATAAATTTTCCATCCGCTTTTCTGTCAGCAGTCACCCCCTGAGAAACACTAAGGACAACTTATATCACAGGTTCACGTGAGTGCTGGCAAGAAGCATTTTCCTATCTGTGCTCTTTTTACTAGTTCCTGCTCCACAGGTGCCAGATCCCTGTGCGTCTACTATCAGTGCAGGTGTCCAACTTTACTTTACTACTAAGCCAAATACAAGAAATGCATTTATGGTCCAGGTGCTCCAAAAAGTAGAGTAAGTCTAAGTGATTTATTTACAATGGGCTGCGCAGCAACTGACTGAGCCAGTTTCCTCCAACAGAGAGGAAAACACTGGAACATCTCTGTGGAGATTCATTTGGCAACAGAGGATCTCAAACAGAGACGTGTGCAGGACGGAGTGTATCATAACAGAAGACATGTTTGATGTTTGTGATGAACTTTCTTGATGTCATGTGACATCTACAGTAGTCTGGTAGTTGACATCTGTGAAATGATGGAGCACTGGATGCAATTCATGTGTAGGGGTGTGGAAGACGAATCATGGAGTCTATGCACATGTTCCTCTTAAGTCTCAGACAAGTGGAGACATACAGCAGCCTCTCATCTTGTTAGCTTAAAATATTTAACAATATAAGAGGTTAACAAATTATTTTATTTTTCACTGACATCTCAGAAAAAAAGCAGTAGTTGTGAGAGAAAGAAAGTGCAACTGTTTATGCCATGCCCACTCCACTGCTGCTCCACAAACATCATTTGCTTCAGCACAACTCCTCTAAATGAACAGCTAAAATAAAGCAATTGTCCATGCCCTCCAGACAATACATTTTTAAAAGAGGGTGCTGATTCAGCTTTGTACTCATTTGAGGTTATTATTTGCAGTGCTGTTGAATTGAGGTGATATGTAGTCTGTCCCCAGACAAATCATCAGACAACCCTCTTAGTAGAAAAACAATATGATATAACAGCATCACAAACTACAGCCTGCTTGTGAAGTTGAATCAATAGTGCACTGAAATAGTTTAAATGAAACATTTATATTATAACATTTATAATAATAGTATAACTGTAAATACCTTTTCAGTCCATAAAGCTCTCATAACAGCCACACATCACAGGACGAGCAATTCACAGCCAAAATACCTGAAGTTAGTTCAGAATTAATTGAAAATATACACAACACACATTTTAAGTGAAACTAGCAGTCAGCTAAAGAATAATGGACAAGCAGATCTGCATCAGCAACCAACCAGCAGCAGTGGTGATAGAAGTATTCTGACGCTTACTTAAAGGAAAAAGTACTAATACACACTGCAAAAATACTCTGTGACAAAGTCCTGCCTTGAAAATGTAAGTAGGTAAAGTAACTAAGTAAAAGTATGTAAGTGGAATTAGTTGACAATTAAACATAGTATATCATTAGATTATTATTATGTAAAAGCAGGATTTTAATTGCAACTATTGATTATTTTCATTAGAGATTACTCTGCTTTTGGTTGCAAAAATGTTTTTATTCCCTTTCACTGTCAAAGAAAGGAGTCATTAGAAAAATATATTCTGATTCACAGTCCCGAATTACGCAGAGCCCAAAGTGTCACCTTCACAATAATTAACTTACTTGTTTTGTCCAACCAACAGTCCAACCCTCAAAATTATTAAATCGAAATTATTAAAATTACCAAAAGACTAAACACTGTCAAAAGCGCTGCCAGTTAACATCATATTTTATAAGCTCTTCATGTGCTTTTATGCAAAACATTTAATTTGTAAAGTAACGTTAACTAATAGTAAGTTACTATTAGTAAGTAAAAAACAAAAGTAAAGTTCCTTAAATTTTAAGTACAGTAACGTTACTTGAGTAAATGTAAGTTAAATTCCACCGCTGACCAGCAGCCTCATGCTAGCACAATTAGCCTATGACGTGATGCTAGCTCAAGCGCGCTGAAAATCCACTCCCAACATCCATGTTAGCATGATGTTAGCACAAGCACACAATACTTAGCTTTCTGAAGTCAAGCGGTGGTCCCCATCTCAGCGAAGAATAAACACTTGAGGAGTTCATCCAAGCCACACCAGAGGCAGGAAAATTAATCCAAATTAATGTGCGCGTTTGCGGCTGTAGCTAAACGGTACCTCAACTAGGCCAATCACTAACTTGTCTATGCTAATGAGGCTAACTATGCTAATAGAGCTAACTATGCTAATGGACGACTAAATGTCACAGAAACGCCGACACTGTGGCGGTTATTTCGTGTTCACAGCTTTCCTCCTTCGGGGATTTTAAACTGGTGGCAGCTAGTTGGATTTCTAATTAAATAGTATATGAAAATAGCGGAAGTACACACTCTTCAGGTGAGTATGAAATCCAGCAATAGGTGGGGCTCAAGGCCTAAATTAACCGCGCCACTGAGAGAGGGTGGTTTGATTTGTGTTCCAGTTGTCAGATTATTTTACAGGTTTTAATTGGCATTAAATTCAGAGAGCGCTGTAATAATATACTTATAAATAAACAGCATCATTTTGACTTAAAACTCAGTTGGGCCATTTCTCTGCATAATGAGTACTATTACGTTGGATACATTTTGACAGGATTTGTCGTACTGGTACTTTCCCTTAAGTAAAGGAATAGGGTAAGAGTTTACAACAACAAGCTGAGGCCAGCAAACTTTATTACACACTGCATGTCCTTTTGTAGCATAATACATCAATTATCAACATCAGAATATATATGGCTCTGATTTCAAGTTACATAAATCACTCAACAAAATACCCTGTTTGGACAAACAACCAATACAAAGTGCACAAATAAAGTTGGTTCAACTCAACTGCATCACATTAAAGAACTGCTGTCATCTTTTTTCAGTAAAACAACTGAATTACATTCAAAAAACCTTGGGAGGGTCTGTTATTTGATCGTTTCATGGGGTTAATTATCTCCTCTGATGCTTAGAGAATGCATTGTATTAAAATGGCACGCACGCTCTCACACACTCAGCACAACCTTAATTATAAACATATTTGGCACCATATTTTAGCATAGAAAATAAAAAATACAACTTGCAATACAACATTGTTAGTATACAGAGGTAATATTTGATTTTGGCACATTACTGGAACACTCATGGTTTAAAAAGTTCATGTAATCTTGTACTTATTACATGCTCAGTCTTCATTGAAAAGTTAAGAATAGAAACCCACTTACTGTATATAGCGTGAATCCCTCAACTATTTAAATCATCTTTCTATAAATCGTCAGCGCACTTAGCCAGTTAGCTTCATGTATAACCACTGACCAGAGATCCCCACGTTAATGATAACAAGTAGCTTATGCTTAATGACAAGGAAAGCACAATTTTTCCTTGGAAAGTTCAAAATTGGTTGCAGTTCTTCAGCGTTGTAACAAGTAATGTAAACAAATAAGTCGAGTATGACTTCTGTAAACCCTTAAAGCCAAGATGTCATCAAAATCTAACAGACGTAATTCATATATTGCACTCTAGAAGGAATCATAAGTCCTTACTGCACAAACGGGTTGTCCTGGCCTGTTCAAACCATCTTGACAAACAAAAAGTTGGTATATAGATATAGAATTAATAAGGTATTCAGTAATACTATGTTTATTATAACATCTTGTGTATATTAACATTGATATATAGATTATTTCAACATTATGATATGAAAGATACATATTTATAAATTGCTATGAATATAGGCAGGTGCCTCTGTTGAACAGACGCAGCGCCAGATATAACATAATAACTATTCTATGATTACGTATTTTCCTCCAAACAAATACAAATAAATGCTTCCACACGCGGCTCACAGAGTAAACCATTGTGAAACTCCATAGTGAAATATGAATTGAAGCCTCCCATGCACAGAGAGGTTTCAATACAGGTCGAGACTGGTTTTCAAACAGGCCAGCGTGAACCTTAAAAACCTCAGCATGCATGCTAAGTAAGTGGAACAGCAATCTCTGGTGGACACATAGAAAAATTACATGTCAGCTTTAAACAGATACCAGATTTGTGGTGCCGTATTGGAAATCAGTGAGAGCATATCAAAATGCTAAAGTTGAAGGAGTTCCCTATGGCTGCATTGAACATCAATCTGCAATAAATAATGTCAACAATGACCCATGACCTACAACTAAGTATAACAATCTCTTATATTTCAGCCTCTCAACCTCCACACACATGTATATTTGCACCAACATATATATTAGATTCACATCAGTAGTCTATCTTAAGAGCAGCAGAAACACATATGCAGGGTATATTGAATGGACAGAAAACAAGGAACAGACAATTCCTTCATTTCGTGGAATCTGTGTTAACCTCAATCTGTGGTGGGGCACAGTACTATGTGTTGAGATGTGAGCTAGTGAGCATATCCTGGGGAAAACTCCAGCTATGTATGTTTGTCAGAGACAAAAACACATGTAAGTTTTATGCCTCAGGCTTGACTGGCAAGCTGCCCTGACTCCATGGTAACTCCACTGTATCTTCCACAGATGTACCAAACCACCAATCAGAACCACCGACCCCCTAACAGGAACAAATACGCAACACCAACTTTACATGTAAACAGCCTGGTTCCAAAGACATGCAGGCAATGTCCACCATCACGGATGGCTAATTCACTAACAAGTTTAACAACAAACGAAGAACCTTCATGAAGCTCTGTCGAAATAAGGAGCAATTTTATACTTGAAACGCCAGCGGCATGCACTTTGCGCAAAAAAAGGCGAAAGAAATGCCTGTAATCTTATTCATAACATAACTCCACGTTTGTCTATGCAAATTCACTCAACACTGGAATTGAGAAGCTCACAATATCCACAATCTGCAAGAAAAAGCAAAATCTGCATCAAGCCATGCTCTAACTCTATTATAAGCCTACTGCCAGCTTTCTACACTGACATCAGAATGATCACATCAACTATCTGTAATCTACAATCCTGTTCTACCACAGTCTGCATGTTCTGCAACATCCCATGACTTTAAACGCAGGAGATTAAAAACAACATGCTGTTAACTCTTTTCGCTCCACTCTAACTGTTCGCTTTGACATCTCTGCTTCTCCTCAGCACTGCACTGACCACGCCGCACTGGTGCTTGCTTCTGTGTTATTTAACTGAAAACTTATGTGCAACAACTGAAGTGACATTTTATCACCATGGGAGTGGTGTTATGATGTCAAAAGAAAAACAAAGTTTTGCACCCAAAAATGTACAGCAATGAACGGCATACAGACCACCAGATATGACGATGCCGGCGCCGCCTGGACGGAGCAAACTGCAGCCACATGCAGCATACAGTTGCAAGCATGTTTGTCTCCCTAAAGCTGCAGGGGACAGTAAGATGCCTGAACAGAGCCCTGAAGGGACCACAACTGAGCCAAAATGAAGCCGTAATGGTCAGAGAGCGGGCTGGTTGCCAAACTGTACCACCCTGCAGAGCCATTTAGAGGCCAGTGAGGTCCACGATCGCCTTGATGAAGATGGTGTCGTCGCGGATGTAAGAGTTCTTGGTATCGAGCTTGGAGAGCGGGCAGAAGAGCGGACAGCCGCTGGCGATGTTCATCTCGCTCACTGGTCTCTGGAAGGAAGAGGAAGTGACATCAGGTCGAAAGGCGTCGATGATGTGCTCCCTGTTGCTCTGGTCCAGCAGCATCAGAGTAACCTGGAAATAAAACAGATTAGAGAGTTTATGTTTACATGCTCCGAACATCGCGTGTCTCCTATTGAAAACTTTGAGGTTATTTCCCGAGTCCGCATTGCAGGGTCGTCTGGCAAAGAGGTTGAACCTGATTTATCAAATGAATGCAAGTGCACATTCCTGGTGAATTACTTTGTAATGTGAACAGCGTGTTTCAGTGGGTCATGACAAAGACAAAATAGTATAGAGTTGTTAAATTTGGTAAAGTAAACAGTTGCACTGGGTTTTGGTATCTATTACTCCAACTGGACTTCCTGGATTGTATTTCATGTCTTACTGACAACTTAAACAACCTGCCACCACCCGTGCAGGCCCCTCTGTTGTTCTAACAGTGTTTCAACACCCGCTAAGTCTGTCGCAAATTAGTGTTGGAATGCAAAACCTTGAGTCTCTATGATTTACTAGCCACTTAAGATCTAAAACCGGACTGTTTTGACACGCCTGGAAATAAATGAAGCTCAAAAGAAAGGGTTTTTCTGCTGCTGGACTTGGATTATTGATTGAAGAGAAGATGTTTTTAGAGCTGCAAGCCTGTATTCATCCCACAAGAGGAAGGATATATGTGAGGAAATATTAAATAGCTCAGTGTTGTCAGCTCAACAGAAAGATCTGTGATTTAGTGACACATAAAAAATAAATGTGAGAGGTTTTTGGAAAAATGTTCAAACTATTTTGTAAAGATTAATTCTCTTGGATAAAAAAACAATATAAAGGCCAACTTTACTACTGCACTGAGCATTTAAAATCATGAAAAATAACAGGCTGTTGCATTGCTGCACTTTTATATCGTGAGCAGAGAGCTTTATAAAATAACTTTATAATGCATTGTTGATTTGCCACCTTAATACATTCTGCACAGGACCAAACACACAATTTTCAGCAACCTTTCTTCTATTTCACAAAAACATAACCTGTGCGATTCATTTGTAAATGACAGAACAAACACAATTTCACTGTTTAGCACAGTTTGTTTGGCAAAACTGTTTCGCAAACGCTTAGTAAATAATAAACGCTTAGTTTGTCTGTAGGTTGTTTACCTTCTGGTTGAAAGGCCATTTGAGCAGAGCGTCACTGAGTCCCCTCATCACCACAAAAACAAGGACAAGTGGCTGCCACGCCCTGTCCCATCTCCATTCAGATAGATCCGCAGACACATCTTATAGCCGTACTTACTGGTATAGAAGGCTGAAAGGAGATGGAAGGGAAATTCATCTTTAGTCATTTGCACATAATAAGGGTTTTGTAATAGAGGTCTAAAGAGGTTAACTTGGTTTCTAGTAACCAGGACATGACCCATGACTCAAGACAGGCTGGGTTCAAGAATACTCAGTCTAATCAGGTTGGCTAGAGTCCCCTAGTATGGCCTCAGGTCTCGAGTTTGTGTGTCGATATGTGTTATACCTGAGTCGATCCAAATGTACTTACTAACAGCTCATAAAACGTGACGCATCACAATCATTTAAAACAGAAAATTCAGTTTTTTTAGAGTGTGAACTGTGAAGTGCAGGAAAAATTACAATGTATTGCTGCACTTTTTGAACCCAGCGGCTTATTAATTGATTGAGCATCATGTTGCTATTGAGGTCAACTGTATTTTTTGGCCCTATGAAGACCTCTTGTCTGTAATAATGCACAATGTTACCTGGTGAAAACATGGCAGGAGCTCGACCAGCGATGGCGTCCTGTCTCTTTTTGGCGAAATCGGAGATCCTCCAGACAAAGACACCATCAAAGGTAGTGGCAGACATTTCCCTTAGCCGACCCTCCATCTCAGCAACTGTAAGGTCCTTCAGCCCCACTGTCCTCTCTAGCTGTCGCACCTGGAAAATAGACGCACACTGTGTTTTAACAAGATCACAAATTCTTCATTAAATCTGACCTGTTGTTAAAGTGACCAGGAAAGTATCTTTTGAGATTCAAACACTTACCCCTCTTTTGTAATGCTTGCTTGGTATAGCTTTGTTTTACTTATATTTGGGAGATGTTCAAGTTTGGAACTACCCTTCCCACAATGATTTGGTGAATGGTGGAACTTGCCCTGTTTGTTTATAGCATATTTTTAAAGCCCATAGTGTTTACAAAGCTTGTGGAAATTTGGCATCATCAAAAGTATGCAGAATTACCTATTGGCAGTTCTTGTTTGCAGTATATTCATGGATGTACAGACACCTATCACTGGATTACTTTGATGCCAAAGAAAACTAACAAATGTGATGATTTGCAGGCAAATTCTGGCATTATAAGTAGCATTTCTATGCTTCTAGGTAGATTAATGGAAGATCTTTTGTGATGGATGGATGAAGTCCATCCCAGTCCTACCTTGTTACTCAGAGCCTCGATCTTGTCCTGGTCTAGTTTGTGCTGACGGTTGCTGGCTTCCATGGTGGTGGCAAACCTCTCCACCTCTCTGTTCAGGACACACACCACATTTTCAAACGTGCCGGCTTTAACTTCAAGTTCCGTACACCTGCGACCCAGCTCCACCACCTTGGTCTTCTCGCTGTGGAGCTGGAGCTCCAGCGCTGCACCCACCGAGCTGGGCAGAGGTGTGAAGGAGGTAGACACAGACAGAGTGGGAGCCAGAGTGGGCGGTGGAGGGAGAGGAGCTGAAGCGGGTGGGCCAGAAGGACCGGAGCTGGAGGATGAGGAGGAGGCAGCGGCGGCTCCCTGCACGGGAGGCCCAGAGGAGGTGGTGCTAAGCTGGGAGACTCTGGCCTCGAGCTCCCTGAGGGACTGTTGGAGTTCCACCAGTTTGTGTCCGGCTAGTTCCAGTCCCTGGGGCTGCAGGCCCTCCATGCTCACTTTCATGCCCATAATGTAGTGCAGCAACAGATTGAGGTGCTCGTAGGCAAAGGCACGCTCATGGTCATGAATCTTTTCTTTCTCCACCTACAAAAAGGAAGGACAATTAAATAGAAATAGTGCATACAGTCTGATCACCTGTATTAGGAACTATACGCAATGTATTGTGTGGGGAGGGGGTTTAAATGTTATATTTTATTTTATAAAAAAGCAAGACTATCCCAGCATCATTAATCATTTCTTTGGACTCTCTTGTCTCAGAAAACATACAAGATGTATCTCAAAATAATATAACATAACAAAATGGTGAATATTCCAGCCACATTTTTTTTGAATAAAGAGTTGCTAAGAAAACGGTTACTACAGCCACAGAAGAGTGAAACTAGCACAGATGGTAGCTCCTCGCCTTCTGATGGACTTGAACACTGCAGTATCCCCACCCTGTCGCATGGGTGGGTGTGTTAGAGATGTTTCTTCCAGAAAGCTACCAAAGATATATCAAAATGAAACCCATCTTTATTACATAACGTGACTATTTGATCTTTTTTTTCCAAGGGAAGAGAGAATCTGGGATGAGAAAAGGAGCATCTCCAGCTCACCTGAAATACTTCAGACAATTGCACCTTCAGCAAAAAAGAAAAAATGTATAACCTTCCCTCTTCTCTGACTTCCTCTCCCACTAATAATGTTTATACAGTCTCCTAATCTGAATGTGTGTGAATATATAGAAATAACTGTTGAAAAGACAATCAGGCTACTTACAGACATATCACATCCCACAACATGAAATCGACACGGAGTTCTGAATTTGCTGCAGAACTTAATATGGTCCACATACTAAAAAAGAACAAAAACATTAAGCATTATCAGCAAACTTAGCATAGGAGCTATTAGCTGCAGTTTGTGCTTCTCATGTCTTGTCATTACATTCGAGTTCCCAGAGCTAAGTAAAATATATACTTCGGTGATCTTTGACAAACTCAGAAGGGGTTAAGAAGAAAAGACTTCTAAACATTTGGATGCAAAAATATTCTGTTGCATGATACAAAAAGATTCTTCACCCCGTTTTCCAAGCTGGGTCTTTCTTCTAATTCAAACAATGATGGCAGCCCCAAATTTAGTTTTATTGAGGTTACTTTTTGTTTCTTTACGTTTGCATTCAAAAATACCACCTTTATAGTAATTTCTACCTGAATGTCTTGGGAAACCCGTTAATATTTTCTTCATCCAGTTGGTTAAAAGAGTCTTTGAGGAGTCTGGAAATACATTCAGAACAGCGGTACGCGTTGTTCAACATCCTTCTGGGTTTTTCAAAGATTTCCACGAGTATGTTTTCTTGGAGGAATAAATGCTCAGCTCTGTGACTTGAGGCACAAACTGAGAATAAGTAGCTACATGGGACTGTGACCTTCTTGTCTGCATGTTGTTTACAGATTTACCTTTTCTCGGGGTATTTTCTTCTTAGCACAGCCTTCACAGATCATTGGGTACTTGGGACAGATCTCATCATGTGCCTGAAATAAAACAATGTTTCTTTTAAAGACACACAAAGAGCTGCTGTGATGTGCTGCACCAGCCACGACAAGCCGTAGCATCTTAGCAAGTCTAAATAAATCATGTCTAACCTTGATATTTTTGAAGTGGAATGGCTCCTTGCAGTACTTGCAGTTCAGTGTTCTCTCCGGGCACTCTCGCTCATTATGGCGCTCCTGTTCGTTGAAGCGAATTCGTTCTTTACAGGAGGGGCAGGGGATGAACATGAACTCACACTTCCCCTCGTGGTTCATCTGTAAAAAGTAGAGCTTAAGTTGTTCTGGCAGTCTAAACATTGCAGCTGTGCTGTGCTGTGCTGTGCTGTGCTGTGCTGTGAGCCTTCATCGTCTAAATGCATCACACAGCAAAGCAAGCTAAGCTAGCAAAACATAGAAAGAGTACATCATATCAGAAAAACAGTTTTGGTCCATCTAAAAGCAATAAAAACAAAACATGAGCTACCTATCAAACAAATATGTAAAGCAAAAAAAGAAGAAAACCACGAAATAGGTCAAAGGTCACCTCACCTCATAGTCTTTAATAGTGCCTTTCCAAGTGCAGCTTTCGTTGACACAAACAGCTGAAAGGTGTTCAACTTCCCTTCGAACTGCGTTGTCAGGAAAAGCCTGAAAAAAAACAAGGGAGAACAAAAGGATTTACTTATTTGAAGAATCAACATATATATATAGATATGTTTTATTTTCCTTGTCAGGGTGAATAACTACAAGTTTACACGTGTTTTTAGGAGTGCACAGAGAAGAGCAAGAATCATGAACCGCAACATTTTTCCTGCATGTCCGCTCACCAATAAAGCATGAGGCAGCTTTATCACTTCTGGTCTGAACAAGTCCTCAAAGCCAGAACTATGGCTGCAGGTCAGTGATCCGAAAATGTGGGATTGGAGCGGGACAGACAAGTTCTTTCTTATCCATTATTACCAGGAATGAAAAACATGTCATGCGCAGTTTGCACGTTTGTAGAGAGAACAATGCTAATGGTAAGATCAAGCCAAAGAACTTTGTTTTTTCTTCTTTCCTCTCCCATTAATCATCTCTAGATTTCAAGTAGGATTTTGAATGAAGGACTTTACTCATAGTGGAGTATTTTTTATTTTACATTGTTGCATTGGTACTTACTTACATGGCTGTGCCAGACCAAAAGCCTTTGTATGACAATGTTAACATGTGTTTTATACATGAAGTGAATGTTAAAGAAATTTTAGCATAATTCATACATCTGATGTTCTTGACAAGTAAGTCAATACTGAGAAAGTTCCCATCACCAGTAGGACAGACATGCTTGAGTGACAAACATCTGGAACTATTACTTATAGAAACAGCCGATCTTCAACCAGGACTCTTTAAAATGAAACAGACTGGTTAAAACTGAAACAAAATGAAACTGGTTACATCAATACAGGATCCAATGAGCAGCCACTGAAAGCTGGCTAACACAGGAGTCATGTGTTCATATCTCTTTGTGCCTGTTCACATTTGGGCAGCAGCGTTCTGCATCAGTTGGAGTCGGTGAAGGGAGCTCTGACTGATACCAGCAAAAAATGCATAACAGCGTACCAGGCGAGAAAAAAATAAAAGCATTATTATAACCTTATGTAAATCAGATCTAATTTTAGAGATTTTTTTTATCTGAAAGAAGCATGACTGAGCAACAACAGCATCAAAACAGAGAAATGCGTCACATATTATGCCAAAATTTAAAGCAGCCTGCTTTATATTTTGAGTAAGGGAGCAGAGCTTGCGTGATCTCAAATTTATTGTCATTCAATTTTAAAAAGTTTTGTTACATCTTTGAGGCAGGCAAGGAGATAATCTAAACTGCTAGAGTTACTGGACTGAAAAGATATATATAACTGAGCGTCGTCCGCATTACCATAATATTCTATGTTTTGCTTTTTTTTTAATATACATTTCTGTTATTATTATTACCTGCATATTCAAAGTAGAGCTCAAATTATGTCATTTTTCCATGTAAAAATGACAAACATTCTCTAGTTCCAGCTTGTGATGATTTGCTGTATTTCTTTCTCTTATGTCAGAGTAAACTGAATATTTGGGTTTTTTAAATGATGGTCGGACAAAAGAGGACATTTAATGACATCAGCCTGGGCTTTGGGAAACTGTGACGGGCATTTCTCACTATTTTCCAATAATTTATAGACCAAACGATTAATGGAGAAAATAAGCCTTAATTCCGAGTGTGTCCAAGTGAGGCTTTACTGGATGAAAATGCATTTATACTCACACATCCTTGTTTCAAAATTGATGTAGGCTCCTCAAAAATATCCTCTTTAATGCAGGCACTGCATTTCTGGGGACCATTGCTGCAATACAATAGCAGAGTATACGCTGATATACTGCAAATCCAAACATGACACCCAGCAGTGAAAAGTAAGTACATTTACTCAAAACTAGAGTATTACCATTTTATGGTACTTCACAACATGTCTGAGGTAAATATTGCACTTTTTCTATCCACTCCATCTGTTCGATAGCTTTAGCTACTTTGCATAATCAGATTATTTATACAAAATATAGTCCCCAAATAAATGATCATGTAATATTATAGATTAAGCTACAGAGCAGTATATAAATTAGTTAAAATAAGCTCCACCATTACTTGCTGCAACATTAAAGTGATGCTTACACATGAATGCATTAATAATTATAATCCAATAATATAACATATACTGTATTATTCTTAAATGGGCCATTCTGCATTATGAGTACTTTTACTTTTGGTTCTTTTAGTATATTTTGATGCTCTCACTTTCACTTTTCATTTTTGAATGCAGGGCTTTTGCTTGCAACACAGTATTTTGACTCCAACTTTTACTTAAGTAAAAGATCTCAATACTTTTTCCACCACTACTAATACCTCCCAGAATACACGTGGCAGACTCTTGGCTATGTAGTTTCTCACCTTACTGTCCTGTTGAAGCAGTAGGAACAGAAGCGATGGCCACACTGGGCTTGAAACGGTCGTCTGAGTATGTTGTGACAGCAGTTGCACAGGTGCTTGTCCTCCAGCTTGTTGCCCAGGATCTTCTTGGGGAAGCCGGGTTTATTGCTCTCCATGGACGAAGGCGGGGACGGTTCCTGTGTGGCCATGGTGTCTGTTCACACGTCGCACCTTGGGATGGAAGCAAAAATGTCAAGAGGAAGAAATGACTTCATTTTAATGCAACAGTTAAGAAAGGCAGAGTGATACATGTTTCCTGTGTAGCTGGCCAGCCTTTAAACACACTGTCAGCCATCAGTCATGACTGTGAAAAGAAAAAATCTTATCCTCCTTTAACCAACAGCAGTAATGGTTCCTCTCTGAGGCAGAGCACCACAGGCCAGCTGAAAGGCCCACACCCTTTGTTTACATTTCGAGTCTGCATTCATGGCTCCTTGTGGTTGATTTGGCACAACTGATGATGATCACCGGCTGCCTTGCTATTTTTTTCCAAGTCAAACAACACACTCTCAGCTCAGCCTACCCAGTAACGCTGCTGACAAATCGCACATCCATTGTCTCTCCTCTGCTTCCTTTCCCTTCCTTGTCGCTGTTGCTAAGCTATCAGCATCCTTTAGTCAGAAGTGGTACCCAGCACGCCGCCACGCCCCTTTGAAATCTGAAGCTTCCTGGCTGCAAGAGACCATTTACTGGAAACGCTTTTGCAAATGCTGAAGCAATCAGTAGAGTTTGGACTCACCAGCGTTTTAGTCTAAACTGTCATCGCGTGCAGAGGCTGTGAAATCACCTTTCCTGGTCGCAGGTCGTCCTCGCGCAGTTTGCCGATATTATACGTGGTTTTGCAGCCGACTGGAGGTGTTTTCTTTAACGTTAGCCACATAATATAGATGTGGTCCCCCAAAAGCGACGGCTGTTATTGTCCAATATCGCCATTGCACTTTCAGACTGGGTGTTACGTCATGCAGGGGGCTGAACGCGGGTTGATAGGCAGACGAGATGTGGAGGCGTGCATGTCATTGGTTCAAAATTCAGTGGGCGGGCTGCTTTGTGCTAAAAGCACAATAGACATCCAGTTAACGCGTCAAATAAATCTACAAAGCATGCATTTGCTTTCTCACTTTTTGCATCTGTCTTTTTACGTGTATAGACAGGCAGATTCAGGTACAGGTGCAGGGTGGTTTAAAAGCACAAGGCTACATTGCAACTTTGACAAACGGCAGAGGAGTAATGGAAGTGGAACTATATATGAATAGTAAGTGGCTGTGAATGAGGTGCAGGTGGGGAGACAGGCGGGGAGGCTCAGGTGAGGTGAGGGCAATAGGGAAGGGGATGCAGGATCTGAAAAGGGAAGAGCCTGGGAGGTAGGATGACGAGAGAGAGAGACTGACTTATTGAAGCACACCTTGACATATTACCGGAAGTGTGGCATTCATAAGCAGCTGGTAAGTGGGCTAATATGACAGTAGTATGAAGTATAAGAGTGGTCGCAAAATCGGAATACTCAAGTAAACTTAGTGCTTATGTGTTGCAACAGTTGGCTTTATTAAGAAATTATTTAAGAACCATTTACAGTTCACTCAAGCCAGCTTTATAACAAGATAGCTCCATTACTATTTTTTATAAATAGTAATAAGATGGACTTTTGCATTGAATTAGGTTTTTATCTTACAGATGCATGTGTTATGGTGTACATCCCATGGACCCTTAATTGAAAACTACCTGACAAACTATGAGTTGAGGTGATTGTTAATGCATGACAAGTGTGTTCACATAACACACACAAATACTGTCCAAAATGACACTGAAGGAATAAATCAGGAACTGGGGGAAAAAATGAAAATGACTCATCACAGTGTGGGAGTGAAGAGGACCAGAGAGAGAGAGAGAGCGATAGACTGAACCTGCAACAGACCATGTTTATGTTTAGCTGAAGAGGAGAAGTGATGGACAACATCTACACAAGAACTTTGTACATTTAGTAGTTTCATTTAATGCAACTTTATACTACTTCCTCACCACATTTCAGACGGAAATATTATACTTTTTACTCCACTACATTTACAGGATTATTCAACTATTGTAATACTTGGCAAATTAAATGCTCCGCACACTCAGCAGTGGTGGAGGAAGTATTCAGATTATTTATTTAAGAAAAAGTACCTAGTCCTACATTGAAAATGTTCCTTAACTAAAGTACAAAAGTAGAGTCAGGAAAATGTATTTAAATATCAAAAGTAGTGTATAGAAATGGCCCATATGTGTATAAAGTGTAACTAATTATTATTATTACTCATGTATAAATCTTTGAGCAACATTTTTCTCTTGTAGTTGGTAGAAGTGAAGCTCAGCTGTTTTATATTGGGCCGAAACTAATGATTATTTTCATTATGGATTCATCTGTTGGTTATTTCCTTTATCAGTGCATGTATTCTGTATTATAGTCACAAGCTCAAAGTGACAGGTTCAAATGTCTTTTGTCTGACAGTCCAAACCTCAAAATAATTCAGTTTACTGAAATTTAAAATGCTGATTAATTTTTTGGATTCATACAGTAGGGTAATTTAATTTCATTCAATGCATCATGGTTAAAAAGTTCATCGTATGTTTTGTATATAAAATTCAATTCATTAAGAAACTAGTAACTCCAGCTGTCAGATAAACGTAGTGGAGTAGAAGTTTAAAGTGTCATGAAATGGAAAACTTAAGTAAATTACAGATACCTCAGATTAGTGCTTAATTACATTACTTGAGTTACTTTTCACCACTGACACCCACACAGGTGTTTTCAATCATTCTGGATGATTAGACCTCTTGTCAGGTGTAAGTTGTGTGAAGTTAATGCTGGCTGATATCACCTGTACTAATAAGAACAACACCAGGGTTTTTTTAATAACAGGTTATCCCACCCTAACAGTTTAAAACCAACAGAAGAGAGATAGATGTCAGCAAAGCGCAGTTTGTATGCGCACACATCTGCTGTCCTAAGAAGTTGTCTATCTAGGCAACACAAGTCTAATCACCTGTGTGGACGGACCTTAAGATTTTACATCCAAAACGTATGATTTATTAATATTATTTATACAATATAATGCATTTTTATTGCTTTAACAACAAATTTGTATAATAACATGTCCACCCAGACTAGTTACAGCATTGAAATGCTACTTTTAGTTAAATGTATCAGTGACAAATCAATAATATATATAACACTGGCATGTGTGCCTAAGGAGTACTTTTACTTTGGATACGCTCTGCAGGTGTGTCACCTGAGTGTGTGACCTGCTGAGTGCTTCACTGCTCTAAGCAAATACAAAAGCTCTCGAAGAAAAGTTCAACAAGCACAGTATGAGAGACATTTATTTCAGGACTGCCATACATACAAAAGTTAAAGGCACAGTCTGTGATCTAAATGTAAACACACACCACCATAGTTGAAAACACACGCTGCTTCATTTCTACTGCTCCTGAAATGACTGACTGTTCTTTTAGTACACAAACACTCAACAAAAAAAAAGTTTTAGTGAAAATGTTTAAGGTAACAGAACAAATGTAAAACAGAGCAAATGTTTAAATTATGACCGGTTGAGAAGCTCTAAAATAAATCTGTAATTTATATGGTTGTTACCATAAAAATATATTAAAAGCCTCTACTCACGTAACCCTGACAACTTCTATCTTTAGATACCACACGCTATAAGAAGTTGCCCATAAATGTAATTAAAAGATATTGTACAGAAATCTCTAGCTGTGTGAATATATACATGACATAAATATATAATTCACTGGCAATTTAATTCTAACAAAAGACAAATAAACAGCATAAGTTGACCTTTTAAGGAATGTTTTGAAAACATTGAAATAAGAACTTTGGACCTTTAAAATTTGTGAAATGCAAAATAAAAGCTCTCAGATAAATACTACATACGTGCTTAAACTTTCTCTTCACTAACACTGGCATACTGCTTCAGTTAACCCTCCAGCACAACATTTAGTTCAGAAAGAGTCCTGAGTGGAAAAGGGAAAGAAGCTATTATTGCACAATTTAAGTTAAAGTTCACAAACAAATGCGATCACAGCTGATCTTTAGTGATAAATCAGCAAAGCTTCTGTCCGGACAGGCCAACAGTCTTCTCTTAAGTCTCTTCAAGTAGCTTCTGGAGGTTTCTTTGAATCTAGGATTTCAAAAACGAAGGATATCTGTAAACATGCACAGTGAAATCATATTAAACTACTATCACCAAAAACTACTGTAAATACCGCCAAAAATTTGTCCATCTTAAGAGGACAGTTCAACATTTTGGGAAATATGTTTATTTGCTTTCTTGCTGAGAGTTAAAACCTAAAGATAGGCCGCATTCCCACAGAGGGCAAAATTTATGGATTTTGTTCGTCAAACTTCGATCCCGAACATAAAACAAGTTTGAACCATTAATAAATCTCCATGAGACAGACTTGGAGATGACGAATGATAAGTAGTATAGGAGTATTTTGAAGAGTGCCACCTGGCAGAAAAGGTGAAAAGAAGAAAATGTCTCATGTGGAGCAAAGGGGAGAAAAACATCTAAAGAGACGACTGAAGCTTTAATTGTGGTTGTGGAAAACATCACTATCAGGAACATAATCAACAGATAAATAGGCCGAGTATCTGTGGACCAGTGCCAACAGTTGGCAGAGAGGTCAACAGGTTCAGCAAACTTTTATCACTGAATACATGGCTCGGCAGAATCAGCTCATGGATCAGCTCCTTAATTCCGCCTCCCTTCTCTCTCCTCTGCCTAACCCCTTTTGGGATTCACTGATTAAATGGAGGCGCTGGCATAAAAATACCCCCGCCGGTCTGTGACACCAACTCTGTCCCAGCTGGGTTGACGAGACTGATAAGGCCAGCAAGGTCACCAAAAGTTTGCCTCATCGGTCGCCCCAGAGCTTCCCTCTTAAGGAAATCTCTAACAAACTAAGATCAAAGATTAAGGAACTGGATGTGATTTTACTGGATGCCAACTGCCTGGCATCAGAGCAGACAGGAGTGAAGATGCCTCGGACAGGCTGGGCCCCTGCTCCACTTCTACTACCCCCAATATTCCTTTTCTTTCTCCTACGGGGCATGGATGTACTGCCCCCACCAAATGAAAATATTTGAATTCTATTTGAAAGACAGGGATTACTTTGCATCAATCATTAATCAAACAAACATCTGAACTTAACAAAATAACATAGGGAGTCCCCCAAGGCACCATTCTCTATATGCTCCCACTTGCTCAGATTACAAAATAGCTTACTTTAGTTATGCAGATGATATACAGATTTATATTAAGATATCACCAGAGGACTGAAATGATTGTCTTTGTACCTAGAACGATTACAAGTTGACGTTTAACTTCAGTTGCTAACAGACCACAAACCAGGCCTCAATCTTGGTAAATTTTAACATCCACGTTGAGACAGTTACAAAGCACCTTAAGAATGTATCAATTATAAAAGGACTTTTGTCTCAGAAGGATTTAGAAAAACTTCTCCATGCATTTATCTTCACTTTACTTGATTTCTCTAACAGGTCTCTCTAAAAACTCCGGGGCCGGGAACAATGACTTCCTGGAGTCTTGTCATAACAGTGTTCAGCAACCAGCAGAGACTTCATCTTATTGTTTTTACACTTTGGTTTTTGTACAGATGAAACAAAATAGATATAACATTTTAACTAGTAAGATATAGACGTGCTGGAAACTTGGTTTTGTTGATTTTTTGGACAGAGTTACATTGTATAGACATGAGAGTGTCTTCTGATGTAAGTATTGGCCAGAAAGCCATAAAAAGATAAGCATATTTCCCCGAATGTCAAACTATTCCTATCCCTTTACATACAAAACTACGTCATAATCTCGTTTATGTATTGAGCACTCCAGTCCCTCCATGTTGTCTGCCACTTCACACTTCAGTTAACAGCTGCCCTTTAGTCAGAGCTAAACAGAGTAAAATTAAATCCTGTCAATCAACTCATAACATTGATATACAATAATATACAACAGATCTAATCAGATCAGGTCGAATAAAAATAAGAAATATATAAAAACAAACCTTTTCTAGCTTTAACAAGTTGGTAGTCAGTTCTCCATATATCTCAGCATTCACTCCATCCTGGGACCTGTGGCTCACAGCGTTTCTGCCACAAGAATTTCACTAAATCATTAACCAAATAATGTGTGATGTTGCACTACCAAAATACACAAAACAGCACGAGTGCATTTGGAGGTCATTTATTCATCATTTGTTATCTTTGACACCAAAACTACCTAAGTGATTAACAGGAACAGTGCACTCTGAATTTAAATATGTGTCTAGCTCTTACTGAATACGAATGTGTTCCCCCAGTGACACCAAGGAGTTCAAACGATGCTCAAGAGCCACAATCTTGAAAGCCATGTAACAGGTGGACAGGACGAGCACGCTCACTCTGTGAAGACACACAAACCAGTTGCCAGGTGAACATTCAAATACCAGCCGCACAGAACAATTGCTAATGCCCAAATAATGGAAATGAACTTGACAGAGCACTCTGGCATCTTGTGTTCCGAATAATTACAGGTTACTCACAGAAACAAATAGATAAGGAGGATGGCGTGTAACGACATGGGCTGTGAGGATTTGTCTTTGAGTGTGGTTGATTTAGTAGACCCTAGAAGGACAAACAAAATGAGAATTATTGTTTTGGTATATGCTACTTCTAGTACAACTTTACTTTATTGAAAACAAATAAATTAGCTGCAACATTAAAAGAATATTTTGACATTTTGGGAAATGAATACACTTTTCTAGTTAAATGTTAGATGAGAAGACTGAAAAACACTCTAGCCGGTAATTAAGCAGGCGCCAGGAGACGGTAAGCTTAGTTTAGCATTATGACTGGAAATAGGGAAAACTGCTAGCTTGGTTGTATCCAAAGATAACAAAATCTGACCATGAGCACACAAAAGCTAACTCATTAACAGCTTATAGTTTATTTATTTAATCTGTAAAAGTACAGCGTGTGTAAGTGTCACGTTGTGGTTTTACAGAGCAGTTTTCTCATGTTTCCAGAGTTTATGCTAAACTAAGATAACCAGGTCCCGTTAGCATTATTTTTACTGTACAGAAATAAGAGTGGTATCATTCTTCTGATGTAATTCTCAGAAAGAAAGTGACTAAAAAGTATTTGGCAAAATGTCAAACTATTTCTATATATATATGTATTGATTGCTCTATGTTTGTAGCTAATATTTCCACTGACTGAATTTCTTCTGGGAAACACTGAAACCCAAAACTATTAACAAAGCTTCTCTTTGCTTAAAGAAATCCAGTATTAAACTACCATTCTTAAGGGCGTCTCCGTGTTTTGGGCTTGGAGTCTGCAGGTGAATGTCTGCGTGGACTGAAACCTCTCCACTCTTCACTGGACTTAGAAATGTGTCTGGGAGGCTGGTGAAGTCTGCTCAAATAAACAGAAAGATCCCGTGACTCCAGCTGCGCATGGGTAAATATTAGCAATAGAATCACAAACATCCTTGCAGTGCTCTACTTTAGCTTGAATGATAGAATAAAAAAAAAGCTGACTGACATAAACAGTAACCTGAAGATGTCATTCATCGCTGTTTTCATGCCAATTGTCTTTGCTATAACAAAAACCACAGTCTCAATGGCTCAAATTTCACTTGGCTTAACTCCAGCGATTTGCAAACTAAAGACTAGAGAGCTACAGTGACATCTGACACTCTCCTCACATTTGGAGAGAAGTATATGGCAGCTTTGTAAAGGGTAACACTATACATTGACGGTTAACGATGGCGCACACACCAGTTATTTTGTCATAATCTGGAGTTTGAGAACCGGAGCTGCTGCTCTCCATCATCTCCTGCCGTCTTTTTTGCACAACCCCATCGAGGTCAGAGAAGTCTCCAGAAAAGTCCTGCAGAGCACATACAGGAAAATATACAATGGATACCACATACAGAGTGGGTATTGTATAGCATGAGAACAAAGCATTTCTATAGATCTTTTTTCACAATGGAGAAAAAAAACCCTCCTCGTGTATAATAAATACATCCAGTACAAAAACACAGCACAGATCCCTGACTGACCAGAGGAAGCGGCGGTGGGCATTTCACTCTGAAGCTGTTTTCAGAAGAGGAAAAATTGGAGCTGCTACAAGTCTTATCCACCTGGAATGACAGAGCACACAAATCAGTATGTAGAAGAAAATCAGTATTATACCAGTATTATAAAAGCAAATAGTAATAGTATAATAGTTTTTTGACACTTCGCAGCAGCAGAACAAACAATAAACACAACATTGGAATATTATTATTTAGTTAGTTGTTACGGAAAGTGTGCTAACAAACAGTTGCCTGTTTAGACACCCAGCAGACATTCATGATTCGCTCCCCTTTTAGCTCTGTTTTGACCTCCACCACCTCCATCAGGGAAATATCTCAGCCCTCAGCCGCTAAATGCTCCACTGTGTTAACGAGTTAGTTTATTCAACAATCCGACACAACAAGGATATTAAATTTACTGTGAAATAAACTAGTTATCGATTACTTTTCCGTACTGTTATCTACTTTAATTTTCCCCAGATGTTCACACTACAATGAAAATGTTTTGGAAAAATTCAAAAAGAAACCACTGAATTAAATTATGATAAAGATGGGTGCTTTTTAGAAGATGTTATTTACCTCCAAATGCACACAGACGGACCTCAGAAGTTTGTAGGTGGTGTTTCGAGACAGGAAGGACACAAACACGTGCTGGAAAATAGTCATTTAGAATCACTTTCATGTTTATGTCCAAAGGGGGAAAAATGATCGTGTCAACAGTCTTCTTACCTGATAACCTTTAGTTTCAATCACAAGGGCGTTTGGCACTAATAATGCAGTTTTAGTTTTTTTAATAAACGTCACAGACACCACAGGGATTGAAATCTGTAAATGAGAAAACACCACTATGAACACCAGAGAATTCAGCCATACAGCATCAACTGGCACTACAATAAAACAGTTTCATTATTAAAGTAGGTTTATTACAGTATCATACCTTGGTATCTCTGCCAAAGACTTTGGAGTGGAAACAGATCCAGTTTTCTGAGACGAACATTTTCCCCTGATATAAAATGTCTTTCTGCAGGGCACAAGTGTAACCTGTTGGCACAAACAATACTCCACATTTAGATTAAAAATCTAATATTTCTTTGCTTCTCACGTTCATGTTAAAAGAGAATCTGATACTTACTTTGTTTGAGTAACTCATCTTTGTTGACCTCCTTGAATAACTTATGATAATGAGCGTTTGTCTTTGATAACTGAAAAAAACAACAAAGACATTTTGTTTTTCTAACTAGACTGCAAAAACATGTAAAATTTGTACACAGTTGGGTGAAAATTGTTAGATTGGTATGTGTCCTTACATGGCTTGGTTTATTCCTCTGAGACTTTGTTTCACAGTCACTTGGATTCAGCATTGGTGAAAGCTGCACAGGTTTCAGTCTGACAAATAAAAGGTAAGTGTTTATGTTTACAAAGGAGGACAGGTAAGCTACACCAGCTAATGTAGGGAAAAGCATTATTTGTCAAAAGTACATGTGCTTCATTTGGCTTTGCATGCTTTCAGCTGTGGTTATGTAAACACAGTTTACACAGCCACAGCAAGATCTGTAAACAGCACTTTGGTCATGCAGGTAGTTAGGTGGAATTACTGTGTTATAGTCAGAAGGTGAAGAAAAAAAGTAATGTCTACTGACAACTTCAGTAAAATAAATCCAGTTTTCAATTTTCAAGAAAATAATTATTATATTTCCATTTCTCCATGGTGTTAGTCTGTAGTAATTTAGAATTTAATATACTACATAAAATAATATATATTACCATTTTGACACCTTTTTACACTCAGTTGATCCCAATCCAAACACTTGAAGGTTCAGATATAGTAAGAATCAAGGCATCTACATTAAGTCTCGTTGTCTTTGCACTTCAAATATTAAGTTAAGCTTTAGAAGTTTTTAGTCTACAACTAATGCTAACACTAACTATGTTTTCTGTGTGTCTGTTCATGCTTAAAATGTACATATTGCACACATGCTCCCAATGTGAGTACTTGTTTAAGGAATATAAAGGATTGAATTAATCCAGTGAGTCCAAAGTGACCTCTTCAAATGTCTTATTAGTCCCACCAGCAACAGTCCAATATTCTGTTTACACAGTGATATAAAACAGAGAAACATCCTGCATCGAAGAAGCTGGAAGAGAAACATTTGGATTTTTTGGAAAAAAAATGCAAATAATTTGGAAAATGACTTAAACGACTGTCTGTCCAATACTATAGTTTTTATATTAATTTATAATATGAGCAGCAAAACAGAGGACAATATAACCTTCCTCACCTTATGCCCGCTGGTTTCTTCCTGCTCTCTGAAGGCTCTGTCTCTGTCTCCAGACACAGCTGGAGGTCCGCAGGTGACCCTCCACGCCTCCTTTGTCTCCTCTCGCCTCCATTCTCCACTTCAGACCTGCGCACATTACACAACACACTATTCTGTCTTTCCTGTACATCCACGACTTGCTCAAGAATGTCAAACGTGTCATAACACATTCATTGTGCAGGAAAACACACTACCTCTGCAAGGACTGCACAAAACAGCCAAAGCCGACCGGCAGCCATCATTCAAGACAAGAACATGGTATGAAAAGTTCAGTCCTGCCTGCGCCTCCGTGCCACGCAGGCGTCACATGCATACATTTAAGTTCAGCATAGCTCTTTAATTCAAAAAGCAGGATAAGCATGCAAATAATCACAATGCATTAGGCCTGAATCGCCAAACCGGGTCCCTCCTCTCCCATCTTATCCAGACTTACGTCGACCGATTCCCGCGGGAGTCCTTGCTGAAAACTTGCTCCGGTGTGGATAACGGGGTCAGAGGTCCGTCCGCCGGCTCGGTCGTCAGTACCATATTTTATATTTCATATCTTACACGCCTCCGCCATCGGTTCCAACTGTCGACATTGAGCCACATATATGAAAAAAAGCTCCAGGAAGCCTTGGCACGGAAAGTTTGGGAAGATCTCGATGGACCAAGAAGCCAGACAGAGGAGGAGCCGGTGGGAAAGGGGAGGGAGCAGCAGGGAACAACATCAGGAACAACAAGAGATAATCCGACTCGCGCTGGGACCGACGACCTTTTTCAGTTGTTTGATAAAACATGCAGTGATACATATAACAAAACAGGGAAAGGAACGAAATACTTATCAAACACACCTAACTATTAAAAGAAAACGCTCACAAGGTAGTTTGCGTAAAACCAGCCCCCTAACTCCCACGGGCTTTTAGTAGAAGTTGCTTCCCAACACTCTTATTGTTGTTAGTCGACTTCCTGCAAAACTTTTGTGGAAAACTTCAGTTTTTGAGAGACGTCCAGCAGAGGGCAGCGGAGTCCAGGTGATGTAATGATGTAGTTTCAGGAGTGCGTTAATGGAGCCAGGATGCAACACCTCAGTGTACAAAATAGTGAGGGGAAGGCCTGCATTCAAAATCTTACTTAAAGTACAGACGTATTATCAGCAAAATGCAATGATGCATAGTAAACAAGTGCTGTACTTAAATATTTCAAAAGGACATACTGTGCTTTTACTCCACTACATTTATTTGCATTTATTTAGACTTTCTTGATCCTGGGGCCAAATTCACAAGCTACCCTATCTATAAAGTAATAAAACTGAGCTCCACCTTCACCAGCTGCAACATGAAATGCACAGTATGCCATTCTGCATGATGAATACTTTTACTTTTGGTACTTTAAGTGTATTTTGATGCTAAAACGTTATACAGTTTCTTTTTTTTAAATACAGTAATAAAATAAATACAATAAAATACAGTTTGTTGAAGATTAAACCAGTGGCTGGTCCACTTGCCTCAGGTGGTTTGAGTTGCTGATGGGGCTTTTCCCTTCTGACCCTTTCAGATAGTTTCATTTAAATAACAGTTCACTTCCCAAAAGGATCAATTATTCAATATTAGGCAAAAAAGAGAGAAAAGGAAAAGAAAAAAAAGACAATGTTTTTTCTTCTAAATCTAATGAGGTAGCGGAGAACTGTGGAGGACAGGCTCCTCATTAATCATCTCCCTCAGACTTATCTGGTGACACTGCAAAGGAAACACTGGACCAAACTACATAGCTGTAGAAACTAGCTCCTCATCAACAAGCTACAATAAATAACAGTACACCAATATAATCTAATAATATCATATGTAATAAATATATCTGTGCTTGTTAAAGGGGTTAATTTTATAGCAGTACAACGTGTTGAGAGAAGGTTAACAAACACTCCTACCGTAATCATTAGTGTCCCTGATTTTCTACATTGGGACTCAAAAGGCATTTTATCCTTCAGGCATGATATTAAGGGGAACAAAACTTTATTAACTGATTTTAAGTTGATATTGAAAAGCAGATATTTTGTACTGTAGGAGATATTATTCAACATTCTGGGGGACCATCCTGCTGTTTGCTTTTTGGGAACTGGATGTAAAGATTACAGAAGATTTGTGAGAAGATATCTGGAACAATAAAAAAAACAACCATAACAATATGTATCTTAACCAGATGATCACAACTCTAAATACTACACAGAGAATATTTATCATCTGATCTCTCTCTCCAAATGTAAGCCCACTATCTCCTCACCATGCTATAAATGCTAAACAAATACTGGCAGCCTTACACATTATCTTTGGTCCTGTACCAAATCACAAAAATTCTGGGAAACTGTACTGTATGAAATGAAGAGCATGTCGGGAAATGAGCTTGAACTAGGTCCAGTTTCTATTCTCCTTCTTCCCAGTATGCACTTTACTGTGTACATCATAGGAAACTGTTTAACTCCTTGACATTCTGTGCAAGTTAAAAATATGCTACTTCAGTGGATTTCCGGTAATGGGATAACAATGGAGCATATTTGTCTAATGCAGTGGCTCTCAAACTTTTTCTGTCACACACCCCCTTTATAAGCCGAAAAAAGTTCAAGCTCCCCGACTCCAGCACAATTATTAAAAACACACACGCGATTGAAATAAAATAAAATAAATAAACAAAATAGCCTTGCTTGCATTACAACCCTTTTTTTTGTTTATGCCACCACATAAATCTCATTCATGCAATTTTAACTGAACATCCATGCCCCCCCCTGCAGTGCCACTATGTCCTCCCTGGGGGGCCCGACACCCACTTTAACATAATGTGGAAACCCTTTCTCAAATCCAATATTGGTGGTTGCTGTTTTGATACCCTGAGAAGTGATTTAAAATGATGTGCAATGTTTGACAGATGTGCCTGTAGAGAATTACTGGGTTTGTTTTTTTCTCTTCTATTTCTTTGTTGTCTATGTTGAGCTGAACCGGGTGAACCGAAAATTGCTGTTATCATTTTCTGTCTTTCCTTTGTGTTGGAATCATCATGTATATAACCTGACACTTTGTTAAATGAAAAATGGAAAACTCAATAAGGAAATTTGAAGCTATTTATTTTTAACATCAGATGTTGAGCAGGGAGCTAGATAATAATAATTTTTATTATTTATTATTTAAATAGCACTTTTCAAGCTAGGAACGCAAAGTGCTTTCCACTGACAACATAAAAATAATTTACGTACACAAAAAGAGAAACACTTGATTAAAAGTAAAGAAACAAATTTACAAATAAATCATCAAAAATGAAGAACAAGTGCAATTAAACTAAACTTAAGATCAGGTGGTTTCACAACAGAGCTGTATTATAAATAGAAGTAAGACTATAGTTGTCAGGAAAAAAGGCACGTATGTAAAAATGTGTCAGCAGATCAAATACTAAGGAGAAGACTTTTCCAAAGCTGTGGTACAAGATGACTTTTAAAGCCAAAAGAAGTCAAGTTTGACTGAATATAGAATAAGTATTTAATTTGTAGAACATGTATATCTGTATAGTCAGAATAACTAGAATTTGTATATGTGTATTAATCACATGTCTAGACTATGCAGCTTATTCATGAGTGCCATTAAATACTTACAGTATATGATAAAATAGTAATGTTGTTATTATATATTTCCTTTCTACCTCCAGGAGTCACTGTTGCAGCATTTAATGAAAACATCAACTGCAGGACCCAAAAGACTTGTCAGAGTTCATTAAGTATCCAGGAGACAATGGCACTGGGGGCAATGCAAGCTAGCAGCTAGTTAGTCTGCCATTAATCATGGCTGACAGGGAACAAGGGGTTAAAGGTTGGAAAGCTGCCAGAGACTTTTATACTGCCTGCTTTTTCACAGAAAAGGAGAGAGTTTGTTTAGTGGTTCACATCTCCAATAACAGCAGTAGAAAAAGTATCTCATACAATACATTACTTAAGTAGAAATACTGCTCAGTAAAAATACCCTGTTACATGCAAAAATCCTAGACTGATTCAAGTAAAAGCACAAAAGTATTAAAGTAAAAGTACTTGTTCGTTAGAATGGTCCCTTTCAGACAGTTATATTATTATAATACTGATGCTGGTATGTTTTGTCTGTAAAATCTTAATCTGTAAACAAGTAACTGTGAGATACATATAGTGGAGAACAAAGTATAATATTGCCTTCTGAAATATAATATAGAGTATAAAGCAGCATAAAATTGAAATACAACTGTGGTTAGAATACTTTTCACTGATGCCAAATAAATCACGGTCGATGTACAGTGACGTAAAAAACATATTTTCATAATTACTGCAATTGACCAGCTACAGTTTAAGTCAAAACTGTCATTACCATGACTATATCAATAAAATATTGACAATAATGTCCAAACTGATGATGATATACTGTATATGTCAAAATCCATGTTTAGATGCAACACAAACAAATGTTCTGATAATGATTTTCCCCACAGTATTTTCCCACAGACTGGGAATTATTTGTTTTCTTGTCAAGAATTAGCTGAGAAGATCAATACCACTCTCATGTCTGTACGCAACATTATGAAGCGAGAGCCAGGTTGCAGTTAGCTTAGCATAAAAACTAGAAAATGGGAAACAGCTAAGCTGACTCTATTTAATCTCCAATAAACAGACAACTGCGTATGAATTCAGAATCTGTAGGCAAGAGACAAGATTTTGGTTTCCGAAGCCATTTGGAATCTGTTTGTAGTCCAAGTAGTAATGATAAAACACATTAATTGGGCTTTGCATGGCATGCAGGTAAACCATCTGTGTGGAGAGCAAAAGAGGCAAAACGTATTGGCCAAAATGCAATCTCAGACTTCACTTTGAATCAATCTTGGAACCCTAGAAATGAGTTTTTTTATTACCTTTTTAAAATGTATCTGCATTCAAATAGTTATCAGATGATGGTATCCAAGACTGGGCTCTGACCAAAACTGAAGTGTAAAGAATAGTAGTGAAAGAAGTACTTAGATCCTTAGGTAAAAGTTGCAGTACCACAATTACCACAAATACTCTATTACAAGTAAAAGTCATGCATTTAACCTGGGTTTACATTATATAATACATTATTGAATTATTATTTTTGATGCATTAACATCACATTTTGATATTGAAGGTGAATGAGCTGTAACAAATTGTAACTACTTTACTATGAATTTCCTCATTATTTCTAAAATGTTTCCTGGGAAGAAAAATAGAGACAACGTCCCACTGGTACACTTGAATTTAATTAATTCCGATTAGAGTCTTTACAATAAAATTCAATAAATATTCCAGTAAAAATAACATAAAATGAATGATTTATTGGGTTTAAATTAAGCTTTTCTTTGAAGGAAATTACTGTTTCCTTCATAATTCCAACCAAATTGCATCGTTTTCTACAAAGAAATGACATACCTCTAAAATAAAGTGTTACCAAACATTTGAATCTTTAAAGTAACTAGTAACTTTAGGTGTCAAATAAATGTAGTAGAGTAAAAGTATAAAGTAGCTTACATTTGAAATACTGGAAGAGCGTTAGAGGTGCTAATAGGTAGATTTTGTTACATTTGGACAGAGCCACGTTAGCGGTTTCCCCCTGCTTCTAGTCTTTATGCTAAGCTATGCTAACCGTCTCCAGGCTATGGCTTCATATTTAGTGTACAGACATGAGGTGGTATTCCGCTCATCTAACTCTCGGCAAGAAAGCAAGTAGAAGAATTTCTAGAACTGTTCCTTTAAAGCCTGGTGAAAGGGTTTGGTTATTAGATTAAATTCAGCGTTAGCCGCTGCCCACTGCCAAAATGTGTGTGTGGCAGAAGCCTTTTCAGAGCCTGTCACATTTTCCACCACAGAAAGACTGAGAACAAGGAAGGCATAGAGAAAGGAGGGTGCTGTGTGAGAGAGTGCAAAAATGGTACTTGTGACGGGGGAAGATTGAAGTCCTGTTAAGGGCTCTGCTTGAAAGCATGTCTGGCCTCATTAGCTGTCAGTTGTAACAATACTGAGCTGGCAGTGAAGACAGGTTGGAGTCTAGTGGTCATAAATCACCCCTCGACAGCTGCCTGACAAGCTGGGAACCGGTACACAGGCTTGGGCACCCTCTCAGCCTCGACACTGCACAGGCACACAGCCGTGCACATAGTAATCTAAGAAATCATTGCTCTCACCCTGAAATTACATAGAGCCTAGGAAAAGTGGTGTTTTGTAAGAGGGAAATTGCTTTCATTTCGCATACATGTGCACTCATATGTAAGCCCTCGTCTCCTGTGCCTGTCTGTCTGTCCATGCCTGCGTCCATTAGCAAAATGAGCAGTGGCTGCAGCAACTTCTGTGGGGTGGAAGGGGAAGGGGGGGTAAAGAGCAAGGCCTTCAGGTCATTAATCACGGCCCCTGACATGCAGAGCAGGAGGCCAAGGCTCCCCTATGCATACAGCTGCTGGGCCACACTCAATGCACAGGCGATGTGTTGACCCTCATACGCCCCCCACTCCCAGCGCCCGTGGCTCTCATCTGTCCAACTCCCTCACTGTTTGTGTCAGTCATTGGTGCTGTCAGACACCTCCTCCTCCTGACCAACCGCAACACTCCTCATGCTGACTCCAAGGTGTCTTCACGGGTGTTTACGTTTTTTATGTGACCCTTATTAGACAGCCACTACAGCTAGTCTGTTATTTATAAAGCTGTTAGCCTCACTAGCAGCATGGCTCCTCCACATTGGTCCAGATATTATGTCTCATGGGTGAATGTTGTGGAATTTGGTACAGAAAGTCATGTTCCATAAAAGATTAATCATGGTGATTTTGTTGATTCCCGGACTTTCATTTTAGCACCATCAGCATGCTGACTTTGTGATTTTGACTGAAATTACTCGACAACTATTGGATGGATTGCCATGAAATGTGATACAGACATTCATGCCCCCCTCAGGATGAATTGTAATAACTTGGGTGATCTTTAATGTTTCATCTAGTGCCATAACCAGCTTAAAATTTCGATTTGTCCAATACAAACAAATGGCATTCTTATCAGCCTCAGTAATACTTTTTAGCACTAATTTGGAAGTATGCTAACATAAGATTGTAACCATTATTCCTGCTAAACATCAGCATGTTAGCATTATCATTGTCCTACTTCATGGTAACATTATGACTGCCTGTTAAAAACTCAGGTTTAAATAATAAAATAAATAAAGGATAGCTGAATCCAGTTTCAGGGTTTTTGTTTTACCAACTGTCACTTCCGTGTGAAACTGTACTCTCACGGGTCCTGTGAAATTTGACAGCTACAGAAGCTTGTAAAATAGAATTTAATGTTTATCAGACCACATATGAGATAAGAAGTAGCTAGTGTGACATTTCCTAACTGTATATTCAGTTGGTATCTGAGGTTGAGTAATGGGAAACATTCTGAGTTTGAGTCAAGCATAGAGGCTTATATGTATTAATTAGCATCATTTAGAAAGTTATAAGTGGCCGGTGAGACATTTCTTCATGATAATAATAAGCCCATACAGCTGCTGACAGGAAGTTTCCTCCTTTCTTAGCTGTATTAGAGTGCAATCAATTCAAAGGCCTTTAATAGCAGTTAATGTTGGCATGAGAGACGTAATTCGGTATGCATGTCAATCTTACCACTCATAAAGTACAGGTTTTCCAAAGCTGTCAAAGACATTTTTTGATAGAGACTGGCTGGGGGTTTAAACTGTTCACTCATGGTAAATGGACTGTACTGATATGGTGCCATTCTAGTCTTACGAACACTCAAAGTGCTTTTCACTATATGTCACATTCACCCCATTTATAAGCTGATGGCACAACCTTCAGGAGCAAATTGGGGTTCAGTATCTTGCCCGCTTAGACACACGGACTGGAAGAGCCCGGGATTGAACCACTGCCCTATCGAGTAGTGGACAACCCCGCTTTACCTTCTGATCCACAGCAGCCACTCTGCCAATCATTTTGTACCTTTTATAGGGATAGATTTCTGTCTCTACCACAATTGTAAAGCAATTGTTTGCTGTCATATTTTGACTGTGATTTCCATGGGAACGCAGCCATCGAGGTGTGGTTTCATCTAAAGCTGGCTGGTAAAAACGATAGACGTCTGCTGGCATTGTGCATGCTGGTTTACTGTCACACTGTCATGTCGTACACTTGAATTAAACAGAGCCATTGTTAATGTTATTAGTAACACCTGTGCGTTTACTCTACGAAAAATCAAAATGTCAAATTGACACACATTCCTGTCTACATCAGTGGAGCTGAGGTGGAGCAGGTTAACAGTTTCAGGTTGCTGGGAATCAGCATCACAGAGAACCTGACATGGTCATCTAACATCTCCACGCTGATGAAGAAAGCCCCAAAACGACTGTCAGCTTTTACAGAGGAGCAATAGAAAGCATCCTGACTAAAAACATCACAAACCGGCATGGGATGTGCACGGCCCAGGAACCGGAGGGCTCTGCAGCGGATGATTAAAGCTGCTCAGAAGATCATTGTTACCCATCTTCTGAGCATCAGTGATATTGGTGAGGTGAAGTGCCAGTACAGAGCACAAAGGATACTAAAGGACAGTGCCCAACCAGCCACAGCCTGGTCACCCTGCTGCCTTCTGGGAAGAGAAGTTTCTACTGCCACACCACCAGACTGCAGAGCAGCTTTTCCCCCAAGACTTTTAAACTCAAATTCATCCTCAGCACTGCTCCAAGTTTATTTCTGTTTAACATTTAATAATTGCTTTCATATAATGTATATTGTCTGCTACGTAGCTGAAGGGAGTTACAAACTCAATTTCACTTTACTACCTGTTGTAATGTGACAAATAAATCTACCTTGTACCTTGTAGTAAGTGGTCCATGAGGTTAGAATAAATTTTCACCCTCCTAATAATAGTTAACTGCAGCCCTACTTATTTTGTGTTTATGTGTTTCCACATTCCAGTGGTTGTATGTCATGCTTTTTCCAAACATGTCCAAACATCTAGTATGTCCAAACATCTAATATCCAAAACACAAAAAAATTAAAATAATGTAACATCTCATTCTTGCTTCCATCCGCTGACATGACGTCACCCAGACCCGCAGCTGCTTTCATAATGATTAAAGCCAGTCAGGCTGTGAGAAACACTGTTTCATCATTCACAGCTACTAAATCACCAGGCAGAAGACATCTGGTGAAAGCTGATTCCTTATCAGCCTTCCAGCATCATTTGGCGAACATCTGGAGTTTTCTGAGGACTCTGGCACAGTACGGGCTGGAAAACTAACAAAAAAATGCTAATTTTCTAGAAAGTGTTGACACTTACACTGTAGACCAGGTGATCAATTGCAGCATAAAATTTATTTTTGAATGAATGTGACGCACATGAATGAAACCAGAAAAAGATGTCTGACTGCTTTTCTTCATAAACTGACATGTTAACAATTACAGGAAACGTGTTTCATTATTAAACTAAATTGGGCATACAAATGAAATTAGTTTTGATATTGACCGTTACTGCTACGCCTGCCAAGCTTTTCATTCTTGTACAGCACAAATCAGTCCACAATGATAATGGTGTTTACCACGAAATTCTTAGTAAATGTTTTAAACAATGGATCCTTGATTTCAGACATAGGTAGACAAAAACATGCTTCTCATTTCTAGAAGGTGACCTGATATTTGCCATCTGAAATGACTACAAGCAGAGCTGTAGCCGGCTAGCTAAGAAAGCTAATATTAGCTCCATGAATCAGTTTAAATCAATGTCACCTCAAAAACAGACTGCATGCTCCAGGCAAAAAGTTAACATCCTCACCAGTTAATGAGACGTGGAAAGACATTGTTCTTGTATTGCAGTGCAGAACTAGTTCAGTCTTTGTATTTTAAGTATGAAAAGTCTAAGGTTACTTTTTCCCTTCATTCATAACCTTGTTTGGCGGCTTAACTTTAGTTTACATTCTCCTTCAAACAACACAGGAGTTAGATTTATGCTTTATTGTTAGCATTTTCAAACAATATGATTCCATTTTTGTGTTACAAGACAAAAAGGCTTTTAGGATGAGGACAAGCAAGTATGTTTGGCAAACGTAAGGATATCTCAAGTTTGGCTGAGGTTCCCTATCCAAGAGCAGGACCGACAGAGCTGTTAACATTAGCTTAAACTCTGATAGCATCCATACCTAACTTTCACAAAGTGGGGTAATGCTAAAAGTGAACGTACGATCCTAGCATGTAAACCCACAAGTGATGAAAAAACTAAGTAAGTAATGAAATGTTTCTTGGGCTTTAAAGTAACGTTGTTGTAGGCTAGGTATGACCACAGCTAGTTGATCCAATCCTTACCTTTTTTATTTTGTGTTTCTGGTTTTGGAAAGACCAAATAAAGACTATTTCAATTCTGAATATCACTCTTACTACTTCTGCCTTACTTGTAGCTTTCAACATTTCAACACACACCCACTGAACACACATCCTGTCTGTTCTAAGTTAGTCGCAGAGATCAGGTCTGCTGGTTAGACTAAACAACAGCATTTGAGTGGATTTTCTGTCCCTCATTAATCATCCTGACAGCCTGAAAAACAACATTTCCTCCTTAATGACTGTATTTGAGTAATCATGTCTGCTTATTTCCACGCAAGCATCTCTTTCTCATTCTGCTTTGTACTTTCTTTCGTCCGTGTGTGTATTTTGGAGCCTTTTCTCTGACCTCCCAAGTCTGTGGCGTGGAATCTGCTCTGGGTCACGCTGGCCAATTACAGCGGTTACATTCATGAACAGGGTGAAAAACCATAAGGAATGAGAGAATGTGACCATGAGGATCCAGATGCGGAAGGCAGTGGGATGGTGTCACCCCCACCGCCCCCCGCATGTGGCTAACCTACCAGCACTGCTGGCCTCCAGGCCTCTGCTGGTCCCTGCCAAAGCACGTTTTTCCGTTAAGCACCAGGTCTGTGATGCATGAGAGCTGACAACTGAGCTAGGAGCCCTCAGAGCACAGCCAGATCAAAACCAGCTGGGGCCATGCATATTAGCAAAGAAACCATAATTGCGTTTGCCCCCTTGTACACCACTAAACTCCCTCTGTCAACATTTTTTTTTGTACTTGAGACATGAGGGAAAAGAGGTGGGATAGATCTTAGCAATGTCCTTTTTAAGAAATAAAAATACCTGCTCAAGTGCAGAGTTATTTCTTGTTGGATGTGGGTAATTTAACATATAAGCCCTGTAGTGAATCAACATATTCTGTGCAGCTCAGTTTAAAAGTGGTTTTGAGGAGTGTTTTTTCTGTACTCGAGAGAAGTGTATTTTCAACATTTCTCCCCATCAGACAGGGTGGATGTAAGTCATGGGTTTATGGTGGTTTAGAAACATCAGTATAGCATGGCTGACATCTGTGTTCTCTTTATTTTTGGACCCCTTGGAAAGCCCACATAGTAGGATGATGGATGAAGTGATAAAGTTGGAGAGAAGACAAAATGAAAGCAGAGGAGTCTATTTCTGGGAATCAGTCTGCAATGTGTAACTCAACAATTTGGAGGAAGTTTCAAGGCAGATGTTCATAATTTCTCCCTTAATGATTTTAATGCAAGAAACAATTTCACTATCTCTGAGGGCAAAAGGGAAAGAGAGTCCTCCCTCTTTTCTTTTGGCCTTTTTGCACTGATTTAGGCTGATGGAGAGGTTAAAGCCTTGTCATGTGATGAAGGAGCTGCTTCACAGTCTGTCATCATTAATCACTGGAGCTGTCAAGCTGCACCCAGGAATCAGTCAAACCAACCAGGGAGACAGTCCTCACCTCCAAGAACAATACCCAGAGACTTTTTATATGTTACAGCAAAATTCCTCCTCTAAACTCTGGGTTTAATTTAGAGTGCTAAATAAAAAGGGCTGTAGCGGCCAAGAGATTATGGAAGCAGAGTTGCTGAGAGCTTTGAAGGATGAATGCTTTGGTTGACTTCGGAAACGTGTCTGGGAATAGTGAATAAGTAACCTCCACCCCCTCCCTTAAGTCGCCCCAACCTTTTGAGCAGGACATTTGGCTCCCAGTTTCTTCATTTGTTGTGCTCGGCCTCTCAGAGATGTGCAACTAATATTACTGAGAGAAAACAGCATGAATGATGAGTCAGCTTAAAACCTGTATATATAAGGGTTTTGGGAGAAAAGACCAGAAACATATGAAGGCAGTAAGTGAAGCCTGAAGAGAAAGAAAACATAAATATTGGCTGCATGAATGAGTAATGACTACATAAATGTGTAATGACTAAGGGACCGTTTGAAAGTTATTGGGGTGGGAGGCTAAACTTTTTGTTTCAGCAAGACTAGAAGTCTATAGCCAGGCTATTCTTTACTTCACAGTAGCGCTTTGAGCTAAATGCTAACAATGACAGTGCTAACATGCTGATGTTTAGCAGGCACAATATTAACGTCTTAGTTTAGCATGTTAGCGTGCTAGACTTTGCTAATTAGCATTAAACACAAAGTACCGAAGGTGATGGGAATGTCAGTAGTTTTGCAGATGTTTGGTCATAAACCAAAGTCTTGGACGAATTACCTGATCATGGCGCTATGTCAAATTTCAGTGGATCACAAATTATTAAATTCATTCTTTGGAAGAAATAGTCCTTAACACATTTCAAGACAATCCTAGTTCAGACAGTTTACTCTGAATTAAAATGTAAACGTCATAGTGGCGCAAGAGGAAAAGACAGGGGATTGCCAAAGTCTGTAGGCTTCATTGCCTGTGAACCATGAATGTCTGCACAAAATTTGACAGGAATCAATTCAGCAGTTGTGGAGATACTTCAGTCTGGACAAAAGTTGTGGAAAAACAGGCCAAATCTTTGCAAATATGACAAATGGTGTCCTGAATAAAACCGTGTCACTGAATGAGTGGAATAGACAGCAGTTCTGAGGGCTGAGGACACTTTTGTCTCACCAAAAACAAATATGAATCGAATCATATGATTTTGTGGCCTTATAATTTATGTTGTACCTGTATGAACCATAGTAAGCATGAAAGCAGATTTTCTTTTAAACAATACATTTCACATGAAATAATACATCAGGGATGATAAAATGTCAAAAGACACTTCCCTGCTCTTCCCCTAAAGAAAATAATTTTACTTTATTGATTAAGTTATTTATTAAGGACAAAACTTGTGAAATAACACTAATATGATGTAAATGTGTCAGATTTATCCAAAAGGCTGATTTTCATTTGCAGTACCTGGGCAGCATCAAAGAAGACATACAGTAAGCAGATGATGCTTCCTCTTGATTAAAAGAAGGTGACAAAACAGGTTGGTTTTGTTGGTCACCAATAGATGGCATCCCAATCCAACACTATCCTTTCCGCAATACAAGTGGCTGGAAATATTTGAAAAGCAAAAATGCACTGAAATCCTCCCAGAAAATATCCTCTACGATCAACTCCAAGACATTAACTGTGAGGGGTAGCCTATGCGACAACTCTTATATTATAGTTTTAGCAAGCAAATAATTTCTTCACTTAATAAACTAAGTGTTTCTGTTTTCTGGGCCATATCCGGCAACGTGACACTTCCAGAGTGGGCCTACAGGATCTAATACCCTCCTGTCGAACTCACACACCCCATCACGACATCTCAGACCACTGAAACAGGAGCACTTTCTCTTGTTACAGCAGGGACAGGCTGTTTTGACCACTGTGGGTCCCTTGTCAGAGTTGTGAGTGACCAGCGTAGGTCATCTTCATTTCGCCAAGAGTGTCACAGTGTCATGTTCCAAGGAAATTGCATATTACCGCTGCCAATCATGTGGCAGCCGCGGTAACTTGAGCGTCTGTCAGGTCTTCATCTTGAACACATACTGAAAGCTGCACTTAAGCTCTGATGCTTATCTGGATCCTACAGCATGCATGCATTACCTCTAGATAAGTTTGACTTTTCCATACTGCCTCTGCATCCACAGATGTTTTTAAAAACACTCTGTTCCACAAAATCCGTGAACATTAAATAAGGATGCTATTGCTTTAAGGTGACACTGCATGTATTGCAGAACAGAGCACTGATGGCTGTATCACTGTAGTCCGCTTATAAGCCTCTGTCCACGCGGTGAAAAATAAGCGGAAGTGAAGCACACCTAAAGTCACTGATCATGTGATTCTTTAGTAGTACAAAATCTTCTTGACATGAGATTGTTTGGACCATGTTTGTAAATCAAGAAATATCTTGTGAAAGTATATTAGATAGTGTTTCTATTTGGATTATTTCCAACTGGGAGGTCCTCTCTACATTGGTTTTAGGTTTTAATAAGAAAAGGTCAAATTAAAGTAATCAACATGGTTATGGTTAACCATAACCATGTTGGTTAAATTGTGTTTAAATTGTGTTGGAGCTTTTTCATTGTTGTTTAAAATAAATATTTAGATTCAGCTTGAAAAAAAAACTGACCACATCCATAAAAATGAAGACAACAGAATATACATCTTCAGTGTGATTTATTTAACAAAATATGACCTCCCCCTCCCTCACTTTTGACTGGATACCACCACTGGGTACCCCAAATTTTACAAAAAAATATCACATCTCATTTTTATTGATTTGCTGAGAAAGTTTTTAAAAAATCAAAAAAAGCTAAGGAGAGAGAAAGAGAGAGAGAGAGAGAGAGATGTGATATCAACATTCATTCTCGAAGAAGACACGTGACATTATTCAACATCTGTCATCTGGCTTCCAACACGTCTGCTCAGAGGATTGTAAAATGAGAATGGATTTGTATGGTAAACATAAAAGCCAGATTCCCCGGTAAAAAATAAATACAACTTCTCAGTAGGAATAAACAAAACATTAGGAACCAAAACAAATCATCACAAACCATTGGGCTGAAAAAACAGTTATGTGTGTAAGCTTTGTCAAGCGTACATGCATCTCTTGCAGGGAGAAAGCGACTATGGTCGGACTTAACATCAGTCCACGGCTGCAGCTTAGTGCCACCCCTGCCACACTACATTTTTCTGCACTAAATCATCATCATTCAAGAACCCTGAACATTCAAGTGCTATTACACAGCATCCAAACCACCAATCTGTCAAGCCCGCAGGGCGGCAAAAGTCACCTAAGGGCAGTCATTTCTGTTGCAAAAGTATCCCAGCAATGTGCAGACATGCAAGAGCCACATGTGTCCTCTGATGTTAAGGAGTGGAGCCTGATTAGAAAACACCAGATCTCATATATAATGTATAAAGAAAGTGTGAAAGATGCACTCAAGCCAAAATCCAGGACTTGCACTCCCATCCTAGTTCCACTTGAATCCAGTCTTTAAGTCAGAGGTACAAGCTTGAAAAGAAAATATGTTTATTGGCTTTATGGTGAAGAGTTAGATGAGAAGAATAATTCCACTATTGTATCTGTCCTTTGAATATAAGGCTACTTGCAGCTTCAGACTAGCTTAGCTTAATTTAGCACAAAACAAGGGGAGACAGCTAGCTATGATAACAAGATTACACTTTGTTTTTTATATGTATTAAACAAACAAGATATAACGTATTTAATTAGTGAGCTTTGGGGGTGCTGGTAGGTGGATTCAGTTACCTTTCTACAGAGTCAGGCTAGCTGTTTCCCTCTGTTTCCAGTGTTTGTGCTAAGCTAAGGTGCCACCTGCTGACTGTCCTATTGGAGAGAAAGATATGACTGTGGTATCAGCTTTATATGTAAATCTCCACCATAAAGCAAATAAGCTTATTTCCCAAAATGTCGAACCATTTCTTTAAACACGTTAGTAGGTGGTGCATCACTGGTAGCCCAGAGCAGATGCAGATCCGAGTCTTTGACTGTAGAGAGCGTAATGAGGGTAGTACGGGCCTGTGTTGGGCAGAGAGTGCAGGGAGATGGAGGAGGGTCCAGGGGGCAGGTGGACCTTACTGTAGGGGTGATAGCGAGCTAAACCCAGACTGGGGGGAGCCCTGAGGGAGAGGGAGCTGGGCATGGAGCCTGGACTGCTCTGGTGGGGGAGGTGAAGGTGGCAGGGGGCAGGTCCAGAGGAGGAAACAGAAAGCAGCTTACTGTCCATTCCCACAGGCAGGGCTGTGTGCGTGCGGAGGTGAGCCAGGAGTTCGTCTGACGTGGCGAAACGTTTGTCACACGGCCCCCCGGCTGAGACCCAGTTGCAGGCGTGAGGCAGGGGGTCGTTGGGGAGCATGAAGCCGTACGTGTAGAGGGGATGTGAGAGGGAGGAGGACACGCTGGATGATAGAGAGCTTTGGTGGAGGGAGTGGAGCGGGTGGGAGGGGTACACCAATGGGAAGTTGGATTTGAGGCTGGAGGAAGGGTCGTGGATGCAGGAGTTGCAGTTGCTTCCGCCAAGATGGGATACACTTGGATAGCTTAGACAGTAGGGGTCCCTGCATAAACCCTGCATGAAGGAAGGCGGGGAGGCGCCTGTGAGGGGGCTGGAACTCGGGTGCTTTCCTGGAACTCCCATGCTTCCCACGCTGAGGCTCGACTTTGTCGGATCCAGCCCAGGAACAAACTGAGACGGGTAGCCTGCATAGGCCCCCACTACAGATCCGTGGTAGCCCATATTAGAAGAGGGCAGGGGGAAGAGTGGTTGGCTCGTCTTATAAGGAGAGATCGGTGTAATGCGTCCAGGGCCGAGGTTAGGCTGGGCAGACTCCGCTTTACCGCCCTCATGGTTGGAACCACCGTCAGAGCTGCCATTACTGCAGTTTGCGCTGGCTCGGACGTGGCTGGAGTTTGCATCGTGTGAACTGTCCGAGATGGTCTTGCTTACATCGGCGTCTTTTTTGGGATGACCGCTGGTAGGACTGCCTTGCTCACGTACAGTTTCTCCACTTGGAGTCTGGGAGTGTGACGTGGGCTGTCCACCAGGAGAGTGGCTCTGTTTGTGAGGCAGCTGCTGCTGCTGCTGCTGAGTGTGTCCTGGTGGGGTGCTGCTGCTGGCTCTAGAGCTGGGTGAAGCAGCGTGCGGCGGATAGGACTGCTGGGCTGAATTTCCGTTAGAGGTAACATTATTGCTGGGTACCCTGAACCCAACTTTATCGCTGCTGCTGCTGTTGCTGTTGCTGCTGTTGGAGCTGCTGCTGGTAACTCCATCTCTGCGACCGTCTCCACTGCCTTTGTTGTAGGGCTTGAAGCTACATTTATCCTCCAGGGAGGGGCGGCGCTCCCCGAGCTTCAGGCTGGAGATGGACGACCGACTGCCTGGCTCCTTATCCCCCTGGCCGCAAGAGGAGCCCAGCTTAGAGGAGGACGGAGGGTCTGGTTTACCAATCTGAGAGCAGGTCTGTGCAAGCAGGGCCAGTGGACTCTTCTTGGCATCCAGCTACAACAAAATGTAGATTCTGATTAGCTCTCTAACTTTTTACTGTTTTCTGCTCAGATAAATTTTGACTTTTATGAAAAAAAAATGCCCCTGACAGCACAAACTAAACGACAGTTTGTCCTCTGTGGTCGTCTGTAGGCTTGTTAACTGTTACTGATTACTTAGATTATTCTAGGGCTGCTATTTACAATTATATTAATTAGCTACTAATCTGACATTGTGTCAACAAAATAACAGAAAATACTGAAAAATCCCCAATATGATTTGCCAGAATCCAAGGGGGCGTCTTCAAATTGTTGTTGAGTGTAAAAGATTAGTTTATGAACTGTTATTTGATAAACCTGAAAAATGATCTGCAGTTATTTTAATAATGTTCAGTTTTTCAAGAGCAAACTTATTTTAAAAATTCCAAATATTCTCTGGTTCCAGCTTTGCTGTTTCAGGTATGATTGTAAACTGAATGTCTTTGGGGTTTTGACTATTGGTTGAGCAAAAGAAAACATTTGAAGACATCCCCTTGGGCTCTGGGCAGGTGTGAAGGGTATTTCCTCCCGCATTACATAGAGAAACGATTAATCACAACAACAACAAAAATCTGTACATTAATCGATTGTGAACATTAGTTCCAGCCCTACTTGTTTTGATTACGTCGTTTATTTAAAAGTTGCAATTTAAACAAGTTGGCATTTCCTGAGTCAGTTAATATGATTAAAGAGCAGTAATCTTTTATACAATTTTTATAATTTCCATTATTCTATGTTAAATATGAGGCCAGAGGCATATTTGTCTTTTTCTGAGGTTATAAAATGATCTTTATCATAACTGATGACAATATATTAAAATATATCTTCACATTTTCACCACACTACAAAGCCGATAGTCCTCTCTAACTTGTGTAATCTATTTTAAGAGACAATAAATACCTCTATGCTGACTGGTGCGGGCGTCAAAGGCTGTAAATATTCCGGGTGTAGCAAGTGTCCAGTGTGCGCAGCCAACATCTTGATAACTCGGATAGGAAGCCGCTTTGCCTGCCGAAGTGGGTCCAGAGGGGTCAACAGAGAGACCGCAGCACCGGGACGGGACTTCTTCTCGCTGAGCTCTATCCTTTTACTTACTCGTTCCGCAGCTGATCCGGAAGGGAGATATTTCATTGGAGAGGGCGCTGCGCCTCGGAGTGTGCGTTACTTTTAGTCCCAAAATTGTGTTAACAGGTTTAAATGTAATCCACCAGTTATGTCCCCCCAAAAATTTAAACAAACAAACAAACAGCTGGACGACCTTAAATGTCCCGAAGGACGGAGAAGCCTCTCAGTTCGTTTGAAGCATCTTCATCTCTGACATGACTCGTACTCCTATTTTAAATTTCCAAACCAAAACACAAAAAGTCCACCGTGTGAGAGCTGCAGCGGACAAAATGGACACTTCTGTAAAAGCATAAAAGACCAGAGTGCACTTTATACATTCCCAGTGCTGAGAGGAAACGTCCCACTGCGTGTCTTCGGTCCGGACTCCAGCAGCTCACTGATCACAACAGGCAAGACTTCAAAGTGTCCGCTGGGTGGCCGCAGCGGAGATGAGGTGGGCGGGGAGGACGTGCAGGAGGGCGGAGCGACGGCATCCTCCAATTGGCAAACCATGCACTCCTCTGACATATTTGCTCAATGTTGAAAGTGACAGAAGGACTATTCAGTTTTTTTATAGGAAAAGTGGTAGCCTAATACTAGATTATAAAACAAACTTAGTTACAGTAAAAGTTCTGTATTCAAATTCGTATTCGTAAGTAGTAGAAGTACCACTCATTATGTAGAATGGCCCATTTCAGAATTTCAGATTCATATATACAGTAATATAATTGTTGATGCATTCATGTTTAAATCTCTTTAATATTGCAGCTGGTGAAGACCTTTTTTTCATTAGGCTACTTTATGTATCACTGGGTAGCTTGTGAATTTCCCCCAGGGATCAATAAAGTCTCATCTTCACCTATAATATTGCATCATAATGTATTTATTGATTATACTTTGTATTAGTAACTCCAATCCACACAGTATGCTAACTTTAAAGGCATTAAATAAATGTAGTGCAGTAAAAAGTACAGTATTTGACTCCAAAATGTAGTGGAGTAGAATAAAATGTAGTAAAGTGTGGGTACCTCAAAAAGTACAGTACTTTTGTAAGTGTACTTTTTCACCACTGTCTCTTGAGTATGATTTTACTGCATTAAATCATTATTGCTTAATTTTACAGAAATGAAACATTGCCTTAAAAAAAGGCAAAGCATTTGTACTCACACATGAAATCAGAGCTGAAGGTATGTTTTATAGTTATGCTAAACCCTGATCACATATCTGAGTATAAGAGCTCATATTCTGAGAAATATAATTATACCTCACCTAACAATGGGATATTTTCTAGGTCAAGTCATAACACCATGGTTTTAAAAAAAAGTAAACTATTACATTAAAACATGCTACAAAGTGAGTTCTACGCTGGTTTGGTGGATAATAAATGAGTCATGAACTCATTTATTAGTTATTATAATTATTTGTGTGCTAGTTGGCTTTGATTTCCATCATATCATAGATTATTGTAAATATGCTTCCTGTACTTGATGAGCCAAAGTTGCCACAGGCCATCATCACACAGAAACAGCCAGTGCTTGTTTATCTTTATACAACTACTAACTGTCACAAAAATGACACCACTTTATTTTAGTCAGGAGATGCAGAAATAAAAAGCGTAACATTTGTGGCTGTTTGACCCAAAAAGTTGTCAACCATGACTAAGAGAAGAGATCTGATCTCACCCGAGGTTTGGGCTTCAGTAACAAAGAACAATCATAAGCTTCAGTATCAGAGTGCAGTTTTAATGTGTCACCTCAAATGTTTGACATGTGATCATGCTGTATTTAAACTTAAAGGTCAGTCAAAATGAAACCACGCAATCATGAATATGTGGAAAACTAAACTTTGCTTAAAATGTCAGATGGTATAATTTCCAGCTCATGAAACTTAGATCTAAGACATGAGAAGGAACTTTCACCAAGAACAGTCCACTGACAACTTCACAGGGAGGGATACGATGAGTGTACTGGGATGCGGTGCATGAACCCCTTATTAAAACTAAAAATGCACTTTTTGTGAGTGTAATGATCCAGAGAACAAAGTCAGTGAGCAGTGGAAATAAGTCATATGGTTAAATGAGTCATCCTTCACTTTGTTTTCAACAAGCAGATGAGTACAGGCAGGGCAAACACCAAAAGTTTACTAGTCCAGATGCTTGTATTTCATAGCAAAGGGTCACGGTGGTTCTGTTGTGGCTCAGGGTGCAGTACGAGCAGAGAGAGAGGCCAGGCGTGAACCGCAAATTGCTCAAAATTTGTAGTCCTTCTCTGTAACATAACGAAGTCAAACCTGAACAGACATCGTACACATATTTTGAGATTCAGTGTGGGTTCATTATCGACAATATCCACAAAAAACCATAAATAAATCTGCTTGGAAATCAAACAAATATTACGCTCATGTTATAGCCTACAGCTAATTAAATGACTCCATAACAACATGACTTCACGTTTACGTCTCCAAAAGCCCCCAAATTATGGGAAATAATAGTTCCACAACTTAGAGCATAATGATCCCCCAGATCAAAAAAGACAATCAGAGACAAGGCATAAATACTCACTTTTTCATGTTGCTCTATCAATGTTTCACTCTCAATTTTGTTTCTCTGTATCCGACTATAAAAATCCTGTTCTACAGGAATTAAAATGTTCCACGCAGCAGTTTCATGTCAATTTTGTCAATTTACTTACTTACTCAAACTTTATTTGTCCCCGTAGGGCAATTGGTTCTTCAGCAAAACATAGACACAAGACAGACATAGATACAAGACCAAAATACATAAAATACTGAAATGTTGCGGACTCCAGTTGTACAACAGTGGAATAAGAAGAAAAAGTGCTGCTAAAGTGCTGCAAGAATAAGGTTCCTCATTTCGGGACATAAATTACCTAATCAACATGGCAATGTTAAACATTGTCATGTTGATTATTTTTATTCTTGCAGCACTTTAGCATGTTGAGACAGCCTATAGTATGATTACATTTGTATTGCACTTACTGTTATCTAACCAGTATTATGTGTTTTAGAATGACTCTGATACTTCTGATAGTATTTCTATGCATGTTGTTGAAGTTCTGAGCATTTCCGAATAAGAATCAGCATCATTTTGGTAGCTAGTTGAACAAACCATGTTTTTCTGATGTACAGCTATGTGGCGGAGAACATGAAATTGCATGGCAGAACAATAGGCAAATATGGAACAGATACTGCAATTATATGTTAATGAATACTTTTTACTCTAGTGCCCCATTGCATGCATAAACTGCAAAAGAAGTTGATATTGATAGATGCACAAACAGGGACAGGTCATATTCTCCTGAAACTGTTCCCTTGTGTCATGAACAGTATCACCATTATGACAATTTGGCAACTTGTCAAATGGGAATGTGTCAGGCAACTGTTCACATGCAGCTGTTTGACTCTCATTGAGATGTAGAGCTTTTAAAAAATGCTAAATGCAATGTCCAAAATATTTGTTTGTTATTATAATAATGTTAAAGACAATAATCACTCTTCATTAACTATTTTCTTTCAACGTTTTACTTAGAAAGTTCAGGTATGCTTTCAATTTTAACATGTGGAGTGACAGATCATTTGTCTTCTGGCTTTTGCTCTGAGCATATCTGAAAAGAAAAAAAATCAATAAAGTGTACAGAACATGTCACTGGAGACTATTTTCTTTTATTAATTTATGCCATTTTTACCAGAGAAGAAAAATGTAATATAGACAGATCGCCTGTATATTAATGGTTCTATAAATCTGGAATGTTAATAACTTTATTGCATTACAGCCTGCTGACTGACTATGCAATGAGCTAATTTTGTTAACCTAATTATACAATGAATTGGTTAAAGTACTTAAAAATTACGGCTGACAAGAACTATTAGCAGCAGCCCAAAATAGTCTCAGTCTGAGGGGCTTTGATTCTCTGAATCCTTTGCAGCCTCAATTGAGTGCGAAATCATTCCTAATCCTTCATAACCTGTGGGCAAAAGGCTGCATATTGTGAATTAGCTGACAGATATTTGTACATATCTTGCAGGGTCCTCCTTAATCTTCAAAAGCAATGGTTCACATGTAAATATAAAGAAAGGGTCATAGATAAATACTTACGCAAAAACACAGTTCCATCAATGGCTTCTTTAATAACAAGCAGTTTATTTTTATGTATTTTTTTTACAACGCTTACAGGCCTTGTTAATGATCTGAAATCAGCACTATAGGTCCCTTTTAATAAAAACATTTGGCTAAAGTAACTGTTGCCTTGACCTCATGCCCTAAACAGGAGAACAGCTACTCTCAGCCATCCATCACTGTCCCATTTGTGATAAGAAGCGGAGAGTGGGAGCACCATCTCATCAGGAAACAAGGTCACACTCTGCACCACTGTAGAAGAGAGAGCACTGGGGGAAAACAGAAACAGCAGGAGCTGTGGTTTGCCTTATCAAGTGCTGGCAAAGTATAGTCCTTGTTAATGTACAGGCACAGATCTACAAAGTGCATTAAACAATTAAAAAAATATATGAATGAATAAATACATCTGCCACTGTTCAAATTACAGCATGCAGATATTTAAAGTCCTTACATGAAACTGCAGATCTGTATCTAAAATAATTAGTATTGGTGTAAAATAAAATGTGCAGTAGATTAAGGGCACACGTGGACCAGAGAACTGGCTCAGAAGAAAGTCAGACACTAAAATCTGTCTGAAGATTCATCCAGGTCAAATTCTTCCATGAAAGGTTAAAATCTAGAGCAAATGGCTGAAAATACTTGAAGACGATTCGCCTCTCATCCATGGGGCTTCTTCAGTTCTTTCCCTTGATTTTAACCTTCCTTGGACACAAATGCCTGTATGTATCATTCTGTAACATCAGGCAACAAACAGACAAGGTCGCTGAAAATGTTGCTTGTTAAATTGTCCCCACATAAAAACAAAATGAATGTAGTGAATACAACTGAAATGATCTAGCCACAGTGCAGTAATTTGATATCGGTAAATGAAATGTGCAAAGTATAATAACTGCATATGGATACCAATCATTCTTGATACCAAACATTAATGCTTTTAATAATAATTCTTTCTTGCAGGCTAAATCAACACTTTGACATAATACCAGTGGTACACAGGATAGTAATATGAATCTCGTTAGCTGGTGAAGTAATGTTGAAAGCCATAATGTCACATATTATATATTGCAATGCACCCAAAAACGTGGGGAACTGCTCTGAAATTTATGTTGACATCATCTGGTTCTCTTTGGCCTGAGAGGCTTCAGCACATGAACCTTCCTTATTGTTTTGTAGGTATTCTTGATGATATTTGAGAGTTGCCCCTCTGATTACTGTACAAAAACACAACTTTATTCACTGATTTGATGGAGAAATATTAGAAATATGGAGAAAATATTTTCTCTCTGATGTTCACCGACTGCCCTGCCTCTGTGAATCACTGAGTTTCCTGATGGACAGATAGCTTTACTTTTTTGCTGAAGTTAGTTAACAGATTAGTTAACAGCTAAGTTAACTAGCTGCTGTTATTAGCTCAGTTAGCTGTGCAACCACTGGTCAGATTAGCTCTGCCCGTACTGGGAGCTTGGATAGTTAGCCTTTAACACAGACTGTAGGAAGGTGTTTACACCTTTACTCAAGCACCGGTGGTTTTCACGACCTGGCAGGGAATGATTGAGGGGTATTGTGCCTGAATGGGAACAGGAGCAGGGCGACGAAACCTCGCTCAGCAGCCTCCCAGTGAACACGGCATGGTCACAGAACACAGCCTCAAAGACCAACAGGGAATCCAGATTGTGCTGAGATTATTCACACAGAGCTTCTTGATGGATAGCTTTACTTTTGCTAAACAGCTAACTGGAGCCTAACTGCCTGTATCTGTGGTTGGTTAGCTCGGCCGGTTAGCCGTGCTGCTATTAGCATACTTAGCCCCAAGGTGCCAAGAGCAAGAAAACCACCTCTGGACTGAATTCCCAGTGGTCAAACTGGCCTCTGTTGGTCTCAGAGGAAGTGCCTGGCTGCCGTGTTCACTCACTGAGAGCTGGAACGGGTCCGAATGACGGGGTGAGGGCGTGTACATTCAGCTGGTGACTGTAAACACCATTCAATGTCTGCGTCACGTCCCTCCCCAAGTTTGTGTTTTTACAGTTACACATACATATACTATAGACTTTATATAAAAAGAACATATACAGAGGCAAATAGCACTTTGTTTTATGGAAACTTTATGCTTAAAGTAATTCCTATATGTAATCCCCAATTTTACAAAATGTACCTGTAATCTGATTACATCTATTTTTTCTCTAATGTAACGGAATACAGTTACTTTTCGCTGTCCTGTAAGATACCTACTAAGACGGCATTTTTACCCTCTTTGAATGCAGCCATTGTCTTTTTTTATTCTGTACTTCTTCCTTGTGTGTTCTTCCTCAACATATGTTGCCTACATTACCCACAATGCAACATGACATGAATACTAGGGTTGGAGATTTGGCTGTGTTGCGCTGATAGCAGCTAATGTAACTTTACGGAGCTAGCCTTAAACATGGGAGAGAAGTGGGCTACAGAGGTCTGGTAAGTTCACTTCTTTCTAATTCTATAACCCCAGGTTTTTTACATTTTCAAACTTGTAGTCTTTGCCCCCAACCAATGCTGATTTAAGTGACATAACTTTTTTACATATGCATAGTCCTGTAAACAGACTGTGACGTATAAAGTCGTTCCCCTTTAAGCTTCAGGGATAACAAGCAGTGACAGACATCACAAAGCAAACCCCACACAGAATGTGCTGGGATGACCGAGGTTCAAACCCACTGGGCCACCATGCTGAATCATGGTATTTTCAACCGTTGTTGAAATCAGGCAAGTGGTTCTTCATCAGTACTAAACCACAGATTTACACAAAACTCCGGAAAGTCAAAATAGTGGACAGTGAGCACATATCTGTGTTTACTTTGTGTTATTACTTTATTTTCTTTATCCAGTCATGAAAAGTACATGATCTAACATCTTTGTGCTCTTGAAGAAGTTATTGCTCAGAGGGTTAGAAGTTGCCTTTTGTTTATATACTTATCCTTTCATACAAAGGTTGACCAGTGTTGGATACATATGAAAATCCTGCTCAGGCAGGAGCGGGGTTGGATTCACTGTGTTTACCCATTTACACTAACTGCAAACATACGCTTTTCCTGGGAACTTGGTTTGGAAACTCCCATCAGCAGGGCTACAGCCTGCAGGTGTGGATGTCTTCAGGAAGAGGAATATTAGCGGGAGAAAAGGTCTGTGGGAGAAGAGAGGAAAGACTGAGACAAAATCAAGGAGAGCAGAAGACAAGGCAAAGAAGGTCAAGCACTGAGAAAGAAGCCACAATAAACAATAGAGCTTTTCTCTTTAACTTCTGGTGACTTGCCTTGAAGTTTGGTCATTAACAAGCAGTGGCACAGTCTCTGTGAGTGATTACAGTTTCCTGTTATTGCTTAATTTAAGACGGGTTTCCTTTTGTTCCCTTATCTTTAAAAACATAATCAAAGAAGCAACACATGGCAAAACAATGGAACAAAATTTGAGAGATGAACTAAAACCGGTCTTAAACACTTCCACTATGACAGAATGCCATAAATTGTGTTTGTACTGTGCTAAAAGGCAAAGAATGATTGATAGTGTATTCATTTTTCTCTTTGATGTGGCATTTAATGAACCTGTGGAGATGGATTAGTCAGAACTCTAACCATCAAATGTGTCCTTACTGCACATTTTGGTATTTTTATTCTAAAATGAGACAAAACCCCTTTTTCAACTGCTTCCCAAAACACTCCTTCAATAAACCATTGACACTTTGCCAAATGCCTGTCAAGCTTTCCATTCTTGTAGTTTACAACAATAACTGTGGCAGTCGGCACTCAAAATTTGTAGTAATATTTGAAATAAAAGGTCTTTGATTGCACCCAAAAATAAAGACAAGCATAATTCTCATTTATAGCTGACAACAAGGTGACAACTGTTGATTACGTTGGCTGAAATGAGGATGTGGTTAGCAGGTTTTACCAGCTGTAGCTAGCTAGTTAATGCTAACTTATACAGCATTGTTCCAGCTTATTTGTTTTAAGACAGCCCTGTAAATGGGTCCTAAATATGTGTTTGCTTGCTACATGAATTATATTGTGCTAAAAGAAGATTAGATAAAAGATAAAAAGGGGATAAAGTCACATGTACCACCCAGCAAAAACTCAACATCCTCAGTACATGATCCATGTAGAAGACATGTAAGTAAAGAGTAGCATTGTTGTTATATTTCATGGTAGACCTATATGGTACAGAATCAAAAATCTAAATTGTATTCATTTGGATGGATGGCGTCCTACTCGAGTGTGAGGACTAAGATGAGTTTGGGCAAGTGTAACACTTTCTTTCTTACTTTCTCCCAGGACTGTGGACTTACGGAGCTGGACAGAGCTACAGACATTAGTCTAAACTCTGATATTTGTAGTAACTTTTGCTCCAGCACAGTGGATGGTCTGGTCTTGAATTGGGATTTTTCTAATTTAACTGGTAATCCAACACGTGGCATCATATCCCCTGTTGCTTTGGATGCGTTGATAGGTTACTACTGTAGTACTGTACATGCTAACGTAAGCAGGCCTTCTGAGAGCAGATAATCAATTCCACAAAACTCAGTCGCTGTTCAGGGGAAGTTTGGTGAATTTTCAACAAATATTGACATCAGCATGATTATTAAACAAAATTTCACCTATTCTGTAACACAGATTGTTAGAGCTAATGATCCCGCATTATAATAATCTAAATATTCTACACGTACTTGTATTTATCAACTTGCTGAATGCCTAGAATTTGTCCCGTGATTATGTCTGTCCACCTGTCTAATCGTGTTTCCCTCAAATATTTAAATCATCAGCTTGTTTGTACACACACAGACAAGAGCACAGACACACAAAATCACACACTTTCTTAGTAGCACAGACGCACTTTGCATGTCCTGTGGGCGGAATGATCCAGAGAGATCGGGCTGCCAGAGGACGCCAGCCTGCAATCAGATTGTACTGTGCTGTTCAGTGAAATTTCATCTGACATCAAAGATGTTTTTTCACACCCCTCTAGATTTGGCTTTTTGTAGAGGATCTTATTCCAACAACTCAGAGCTGCCTGCTGGCTACCGTGTACTCTAAAATAAAAAGGTTGGAACATACAAAAGGGTTCTTGTTTTAACGGTTTTATAGGCGAAACATACATTGTTTTAATACAGCTTTTTGTTTGAATCAAATTTCATTTCTACCCACATACTAGTGTGAAAATAAAGCTTTACTTGAAAGGCTCATGTGTGGCTGCCAGGACAGGATTTTAGGCCATTTATACCTTGTTGAAGGGATGTGAACAGGTTAGTAAGAGCAGTACTCTACATTTAAAGACTGAGGAGGGAGGGGTCTTCTTTATATTAACCTCAGAAATGAGAAGCCTGCTTTACCTTTGTCTGATATAAAGGACCCATTATTTTAAAAAAAAAAAGTGTTTTTTTGAGCAAAAGAATGGAAAGCTTGACTGTATAGAAACTTGACATCCACCTTTGCAAAAATTACTTTTTCCTATTTCAGGGTATTTGAGAAATCTAGTGGACCTTTTCTTGACTGCTGCAGGGAAATTGATTGTGACTGCACAGCCCTGGAGGCGCTAAACAAACCTTTCCATTGCTCCCTGTAGCCTTCACTCCACACAGTAGCTAAGCAATCATTTACCATTGATTTCCCTTCAACGGATGCAAAGAGGAGGCCATGCAGGCTTATCACATTAGTCAGGACTATGCCACAGATTTATCTTAAGCTGATGTCCATCTTACTCACATGGTTTGGGAGAAAAGAGTTTATGAAAGGGTTATGATAACAACGCATCTTAAGTGAGGAAATAAAACTAATCAAAGCTTTTTGCTGAAGGAAAGTCCAAGTTGACATGATTCAAGTTTAAAAAACGTTTTGTAGATGACTTAATTCACATGACTTAAGTAATGTGCTTATCTGAACCCAAACTACAATGTTTATCTAAACCTAACCAAATTACCACCTTTTCACGTTTACTAAGTGTTAAACGCACGTGACTTACACGCACGTAACAAACTTAAAGTCCGGTACGCCTGAGACGTCAACACATGTCGTTTTGGGGAACAGTCATTTATGTTGTTGTACTTTCCAACACATTCCTTTTGGAAAATGAACTTACACCATATTAGGACACTTGAGAATCGACCTGTTTTGTCCTTTAGGTATGAGGACGTGTTGGATAAATCATAAATGCCACTGTAGACTCCCATACTAACAAAGGAATCAATATCACACAGTCTGTGAAATGGATGTCTGTTGAGTGGTAAATGTGTCCTCTTAGAGCCATTTTGTATTTCGTACAGATTCCCTGCGTTAATAATGAGAAAGAGGGCGAGAAGTCAATTGCTCTCATACTGGATACCCATTAATCCTGAACCTGTCTATAAAATCAAAGAAGAGGCAGATAGCTGTAACACAGCAATGGATCTATGTTACGCATTGATTCATCCTGTTCAATAAGTTACATTGATAGAAAACCCTGTGAGTTATTTAAACAGAGCAACGGTGGGGTGAAAGAATGCGAGATGAAGCAGCGGAGGCGACTTGCATGCTCCCCTCTTTGATGGCTTTATTTACTTAACCCTCAGCACAACCCTCATTCATAAATGTCAGGAATGAATGCATGCACCATTTAGAAACCCAAATGCGAGCTACACCAAACATAGGCTGTGTTCCCGCGTGCATACAGCCGCATAATCGCCGGTCAGCAGCAACCATTTCAACCCAAAACACACCATTGCAGAAGGGAGAGATGCATTTCAGCGTTCGTCCCACATCTGTCATCGCTCAGCGTACACCACACGCCTCCTCTGCTCTCCCTCAAGACATGCCAGCAAAGCAGACAAAGTCTGTCATAACACTTGACTTGTGGTTTAACAGACTATGGCAACACTGGAAGGTGGTAAATGAGATTGCTTTCTTTATTTGTATTTCTGTCTTTGCAAATAAATCAAACCAGGAGCATGCATGTTGCATATTTTTTCTAATGTAGAGCTGAATAAAATCGAACTGCCCTGCAGTTACTGTGTGTCTCTCTGAAGGGATAACCACTTTAATTTCAAATTCTGTTGGATATACACGACGTCCCTTAGGCAAAGGTGTCCAGTTTCAATCTTCTGTGCAGTCTTGACAGCTAAAGGAAGCTGAGAGGGATGAGGGCGGCCATGTTGTGCCTGTCAAAGGCTTTCAAGCAATGTTGTCAAACCACTTGTCAGGCTTTGATGTTACAATGGACGGAGAGCTCAATTAAAAGGCCATTATTGCACAAGTAAATCAACGTCTATCAGCCATGTCACTTCAAACAATTGATCATCATCTGGCTGCACCAGTTGAATTCATTTTATGCATGATATGTGACTGCAGAGATCAAGATAAAGGATGCAGTTTGTGTTACAGATCAGCTGCAATGTAGTACATCAGAGAGCCGTAGAGGATGAAGAATTATTTAAAATTAAAACAGTATTTTGTCTTCCTGTTGTACATGGAGGTTATTTACAGTGCAGCTAATTCTGAAGATGATGTGTGTCACCCTGTTCCTGATGCTCAACATGTAAAAAGGTCATGAATTATTCGGTTGATCACCCAACATACCTCCCCTTTAGTTTGTGATGACAAAGTGCTCTATTTAGGAAGTTAGATTGAAACGTCTGCAGGTCTAATTTATCGCTCCAGGATGAATACATGAATGTGAAATAGCGCCATATTTCACAGACAAACACACATACACACACACACCCTTGGATGGAATATTATTACCGCTGCCCCAGAAAGTTGCGGAGGGAACCGTTTTTCACCTGAACAAGCATTACAGTGTCATGTTGAGCATTATTCACCCTGTGCATAGCGGTCTGACACGCCGTGAAATATTTTCTGCGCTGACCTCAGATTTTTTGCTGAAGTAGGACAGTTTCCTATCCAGCTCCAAATGTACAACGAACTTTAGAGGGTGAGATAATGTCGTGATTTTCCACAGAATCATAAATACAGATTAGTCCTGATATATCTGAAGTGTGGATTACTCTTTCCACTGCTCAACTCATGCTATTTCACTCTCTGTTACTCATATCCGCATGGGATGTTGACTCAGTTATTTTCTTCCTTAGAGTGCAACTCAGATCATTGGCAGAGGCATTGATAACTTCTGCTCAGAGACACATCTGGTAAAAAGATTACACTTTAATGTGTTATTCAGTTGATAAATAAATAAAACCTGGCAGTTACATCCAAAGAAAAGCCAATATTAAAATTAATATTGATTTAGCACAGTTTATTTGATTCAGGTTTCACTTTGTTAACCATTCCAAATATAAACACTGCAAATAAACATAATTTAGGCTGTTTAAATTATGATAAGCCCAGCAACATGAGTAACCATCTTGGAAATATGTGAACTCTCCCAAAGTTGGAAAAATGTGAGGTTTTTCTTGTTCTTTCTATTCTGCTGAGATTGTGAGACCATATGATGCAAATGTTAGCATGACTGGCTAATTAGCTTACTAGCAAAAACCTACCTTTACTGAAACTAACTTTACATAGCATTGTTTTGTTGTTTGTTTAGTACTTGATCACTGTGTAGGAGCCAAGAATTCAGAGTTTTAGCTTTGTACTGGATCCAATCCCAAACGCAATAATCATTACCCAATAGTCTTATGTTTGCCAAACTCACAGTACGCATCCTTAAAGCCATAAACCCAACCCTATCCCTTGTAAAAGTGAAACATACCCAACTATGTTTTCCAACAGTTAGCAGCAACATCTTCCATAGGACTTGTAGCTCTACACCCAGTCTTTTAGCTTTATTTCATGTATGTAACCATGTTATTTAAGACAGTTTTATGGGGTTTTCATTTTAAAACAAGTCCGCCAGAGACATTACCAACCAAGTCATGTTGGTAAAAGTAATCAGCAGGCTACTTACAGCTGGAATTGGAACGAGAATCAAACAGGCATGACAGTTGGGAATAAGGGGGGACAGTGGTGTACAAGCCTCTCAGAGTAGTAGGCTGTGTAGCTGAGGTACTGGAGGCTGCAGTTTCAGGACTGCAATCCTAGGACTGGAACTGCATTTCTAGGACCCTTGTTTACTTTGATACTGCCAGCTAGCTGGCTGGCTAGCTAGCAATGTTACTCTTGACAGCCCCCTGAAGCCAATTTCCCTCACCACAACAGGGTGTGTGCCTAAACCTCAGTTATTGATTATATGCATGTTGACCGGTTAACCTGACAGCTGCGCACATTGTCCTCACAGCTGACGTGCTAGCAAAGAGGGTTAAACTCCTTCACGTTGCTGTGCGTTTTCACCTAGACAGCGCTATCGCAGAAGAACTACAGTTTTAGAACTGCGGTCCCAGGATTGCGGGGATCCTGAAACTGCAGCCTATATAATATTGGCCTCTCATCCTGCTGTTAGACGTTCTCGCAGCTGTCTTTGAAGCCTGGGGCACTCTGACCTGGGCCCCAAAGGGGCATGTTTGAGAAGGTGAGCGCAGCGGGAGGGACTGGGGTCTTTGGCGAAGCTCTTGCTGCGGAGAGTTTTTAAAGGGCAACCCGCTCCTGCTAGTGGGTTCAGTGGGCGGGCTTAGTGGAAAGCAGCAGCGAGAGACACAGAAGGTTTTGCGTTGTATGTTCAATTGTTACTGATTGCTGCTTTAAGGTGTCATGTTTAGCCGCAGTCTTTTAGCATTACATAATATATGTAGATAAAAGACTCTTTAATGAGGTTAGCATTTTAGAGTGTCAACCAGCAACCAGTACCAAATAGTGTTATCACCCATCTCATGGAGCTATGTTAACTAGAAAAAAAACTTCTAGCAACATTTCAGCAGAACAAAAATTTATGGTTGCTGGTTAGAAATGAGAACCCTCATGTGTGGTAAAAACACTCAACTTCAAATCTTCCCTTCCTGCCAAATGGTGCTATAAATTGCTCACAGGATGGCCACATCCAGCCTGCGCAGGTTTCAAGTATCTTATCTATGTACATTTGTATATACATGTGGGTGGTGTTGGTGAGGTTACAGCAAATTGTCACGAGAATCAGAACTAAAAGCACTTTCCTCCACTGTCATCCATGATAAATGGGTTTCAGAACAAGACTGAGCGTATATTATATCACCTGTAAGGTGTACACACTGCTGAGACCATAACTCTCTTTCTTTACCGGAGGAAATGGAAGTATGGCATTGTATATTTCCCCACTCGACACATTTACAAGCCCTCCCTGTTGTATAAACTCAGTGATTGGTATTTCAAAGCACCTTGTCAGGCTGAGTACTGAGCACTGCCAGCTGCCTCGGCAACCTCAGCAAACAGTGGGAGCATTTCAGAGAGGGAAAGTAAGACTTGGAGAGTTACTGCCTTTGCAAAGTTGAGTTCCTATTAAAAAACTCTCTCTTGTGACTGTAAATTTATAGTGTTTGTGCTCACTGCTGTTAAAATCAAAACCGTGGCCTGGCCCGGGCTCTTCATTCCACTGAACCAGTTGGGAAAAACTTCTGCCTTATTACAGGAAAGCCCTGAATGTTGGAAAACAGTGGCCTAAAACTACAGTGTTTTCTTAGATAAAGAAGCTTTTTCTGTATTAACATGGACAGATGAGATTATTCATCAAGTCAGAATGTCATAACTGAGGCTCTGAAAGGATTTTTGGCCACATATCTTTTTTACCCCCCCAGTTTTTTCTCCTTCTTTATGTTGTCTCTCACTGTAAGCCTTGTCACAGTCAGTTACAGTCACTGCGGACACTCATACATATTTTATTGAGTGAGTGTATCTGTCCGCAGAGCTAATCTCACATACTACTAGAGCCATCAGTCTAATATTTGTTGTGCAAAATTTTAACTGTACACTCAAGCGGTAACTGAGCCTCTTGTAAAGCTTAGACTTTCATTTTTTCAGCAGTATTATCCATTTTACAATATGCGTTTTACAATATGTTGCAATCGGCTAGGCTCAGAACAAAGCTTGCTAGTTTGTTGCAGGCCACATTTTAGGCTTTGTTGTGACTCACATCCATAGGAAGGTCTGGTCTCATCTTGAACACAGGAGCCTCGGTTACAATGCCTTTACTGTTAGACTATGACAAGAGTAGACACTGGAAACAGGGATTTGGGACAGACACTGAGGCTGTGTTGGTACAGTCAGTGATATTTATTTGAACCAGTGACGGTTACGTACAGGAAAACGGGAGGCAGGCAGTCCAGGGAAACTCGAATCCAAAAACAATAAGAAACAATAGCACAGGTGGAACACATTAGGTAAATGAGTCAGCTGCAATCAATCAAAATCAAATTACAAAGACAGGAACTGATGCTGCGTTCCATGCAACTCAGAACTGGGAAATTTCCGACCTCCAACGAGAAAAAGTACTATGAAACGCCACTTGAAGTCGGATTTCCTACTTGTGAACTCGTAGAAAAAAATTGTACCACTAGCAGCCGAATGACGTCACACAACAATGGCAGCTCCCATGGAAGCACACATTGTAAATGGTAAACCATAAACTAAAAGGCAAAGTAAAGTATTGAATTAAAATAATACATACTAGTATCAAAATAGTAAAACGTGTTCTGCATGTAAATTGATGCAGAAATACTTTGTCAATGTTATTAGATAGCTGGTTACAGTAAACAATCTCTGAAAGTCATCTTCTCTACCGAAAGGTGATTCAGGAAAATGTTAAAAATGCTAATAAAATGTAAAAAGATTTGGATATACAGCCTACAACTTTTGCTGACTTTTGAGGATTGATGTAACTTGAAGGATACACAGTTAACAAGTAGGCCTAATACATATTTATCATTTGTTTTTAATAAAATGGCCATCCTTTTACACCAAGTGCACTGCTGAGGGTTTAACTGTGAATAAACTTGCCAAAGAAACATAGGTTTGTCTCTGTCAGCCATGTTTATTGTTTACATTTAGCGTCATGCACCACCATGCAACTGAAACTTTGAGGTCGGGATTCGGATATTTCAACTCTCGATAATCTAAAAAAAATGAATTCGACTTCACTGCTCTCCATTCAAATCAGCAGGGTGGCTTCATCCGGTAATATACTGTCTATGGGTGACACAGAAGAAACAGAAAAGTTCAAGCTAAAACAGGAAGTACAGCATACCAAAACACACGAGGACGAATTTAACAAAATGAAACACAAAACGCCTAACTGACAAACCAAAATATAATCAGAGCATACAGTCTATGATGGAGACAGTAAGTGATAAATAAACTAAAACAGGAAATACCAAAACCAAAACAGTAAGAATTATAGTTTGCATAAAGTTAAAGACTATTTTATACAAAATCTTCATTCCACTACTTCCATACATACATGCTGGACACACAGCCTGCCCTGCGCTACATGTTCCCCTTCCACGCACCAGATGTATGGAAGTTCATGTCCACCAGGGAAAAAACTAAAAATGGATGGTAAAAGTGAAAATTCACATGTTAAGTCTTAATTATAGTAAGTCAAAGTTTTGACCTCTATAGCCAATTAGAGAGCTGATTAAATAAATTTTTTTATTGTTTTACCACGTTTTACTGTGGCAAGGACAAGAGCGTCACATAATTGCTAAAATTAAAAAAAGAAACAAAGAAACAATGTAAAATAAAATAAATATAATTTTATTATTGCATGTTTTATTTATAATTTACAAGCTAACAGTGAAATTCCATTATTAGAGTTCAATTAATCGATTTTTAATTTATGTAATTATTAACAGTTTTATATTTATGGTTTTCTGAACCCTTTTTTAATAGGACCTTTTTATTGATGCAATAAAATAATAACATATTAACGTGTACATAAATGTCCATTACTGAAATACTAAATAATCTAAGTTCTGATGAATTATTGTAATAATTTGTAAAAATAAGTTTCTGCCTTAATTGGCCAATAAGACATCAATTAATATTGATTGCATTTACATCATACATTTTTCTCTTCTGATTTTAATTTTTACATAGTTTTCTTTCTTATTTTTTGGATTATTTTCTAATTTGTTTATGTTCTTGACAGGACTGGGCTTCCACAGTTATTTAATGACACCACAACCTATGAAGAATATCTACTCCAACTTGCTTTTGGACTGTTTTTATACTGACTGTGAAACATACTTTTATTATTTATTATCTTTCAAATGTTTTTATCATATTTTTCATGTAGTAAATCAGAATTGGAGGGGGATCCACACATAACAGTCAGCCTAGAACAACATGTAAATGGCTACAATCATCAAATGAAGTTTTTAAATTAAGCTGCCACCCAGAGCAAACAGAGGAATATTATTTTGACACTTCGTCGCCCTGCGGGGGGAAACGGACCTTTTTGATGTGTGATCCGCCAAGGCTTGCATCGGCTGGCAGATTTTATCAGCAAACAAGACAGGCAACGCAGAGCGCAGACTAAATAAAAGGGGGGTGAATGATAAAAATGTCAAGGATTATCTTCACTTTGCGCGGCGCTGTGATGTCGTATCAAAATGGATTTGGTAGAAATGATTTGGCAGGAAGAGAGGCGACGATGGGAGGGGAGGGGGAGAAAGCAAGATACAACAAGAGAGGTGTGTGTGTGTTGCCTTATATTTTCTTTCCTGACAATAATCTCATTATTAAAAATATCACATTCACAGAAACATTGAGCAGTCGACATAAAGTAGCACTACATGATACCACACGGAGGAAAGGGACAAAAGGCCTATTGTAAGCGAGTATGAAACTTACATTCCTCTAATTTTACTGTTGACCTCACAAACTGTAACTACCAACCAAGTATCCTCGTTTTGACCTTTTGATCTTGCAATTTAAATTCTGCCAAACTCATGACTGGCCATTTCTGTGTTCCTCCCTTAAACAGAGGCACCACTTGTTACAGACTGCTCCATCCAGGGATCTAGACTTCTTTTATATCCCCACCAGCACCAGTGCCGCAGCAATCTTTCTGACAGAGTGACAAATGAGGGTGTTGCCTCTGGCACATCAGCCTATGTGGAGAGTACACAAGGTATTAGGGTGCTGTGACTCCTAGCACTGGTGCTTTACAGGAATCGTTAAAGGTTTTATCATTCCCAGTTGGCTACCGGTTCCAGGAAATGACTCGCAGTCGGGTAAGGACAACAGTGATCCGCAAAATCTGTCGTTTGAAAAATTTTTAAGGTGTATACGGGAGCCCATTTCTGCCAGTAAAGACAAAAAACAAAACGTTAGACATGATATAAAAAAGCTAGTTGAGATTATGATTTGATGAGATACAGTAGCCCTTTTAAACTGGACAAAAAAACACTAACACCCACTAACAGCTGGCTTTTATCTTCAGTGTGAAAGGGTACAATCTGCATTCACTCCCTGGTCAAATGACTGCAGTGGTCACAGGTGTTTATCGGCAGTGATGTAAACATGACACCAGGTGGACATGTGATTTTTCACCCCTTTTCTGGTGTGAGTCTTTTATCCGTTTCTGTCTGCGAATGTCTATAAACTCCTCATACAAATGTTTATGCGGTATTAGCATGATTTGCACACAAACACTGTAAAGACACTGTAACCTGAACAGCATGGTGTTATCCAGAAACAGAGCGACTACACCGTACGGGCTACATAACAACCAGGTAACATTGTCACTGGCCTCCACGCTGATTTCTTCTGTTTACTAACCGTTCAATGTCACAAATCTGACACATCAGGAAAAAAACAGTAAACTCGTTTTCTGACAATGTAAAAGAGTCAACTCACATATACATGCTAATTTATATGTGAGACGCTAACTCAAAATTATGATACCAACTCATAATATTCACTTACTAAGTCACATTACGTAAATATTTTGTACATTTTGTGTAAATTTGTATTGTATTTTAACTAACCTCATGTATTGTTTTTCAACTCATGGTTGAAAATTGTGTTTTTTACTTTACTTGTGCTATACAGGACTCCCTTGTGACTCAATGGGACTTTTCCTGTTTAAATAAAGTTTTATATATATATACACTCGCACTAGGCCCAGTTGCCTTGCACCGCGGCCGAGCACAATTGTTCTCCTCCCCCTTTTTATTACTAGGACTGGCTACTTAAAATTGTATTTGATTGCAGAGGTGCGTACAGAGCACATATTTGCACAGCACCTCATCTTACTCGCTCGCTCGCTCCTCTCTCTCTCATGAACACCGCTGCACACAACATAAAGCTGTGGGTCAGGAGATCCACCTTAAAAATGTTATTGTCAAGCATGCAAAGAGCCTAGCTAACAAGGGTAGCTATGTTAACGTTAGCTCACTGCTGGGTTGTCGAGGATAGAATGAACATGGACGCTACTACAAAGATGTGTTGGATTAGCATTATCAGAACATATAAACAACACACATCTATTTCACTCTACATGGACAGCAAACTAACCGTTATAAACATTTTACAAATTACATGTTTGCAAAAATATGTATAAGCAATATGTGATTTTGCACGAAGCAAAGTTCTCTATACTTACATATCCTATGTGAACTTGTTTCCTCTTTTTGCAATAAAGATTGATGGAGGAAAAAAGATTCTGATTATTCCAACACCACATTCAGCCAGTGATGAAGTTCTGATTCATAATAATAAGGTGTAATTATGAGATATTAGGTCAAATTTTGACTCACTAAGTTACAGTTATGAGATAAGTCACAACATTGACTTACTCAGTCAGAATAATGAGATAATAAGTCAAAAGCTTGACTTTTAAAGTCCCAATTATGAGTCATTAGGAAATCATATAACTGTGTCAATGCTCTGACTTACTATCTCATAATTTGGATTTAGTAAGTAAAACATTTTGGCTTATCAGCTTTTTTGTCTTTTTTTTCAGAAACAGGCTTCTATGTGGAACTAAAGCTTATTTATTTCTTTATTTTTTATTGATATAAGAAACAACTATTTTTCTGAGTCAGTCTACATTGCTGAGATGCTACCAGTAAAGGGTGTGAAGGGATTGTGTGATTATTGTTTTGCCACCGCTTTGTGTGTGTTGCCTAAGTACTGTCATTTAGCTGTCACCCTGCCACTTAACACTGAACGCTACTTCCCCCCCTCCCTATATGTCCATCATACTGTCAAAGTCTGACAGGGAGGATTAGAGCTGTAAACGCAGAGATTTGTGCACATGGGTGTGTGTGTGGGGCAAGACAGACTTTGTAGTCTTCACCCATGACCCACATTTTTAACTTCAACGCAGGGCCTAAGGTGAATGGGAGGGTTTCAGGTAATGTGTGTCAGAGTGTGTCAGTGTGTCACTCCACCCTTGTCATCTACGCTCAGGTGAATTCAGACTGCCTGCAGATTATCGCTGTCATCACCTGAGAGGAATGCGACTCTCATTTCGCCGTTTGATCTTTGAAGTATGACAGACACGCACAGACACAGTAGGATCAGCAGGGCCGGACGTCTGGTTAAAGGTTTCATTTTGGGGATCTTTTTGAGGAAAAATGGAAGTTGTAACAAGAAGTGGAATTTGTAGGAGCACGCCCCCAGTTTGTTTTTTTTCCCACTTCCCATATTTTACTCCTTGTTCGTGAGCTGCTTGTCCTTTTCCTCTTGCTCAACCACCCATCCCGAGGCAAAACAAAGACATGGAGCGTGCCCCGACAAAAGAAAGCACAGAGGAGAAGGTTGAGAAATGAAAATAAACCTGAGAGCAGAACCTGTTGACACACAGAGAGGAGGTATTGCTTAAAACTGGAAAGCACATTTTTGAATAACACCTTTGATGTGTAGAGGATGAGGGGAAGAAGTGTAAGCTAAGTCACACCTTTCACTCACGGGGTGAAATGAAGCACAGGCTGTTTTCTTCTGCCATTTAGAATCATCAGATCATAGAGACATCTGGAAACGTCTCCAGCTCTCTTTACAAGAAAACATTGTCTGTCTCGTTGGAGTTCATTGGTAGGCTGACAGCAAATATTTACCTCAGAATCTTCCCTGCCTTTCAGCTGTGTTATTTGCAAATAGGCAATATCAAGCAGCGTGAGAAGAAGAGTTGATGATGGAAAAGATTAACGTGTCAATGTGTTTGTAAGATAGTTTAGATAAGGAAGACACAAATCATGGGAAGGGATGAGAAAGCACAAATGTAAATTGTCATGTTTAAACAGATTTATTTTTTGGTCAAAAAAAAGGAAAAAAGCTGTAAACACAACACTGACATGAACTTTTAGGTTGATAAACAAAAAGTTGTTTATTTAAACGTCCAGCACTTACAGGGCGACATTATCTTATTATTATATTTCTTAGTCTGCGTTCAAACTGCAGGCCAAAGTGACCCAAATCTGATTTCTTTTATAACAATGTGAGCGGACCGTCACATGGAATGTGGTTCAAATTAGATACAGTTCAGATTTTTTTTAAATGCGAGCTCAGTCTGGACAGGCAGAGGGGCATTCCTGCGACTCAATCTAGAGCGACCATCGTCACAATTCTGCGCCATGTGCATGCTACTTGTCCGGGCAGAAATAGTAGAGAGAGAGAGAGTTGTGGCAAAGGAAACTGTAATGAATGCAATGAAAAGGACACAAAGTTGTGAAAATTTGGAATAAATCATGAGGAAACCGGGAGAGGCCAATTAAAAACGTTAGTTTCTTGTGAAAATGGATGGTTAGCAAGTATAAGCTAACTTCTGCGGTCTCCGTGTAATATCTGTACTGCAGAGGGCTGCGTAACATCATAGTATTCTTTTGCGCATGAGGACCAGTTCAGGCAGGAGTCTGATATGGGCCACACCAAAAAAATTGAAAATGAACAGTCAATCCAAAAATCTGGATTTCACCCGGACCTGTGGAATAAATCGGAACTGAGCACTAATGCCTGCAGCATGAACATAGCCTTTGTGTCATGTTTGTATCACCTGATGAATGTAGGTCCAACATTCAGCCTATTTTTGCTCTGTCTCTGCCAACTCCTGAGGGGATAATCTGACTGTTCAGCTACTAAATGCTCCACTATGTTCACCAGCTAGTCTCTCTGTGTTTGTCTGCTGTTTGGTGCTGAGCAGGTAGTGCACAGTTGGTTGGAGCTTTTTCTCTGAAAACAGCTGCCTGCTGCGGCCGAAAACAACACTATAGTTTCATCACAACAAACAACACCTTTCTCATTGTCATTTCACACCAACATGGCCTCTGCTTCCTCCTAGTCGGGAGTAACTCTCTCTCTCCCTCTATATGTTCTTGATTAAATTATTGCGATGTGGCGTGTGGGTGTCCGGTAACGAGCTGCTAGTTCATGTACCAGGTTTCAACTCTACCACACCGCCAAATCATGCTACACATTTAGACCCGCTCCAGCATTGTAGTCTCTTTGATTGATTAGCTTTTAGCTTATTCCTGTTTCTTGCGCCTTGCAGTAATCACCGTCTGGACCTGACTCCTGTCTCCACCCCACTCTCTGTTCTCTCCTCTGGCTCACAACTCAACCCCAGCTCTCCCCTGATCTAGCTCCTCAGCTTCCCACTCACTCACAAGTATGTAAGTTGTGTCAATAAATCCTTCATTGCTCTAGTTCCCTTTCTCGGTGTGCCGTGTTCACTTGTTTAATCCTGCATAACACATACATTAATTTAACTTTTTGTTTTTATTACAGCAACTTTAAAGGACTAGTTTGTAGGGTTTAATGGCATCTAGCAGTGAGATTGCAGCTTGCAACCAAGTGGAAACCCAACCTTCACCCTGCCGTTCCAATCATGTAACAGAACCTATGGTGGCTGCTAAAATTGTCAAAAAAACATGAAAGGCCGTGTCTAGAGCCAGTGATTGGTTTGTCCGTTTAGGGCTACTGTTGAAACATGGCGTATCAACAAGGTGGAATGCACCTGCTCCCCCCTCTGGATATGAAGGGCTCATTCTAAGGTGATGAAAACAAAACGGTTGTTATTTTCAGGTGATTATACATTAATAAGAACATACTTCAATTTAATTCCATTTCTGCAAAAACGTCAGTGGTCAGATAGGATCTTTATCAACGTCATTTCTCCTACTTTCCCTCATTTTGTGTCTCTTCACTTCTTAACTCCTGCGCTCTCTTTATTTTGACTCTACCCGCCTCTTTCCCCCTTCATGCTGCCCTGCTGTCCAGGCAGCACTTCAATAAACAAAGCCCAGGGCGCAAAATGCTTTTGAATGGGTGCATCCTGCTGGCAGGATCTGAGCAGGCTGTTTATGGAGGGGCTTGTCAGCTGTTACCACTGGGATGTTGCAGCATGTGGAAACAGTGGAGAGAATCGGCCTTTGATGACTCCCCCACTTGGTTCTCCCTCTATGCTCTTCTGTTTTCTCTTTGATGGAGTTCTGTAAAGTGTTCTTCAGCGACAGGAGGCCAACATATCAACGCCCACACAGGAGAGGGGGAGAGACGAACACACACGCTGCACAGTCCTAAACTAACCACACACATTTCAAAGCAAACCTGCTTAACTCAACCAGTTTTACATGTTTGTGTTCTGGCTAGAGTGAACAATGCTCTGCAACAGATTTAAAAAGACAGATGAATTAAGGCCTGGTTGCACCAAAAAAGTGGCACAGTGAAGTTCATCTGTGTGTCTTTGTGAGATAATTGGTGCAAGAAGCTTGGTGACGTAGGGAATACTTCCAGGCCTAGGTGGTAAACTACTGTACCTAGTAAGCTAACTCAAGCTAAACAGCCAGGAACTGCTAGTGCTAGTCAAAAGTGCACAACCCACAGCACCCGCAGTATGTTTATTCAACATACAAGAGACACAAGTCTCTTTTTTGTGGAGGAGTTGATACTCCAGCACAGCAGGGTTACAAAAAATGAATGGTGCAACAACACAGCTAATAAGACACAATGTTTCCTCCATTTTGGACTTTCCGTTCCCTCTGAGACCAACACTGTCAAGACAGCTCGCTATTGATCAACAGCGCAAATTTGCATGTCAAAGCTTCCCAAAGATTTGCACAGATTTAGGGCACTTTCACACCTGTAGTTCGACTTATTTTGCCTGGACCATGCAAGGGGAAAATTATACTTTGGTGCATTTCAGTCCTGTTCACACTGACTTTTTACAAATTAACCAAGGGAAAGCATAAACATGAAGTCATACAGACTGGACAGTTTTGGCGATTGTCATCCTGCATCATCAGGACCCAACTGGGGAAATCAAATTTTGGCTTTATGCAGCACTTTAATACTTCTGCTGTGTATATTTATGCTCTTTGTTGTCACAAAGAGCTGTCGAAGAAATGACTGATGGGTTGAAAAACTTCTCATTACACTTAAGCTAAATAAACTATTTAAATCCCATTTGAATCATCTGGAAAATGCATCTTCACAAAGCTGAAAACAGGCTGATTCTCTGACTTTTAGAGATACGTAGTTCTCACAGGACAACAATGCTACAAACATATGATGATCTAATCTGTAGATTAAAATACTCAACAGTATTAGTAACATCTACAGCAGTAAAATGCAATATGCTCCAGTAATATTAACCCCGAAACATCTGATATAACAGTAGAACACTGACAGGAACTTTATTTTTGATATTAAATTTAGCTGATAATATTTACTTACTTTTACTTAAGAATGCATTCCCTTTACTTGTAGTGGAGTATTGCTACTTAAGTAAAGGATCTGAATACATCTTCCACCACTAGCTGCTACAGTACTTGAGTAAAACAAAGCTCCCCATTCAGTGTAACTGGTATAATGGACAGACATAAAAAATATTTAAGATAAAAGACACAACTTAGAATCACTCTATGTGATGGATGATACATGACAGACTGAGCTGGAGCATCCATTAGACAAAGTGCAGAGCAGAACAATAATAGTTCCCAGTGACAAAATGCTGAAGACATTAAGTGTTTCAGAAAAGACTTCGATTGCTGTCTGAGCTGACTGACTTCTCCTTATGAACCGCCCATTATCTGGTTACCGGGGTGTTAAAATTATAGACATTTTCAATGCGGGAATTGAAAGAAAATTGTCAGAAAGCAAAATTGTGTCATGAGATGCGATTGAAAATGTCCAGTTTGTGGAGAGCCCTCAGTTGTGTTTGACACGAGGGAGAAGAAGGAGGGTACAATACTTCCCCTGACAGAGGTCAATACTTTTCTGTCAACAGCAGTGTTGGATAAATTTGACATGTTAATGCGAGCTCCTGATGCCAATAGCTCAGGTCAAACACAGAGCAGCTCCACACCCTGCCATGTGTTCTCAGTTTCTGTAGAAGTCCATAACTTCAACTCCTCTCATAAAACATTTAATTGGGCTTTGAATGGAGCAACACTGGAGGGTCCCTGCAAGTTGTGAAAGACATTGTTTAACGTAAGGGAAAGAAATCTACACTGATATGACCTTTCAGATGCAGATGAATGTTGTAAATGCTAAAAATGCTTCCTTATCTTCATTTGTGTTCATATTCTGCGTTTAAAGGAGTAGTTCGATGCCGGTTAGCTTAGCTTAGCATAATGACTGAAAATAAAGGGAAATAGTTAGCCTGGCTCCGTCCAAAGGTGAGAAAATCTCCCAGCATCTCTTAAACCCACTAATTAACAGTGGTGGAACGAAACCAAAGACATCTATTCAAGTACTGTAGGTACTTCACTTCATGCTACTTACTTAATACTTCTACTCCACTACATTTTGGAAAGGAATATTGTACTTATTTAAGAATAGTTACTAGTTATAAGGCAGATTCTGATTATTAAGTAAAATATAATACTAATAAATTAAGATTGGTTCTTTCAGTGTATTTTGATGCTACAACACATATACCTAAACTAGATAACCTAGATAAGATTTTAAATGCAGGACTTTTACTTGTAACTGAGTACTTTTACATTTTGGTATTGCTACTTCTACTTCTGAGTACTTCTTCCGCCACAAGTAATGAACACGTTAGATGCCTTTTAAATCTGAACAAAAAATGAAACATCAAAATGACATGGAGTTAGTCCCATGGGACTAATTCCAGAGTATCTGTTTTTTTGCACAAATTCAGCAACCTAACCGTTCATCTTAAAATTTTCTGAGTTTTAGAGGAGCTGGTATTTCCAGACAGAGCCGGGCTAGCTGTTTCACCTTGTTGTCAGTCTTAATGCTAAGCTAAGCTAACTGGTGGCTGGCAGTATAGCTTCATATTTTCTGTACAGACAGGCGAGAGTTATCAATCTTTTCATTTAATTCTTGGCAAGAAAGGGAATTAACTCATCTTAACTTTAATTTAATCCAATGGATGGTCAAATGCTGGATGCAGCAATAGTAACCAAGAAATGTTCTTGTTTGTAACTCTATGTACAGTAATTAAGCAACAAATCTAAGCTTGTAAGTCTGAGAAAATGGGTTCATTGTTGATAGAACACCTACATGTCCTGTGTATAATGAACTTCAGGTAACGCTGCTTTCCCACAAGGATTTTTGGCGCTTTGGAAATGAACTTTTCACCCAGAGAGAAGCGAAGTGAAGCTGAGCTGCACCCTGAGCAGCTGTCCCATCTGGCAGATGAACACAAAGCGAGCTCATGGTTTGCGTTACAGAAACGATTTAAATCTGAACGTGTTTAACTTCCACTCCGCTCTCATCATCTTCCAAGGACACAAATCCAAACCCAGTGAGAAATCTGGAAGTTAAGAAATGATTTCTACTAACTGTTGAGAAGGTGAATGTTTCCCTACACAGGAAATGTTGAGGGTTGATTAGACTTCAAATATCAGGGCTGAAAAATGACCAATCATCAACTTAACAAGCGTGCAAGTGTGTGTACAGAAGGAGAAATCTTTGGCTTCAGATCTTGTGAAATGAACCAAAGCAGACACTGAAAAGGAAGATGAGATGAAGGGAGAGACCTGACTAAATCATTAGGACAGCACTGTACCGGGCAAACCCTTGAAGCATTGTGTGATGAGAGCAGAGCTCAACACCTGACAGAGAGCGAGACAGATGATTTACTTCAGATTAAAGAACAACAGACACATTGTTCTCTCATCTTTCTCCCTCTTTTCTCTCACCCCATTTATCCCCCTCAGCGCATCATTGATGCCATTCATGCCCCTGAAATGCTACGCCGTTGTGATTTTCTTCTCCTTCTTCTCCTTTGTTTCTCCGCTCTCTTTTTTTCTCCCAACCCCAAGCGTTCCCGGGGCACTGGAGGCTCTCCTCTTAAGTTTTTCTTTCCGCTCAGATTAAGTGTGACAGATTGGCAAAAGGAGCACATGACAGGAGTTCAGATGGCAGACAAGAATAAGATCAGACATGTGATGCGATATTAAGAGGTCACAAGAGATGACGCACGCACATGCAGACAAACCATAGGCCTTTCTTTCCACACACACACACACACACACACTGATTTTAACCATATGATCCACAGCCACATTATCAAAGAGCACACCCTCCCAATACATGGTCTTATCTCTGGTTTATCGCAACAATAAGGGAGCAAGAAAGTGCACAAACCGTCAGCGGCGAGGGGTTGAAATTTAAAGTGAAGGTTTGACATCTGCTATAACAGCCATAATTTGATTAGACTTGGGTGACATTCTTTCACACAACTCAGAAGAGAGAACGGCATCTGCTACTGCCAAATGCATTAACTTCTGTGAACTCGGAGACAGGAAGAGTGAAGTATTGTTTGAATCTGCTCTCTTTCCATTTGGTCAAACAACAGGCATTTTAATGCTTTCAAGACTCTTATGACAGCTCCGCAGAAGATTTATAACGCTCAAGAATTGTGAACACATGTAACTGAGGAGGGTTAGATAATATTACCCAGAGGAGATGGGAAGAGATCCTTTAATAGTAAATGTGCAGGAGATTTTTCAGCATACTGGGCACTGATCTTTAGTTTATTACATACAATGAAATGCTGTTCTTACTGTATGAAAAAATGATGCTCTAATTTTCTGTTTTACTGTAATAAATAATAAAAGGATAAATAATTCTTAAAGAAAATGTAAAGAGAGGAGGGTTTCACAGAGAAAGTCTGGTGACAACAGTGAAGGCTGTAAAAAATATGGCCAAGGCAGCAGGGTCCAGCAGGAAATTCAATAAAAACTCTTCAAAAGGCCCGGCCCTGACATTGAAAAATAGCGAAATTATAACATACAGCAGGGTAACGAAAGAGAGGAGTTATTGTATTTGGCACAGAATCTGGAAGAGAGAGCCCAGGGCCGCCACGTCAAATGAGCCGTCACTGACGGAGGGAGTTAAGCCTTGTGGTGATTAAATATAGGCCTCAAACCTGCTGGCTGCCAGGCAGGCAGACAGCAGACATGTTTGTGCACAGGCAGCAAAATGAACAGAAAACAAAGAGCGAGAGAGAGAGAGAGAGGGAGGGAAAGACTCATTTCAGACTCCAGCAAAGTACAGACGGGTAATATCTAGAGTGATATAGAAGGAACACTGTTCGGTTAAAAACAGTATATCAGGAGGGTTAGTGTTCACAGATAATAGTAAGAAGAAGATATGGAAGCCTGGATGTCGGATTCAGTCAGCGTCAACAGCCTGAGGTGTCCACTGTTAACAAATTCGAGTGATTTAATTTCAACATGTTTAGAAATATGTCAGGGAGATTTCTTCATACACACCGGATGCGTCATGCACATATTATCTGTACAGCAAACTCGAATAATTCCACAAAATCTGCCAGAATACAGTTATTATCTGACATCTTTTCTTCAGCGTCACGACTATCTTCACATTTCCACTTCACTTGTTTTTGTCCATTCTGTATTCCTGTTTACAAATTCATTGCAAATGAAAACTTAACGATCCTGTAGGTTTATTTTAAGGCCACCGGTTTGAATTAGTTCAACTTTGTTTCTGAGAAATCATGTTTTGTGAGTTTGGCAAAATACTACTTCTCCGGTGTTGCAGCGGAGAAGAAGCCAGTCAGAAGCTGGAAAACAGAGCCCTGCTGATTCAAGCGGGGGGAGTTTCATGTTCAACCTTAAATGCTTCACATAACATTTAGCTTACCTCAGCTACCTGGCAGTTGGGGTGCTTCCTGTGGCTTTACGCCATTGCCGCAATTTGTGAATTTGCATCTGCTCATGAAAACTCATGCCTTTCCATTGACTTTGTATGCAAACACGCCGCCTCTGAAGTTGCCCTCACATGCAGCCTGAACCTTTAGAGACAGATAAATGATTTAGATTTAAGATGACGTAAGAAACGAAGATTTGACCAACTTTAAAATGTTTAAAAATCAGTGTTATATCCTGTCATAGAGGGTAACTTCAGACCCTGGTTACTGTGTTGTGAAAATACTGATGGAATAACTTTCAGACATTTCAAATCTGGCCTCCTTGGCAGCAGCCGGACCACATGAGACAAAAGCAGCTCCAGATTGTCACGATCAATCGCATCTGTTCCCTCAACTTGTCTTTCTCACCGTTTCTGTCTGTCTCTCTTGCTGTTTTTCTCTGGCTCACACTCACCCTTGCGAGGGGTTACTGGATACTGTGTCAGTCTCTAAACTCTACCTGACAGGGTGTCGCTCCAAGCTACACGACTAATGTTACAGCAAGGAGCCAGACAAGTGTGGGGGGGAGGGGCCCCCTTCACATTTGGTGTTTGACATTAAAGATGACATCTTACTTATTTTCTTTCTCCTTTCATCACTTCTCACATCTCTCGATATCAAAAGGCTGATGGTCCGCAGACTGCACACAACGGCAGCGGCAGACAAGAAAACGGGTAAAGATAGAAAGAGACAAGCGTGCAGCGTTGTACATGAAACCCGCTACAACACCAGTTTGGGTTCATAGCTCAAAGCGAAAGTATGACACTGGCAGCGAATCTTGGAGAGTGACAGCGGGGACAGAAAGCAAAAAAGAACAAGAGTGGAGAAGCCTTTTGTGCTTTGAAAGCTTCTTTCATCGCAAGCCTCTCTCATCAAAGCTCTTCGAATCTATTTCGCCCTCCTCGTCTCTCTGATTCCTGTCTTGGAATTTCAGTTGATAACCTTTGAAGTGAGCTCCGTGGTGAGAACAACAAGGAGGAACATCTCTCTGTCAGCGCCGCCATGATGTGAAAGGCATTAAGCTATCCTGCATTTTAGAGGCTCCTGTAGCGTAATTAATTCAGAGTCTTCTTATCTGCTGGAATATAAAGGCGGATAACGCAGACAGGGACAGCCCTTGATGGCATTGTCAGCGTCTCTCTGTGGCACGTCTGGGCCAACTTGTCTACCCGTCTGTCTGAGGGCACTGAACCATGATTGTCTGGCTGATTTGAGCCAGATGATCCTCATTGTCACACCCTAAAACTGAATCCTCACAGGAACATGCCCGGAGGGTGAGGGAGCAATTTAAAGACTGTGGCCTGTCTCTCAACTCAAGAGAGGCTTCACATGATGAGCCAAGGCCTCTCTCACAATGAGAAGGGATGATGGGAGAGGCAAATGTCAAAGAGGAATGAGCCAACAAAAGCACACGCTATAGATGGATTATATCCTACTGTAATGTTAAAACATATGATCTATCTGTACCGAAACATCTGTCACATACAGACACATACCGCTATGCAAAGCGCATCTACAGCTAGTTGTTAGATCGGGACATGGCATCAGGACTTCGGCTCTCAAAACACATGGTTGATGTGGCCATTTCTAGATAACTTACAGCTAACTGTCCGGCCTGACTTTTAGGGGAGAAAAAGCACAGATGGCACAAACAACATGCACAGATGGCACAAGTAACATGAAAATGTGCATCACGTTCTGTCTGAACACACCTTAAACCTCAATTTTTGCTGTCAGGTATTTTCACCGATGGGAAATCAAAGGCTAACAGCAAAACACAAAACTTTCTCCTTGGTGCTAGCAAGTGAGCACATGTCCTGTTCAAAGGAGTGAGCAGAATCACATTAAATAATTCCTGAATAATGAAGTTTTCAAAATTCAGTTGGCCGTTTTATTCGGGGCTTTGGCATCAAAATCAAACGAAACATTGATCTAGATCGAGCAATAGAGCCATTGTGCTGCTCTACTTTAATCAGCTTATGCTTTTCAAGCAGATCGCAATAAATTCAGTTTATAAAAGCTGTGAGTTGTAAATCACTCACTAGTGCACAGGACACTTTGACAAAGGAACAGTTAACACAGTTTACTATGGTTCTTTGATTTGGTCGAAGGTGGGATGACATCCAACAGACCTCACAGCGAGGCGGCAGGTGTTTGCTTTGTGCAGATGAAGCAGATGTGGGACCTTTATCTTTCACCGTGGCCCCACTAATACAGATAGATTTGAAAATGCATCAATTGTTCTACTAAGCCAGAGGTTGGACCAACAAAACCTCAATGAAAATTTGACAATACCCTTTTGAGTAGAAAATTCTTGTGTTGTAATTTAGGGTAATAACAGGTATCCTTATAACTTGGTATCCTTCCACACACTTCCAGCTGCGGCAACATTAGGGAGGCTTAATTTGAGTCACCTCAAACTGCAAACCTAACTGACCCTGCACATCTACCTGTCACACAACACAGATGTTCACTGTCTTTCCAGTCAACCACACTCCTCACAGGATGATGGTGTCAGTGCCATTTTTTTTGTCTGTTGCCAGCTGCCATCAAACTAAAGAAAGTTCAAGGTTTTTTTCTATTCTTCTGGTGTTTCAGATCAGCTATAATCTAATTGCAGAATGTGGAAGGAAAACTTTCAAGCCATAAACAGCGAGTTAATCTGTATCTCTCTGATCTTACCGCCTGTCTGTCAATCATAGAGATAGTGTGCAAAACAGCATAGGTATAATTTAGCATGACAGCCTTCTGTTCCCAGCTGGGGTGAAGAGTTCACTGACAGAAACAAATGCTTTGTGTTATATACACTAAGATATGGGAAGATACAGCAGTAGCTAGATTTTACTATGGATAGGGTGCATTTATGTATAGTGGCACGACTGTTAATTATAGTAAAAGAAGAATCTGAGAGTTTGCAAAACACAGGAGCGTTTGTTCACAGACTTGGGCACAGAGAGGTCAAGTAACTGTAGCACAAGCACGTCTATTCAAAGCCTTGAAAAATCAAGTGTGGCTATCCAACAAAACTTCTTTTATTTAGATCCGAACCCATTACATTGAACCTACTGTCTCTTTTGACAACGGTGAACAGGACTAAAGCAGAGGATGACCTCGGGCTGGGACAGCACAGGCTACACAGGGTGCTGGGGGCCCCCGGGGGCATGCGCTGTGGATCCATGACAGTCGATGGGGCCGGAGAAAGAACAGAGCAAAGCCGCAAAAAAGAGTATGGACCTAATGGATTCCCACATTAGGTCCATGAAGGTCTGATGAGAAATGGGATATGGCAGCAGCTTGGCACGGGAAGTAGAAAATCTGGTTTGAAGCGAGGCGTTGAGCAGGCCGTGACTCTATGCTTGGTGGCAGGCGCTTGGGGCTTGTGTTGGGGATTTTGGAGACTTCCCCAGGTCACAGTGTGGAGTGGAAACACATGGTTTCAATGTGTGTCTCAACTGCTACATTCAGAGTGTGTCCGCAATTTTGTATTTGTAACTCGGGAGTTACTTATGGTTAGTGAAGAAATAGAATCAAAAACAGTTTCTGTAAATGCATCAGAGATGGAAATCCCAAGATTTCACAATTTGCTCCCTTTTTGCACTGCTCAGCCCCCCAGCTCCCTCCTCATGTGTGAGTGCGTGCTGAATTCCTGTAGAGTTCATGGGTAACACTGGCCGACATCCTGCAAATTTGAAAACTGTAAATTACCTGAGGCGGACTTGAAGACACCAGCAACTGCAGAAGCTTTACTGAGAGCTTCAAACCAGCAGGGAGCAGCTTCGTGGAGGGGTCACTCTTCAGTCAGACCGGAGGGGCGCACACAGCAAGAACTGTAAAAGAGACCATTTCTCATGCAAATACTGACAATGTGACACAACTTGTAACATGCAGTTTGTACTGAGGCTGATCTCAATTTAGTTAAATTAACTAATAAGGACTCAGTTCATGTCAAAGGTGCAATAAGTGTGTTTGCAGAGGCGATATAAAAATCTGTGCACATTTTCTGCATTGAGTTTGGTGAACTTCGACACGGAAATCAGCGCTGTCGACCAACAGCAAACCGTCTTGACAGTGCTGACCTTTGAGGGAACGGAGAGCCGGAGAGGCCAAGATGATGAAAGCTTTCGTAGCTTATTATCTGCGTCGAGGCATCCACTTTTACTTAACCTCCTCTGTCAGAGTGTAAACTGTTTCACAGCAGAAACATTTCAGACAGTTATGAGACGGAGTTGTTGGTACAAAATACATCTGCGGAATAAATTGTGTAATTGACCATCAACAACACAAAGACCTAGGCAGCTGCACACTCTTACACACAAGCGCACACACAGTGCTGAAGAGTGCACATGTTGACACACACAAAGTAGAAAATTAGATCCAGGTGGACGCAGGAGATTTCATTTTCTATTGCTCCCAGCAGGGTGTTTGGGGAGTTGAAAAGGTGAAAACAAGACTCTACACAGACACACACAGACCTTAAAACAAGAGCAAAGAAAGGGCGACCTTTGCCTGTGTTTGTTGGTCTAGTACCAGGCGTGAACCTCAAGCCCCAGGGCATGCTGGGAGTTTAACCAGGGGCCAGAGGTCACTGAGATGGGCAGCAGCATGCACAGAGGTCAAAGCGGGCTAACAGAGACACACAGCTCTTTTATTTGCCCCATGACAGGATTATTTTCCCTCTTTAAAACTAAATTATGAATCACAGGTAGTTATTTACCATGTGCAACCCTTTCTCCTACATATTCTGTTACCTTGCACCTCTATATTTATCAAGTGCTTTTTAAAAAATTTTTTAAAAAAACTAAATTTTTCTAACTTTTCAGCCAAACCTGTCAACATTACTGATCTCTGAAGTTTGTCTTCACTTTGAAAAAGACAAACAGCATTTTCAGTTTCTGTCTCTTTTTACTCTCCTGTTTTAAATGGGTGTGTTTGAACTGAGTAAGTCATGGGTGAGGAGAGAGGAAGGGAAAACCTCTTCCGGGCAGATCCACCTCAAGGAAGCCAGAAGGCCCCTCTGACACGCTGACAGCTTGCCATGAGTGACGTGTGATCTGTACAAATTTCAGGACTAATAAATCTACCTGTCAGAGGAAGAAGACTTGAAAGAGCCGCTGCCCCACGGCGCAGCTTAAACGCAACTGCCGTTGATGAAATTCTGTAGGCTGGAGAATTACAGCTGTCAGGAAAGAACGCCTACAACAGATCTGACGGCTCGCCTGGCTCCTTCTTCTAACCTGTTCTGTCTAACACAGCCCCGCGCCTTTCCTTCCTCCGTTTCTGCAATCTTCTTTTTTTCCTCTCTTTTATTTCTAATCCAAAATATGTGTGACGTGAAGTTTTAAAACCTGGCGTGGGAAATATTATCTCTCTGACGCGCAGCAGGAAATATTCTCTTAATTTTTTTTGTTTGTTCTTTCTCATAAGGAAACACACCCTGAAAGGAACAATGCTAAATCATATCACACGCAGCTGTTTTGCTTTTTCATTACAGAGCGGCTCTATTTTCTTATTGCTTTGAAGTTTGGCTGGACTTTTGCCAGTGAGAGACATATTCACTGCTGGTGCGTGACAGCTATAAACATCAGCTCACCCATTTCACTGTCTCCAGAGAGGAGCATAAACCAGCTGACCGTGTTGCTGTATTTATGGGTAAACGAGTGGAAAAACCATTGCTCTCTAATCTGTCATAAAGTGGATTTATGGGTGTGTGATGTGAGGACCTTGTTGAGACTGTGTATTGACTCATCTAATGCAGACAGAGTCCTTGAGGCACGCAGTGGTCAGAAAATGCAATATAGAAATGCCCATATTGCAGAAACTTATTTTGTGTTTTCAGTAAGAGAAAAATGATCTAATGCTATGCTAACAGCTGTTTTTAGAGCTGAACGCTGAGGTCGGATTGCTAACATGCGCACAATGACAATGCTAAAAGGCTGATGTTTACCAAATGTTCACCATCTTGGTTGTTGGGTTAGCATGCTAACATATGCTAACTACATTAAGTGGTAACTGTGAGGCCTTTTCACAGCAGATATTTGACTTGACGACTATTAACAAGTGTCCCAGTAAGGCATGACATTGTGAGAATGAGTCGTTAATTCCAGGAGCCAGAAACTGAAGCAGCTAAATGGAAGTCAGTCATTGTTGATTTTATTACTCACACCTGTGTTTTTCCTATGAGAGTCAAAATGACAATGTTAACCAGTGTTACGCAAGTTCTCTGGAATAATATTAAGTTACTTTTTACTCATCCCAAAAACTGATGGACAACCTGTTCAGCCAGATCATTTTAGCAATAAATCCACATTACTGGAACAAGTCAGTCAAACTAAAAACACTGCAGCCTCCCAAACCAGATAATACTATACAGTATGGATTAAAAAACAATGTCTCCAAACTTTTTTATAGCATATCCATAATTATGGATTTTTAAATTTTTTTTACAAAACATAGCTAAACATAAAACATTGCTTAACGCCACTTTCTCAAGACAAGTGTGTGGATCACTGGCAGTAGCAGAAATAGTAATCCCTTACACTGCAATTACTGAGTTCCTGAGTAACACGCTAGTGGTCAGCAGTGTTTAGCAAGTATAATGTTGATCGTGTTAGTTTAGAGTGTTTGCATGCTAACATTTGCTAATAAGCACTGAAACAAAAATGCTGATGGGAATGTCATTTGTTTTGCAGGTCGAAAACTAAAGAATCAGACGCAGCTGTACAGGTCGGCTTTCAGAAATACCAACTCCAAAATAGACAAATTCTTCAAACAAAAATGGTAAATTACGATAAGTATGGTAGGTTGACGCGGACTCTTTGTTTGTCCAGTCTTCACCAAATAAGTGGTCACAACAATGTATGAAAGTAAATGGGGATTTAAGACCTGTGTGATTATTTGTGTAGTTGGCTGGTGTTTAGCAAAGTTGTCACAAACCTGATTGTAAAAATCATTTGTGAGATTTATTTAGCAACCTAATCAAAACTGCCAACTGTTGTGTTGTTTTGCTATTTCAGTCAGTACAACATTTAAATTCACCTAAAACACCCTGTCATTTTATCAGCAGAATGAAAGCTGAACGTTCAAGATGAAGAAGAAAAGTCACAAGCAACAGTTAGAAAGACGAAAGAGCGAGATCGAGCGGGAGAGAAAGCACTCTGGGGTCCGTCTTTCAGTTCCACATCTGGCCCTGATATTTCAGAGTTAATTAGTCATGCAGGGGTTGTGTGTAGATAAATCTATCATCCCGCAGTGCACAAACCATTTGAGAAATGAAAGGAAGTGAGGAGATATACACAGTCAGAGCTCCTTCATAAATCACTGGCCCAGATTAAAAACAGGCACTGCCGTGATGAGAGGGAGGGATCGGGCCCAGGACTTTCTCACACAAAAGCACACTTTCATGCACGCACATACACTTACAAGATATATTAATCTCTCTCTCTCTTTCTCTCTCTCTCTCTCTATTTATTTTGTTCTGTTTCACTTTTCTGCAGTGATTCTGCACCAGGGGTACTTGTAGCAGGTACATCTCCCGTTGAGATGAGATTGTGAAATAGCTCATACTAATTTAAAAAAATAACAGAAATTAAGATTTGATTTTCCAAAATGTAAAGCAAGCGAACGGAGACGTTAAAAAAGTTAGCTAAAGTAATTAACAGCACAAAACCAATTGCTAAACAGTTCAAATAGTTAGCTAAAAGTAATATATAAAGTAAAGGTTAAATTAGTTATTAGTACCAATCCACAGAACAGGGGAGTGAAGGGACAGTCAACACAGAGTATCGTTAATAAATTTTAAAAATAAATCAATAGTTGAAATAGTAAGCCAAGGTTAATCGATATGAAGCTAGAATAGCTAAAAGTAATGGATATGGTTGAAAGGCACAGCTTCTGTATGAATAAATTGACCAACCAATTTAAACAATGATGGTAAAAATGCATGAAAAAATAATTGTATTAATATCAACTTGTGTGTTAAATAAAGTCAATTCAGATGAGTACAGGACAGGCGTTGTCAATGAAGTCTTTCATCTGACAGGGCTCTCAGGGAACATCAGACAAATAAGGAAAGCCAGTACCTTAATGCATACAGACACACAGTTCTGCCGATAACTTCTCATTACTGGGTTCCTTTTAACAGACATTTAGAAATATTAAGAAATACAATAAATAAACTCCTCTCACAGCTATTCTTTAGTGGGTTTTCTACTCCACTGACACCGTCATTAGTTAGAGGAGCTGCTGAATGTTTACACAGTAAAGCAAACTTACTCAGCAGCGGGCGCCTCATAAACGTATGGCGACCACACCATCTGCTCTGTATCCCTAATGTAGTTCACTCAGCGGAGGAAGGAGTGGGAGGAGAGAATGAAGGACAACGAGCTGAGAGAATGACGACATGGACATGTGCAAGAAGAAGAAAAGAGTGAAAGGTGGTGGAGGGGTGATGAGGAAAAGGAAGAGGATTTGGAGAGAGGAGAAAAGCCACACTAACGGTGTCAGTTAGTCTTTGGTATAGACAGAAGCCTGAGGCCACACTTCGGTCTCCTTTGATTCTAACAGGGTTTCATTAAGCCTCCACCCTAGCCTCAGTACAGGGCGTATACTCCTCTTCACTCACAGGTAGGCAGTAATGGAATGTAACTTTTACTCAAGTACAAATTTGAGTCACTTGTACTTTATCATATTTCCATTTTATGCAGATTTACACTTGTACTCCACCACATCTTAGAGGTCAATATTGTACTTTTTACTTCACTACATTTTGTGTGACATTACCTTTCGTACCCTTCCTGTGTAGTGAAAACCATGTATCTCAAAGTATGATGATTTTGAATGTGAATGTTTCGGATAAACTGAAGGACGAAGTGTTCCTTTATGAGCTGAGAACTCCTTCTTCTTAATATAAATAAACTGTGGAAACACCACCATGGATCTGCTGAAAAAATGCATCCTCAAGGCTGTCACTGTTATGTTAAAAATACAGGTCACTATTGACATCTATCTTAACAATTTAATCAGTTTACCTGATGTATTTTCAGCCATGCAGGCAGACATTTCTTGCTCAGCACCAAACAGCAGACAGACATAATTAGCCACTAGCTGGTGAACATGGTGGATGTAGCAGCTGAAGAGACAGATATTTTCCTGAAGAGTTGGTGGAGAACAAAAACAGAGCTTAAAGGAGATTGAATGTTGCACCGTAGCTTCTGGACGTTTAATTAAGCAGCCTTTTGCTAACAAGCCATATCAACAATCCTGGTTTAACTAACCAAAGTTTAAGAATGCTTTTAGGAGACCCACTGCACTTTGTTGTAGCGATGTCAGTGTGTTTCCAGATCTCAGCAATTACTTTGGCCAAACCAACAAAAATCAGACCCACGCTGTAGTACATCTAAATGATCATTTAAAACGAAATGCCATGTAGTTTAAGAAAATCTCAAAATGTCACCATGTCCTTTGCGCTGGAACAGTTTTGAATCTGACGTCTGAACAACAATTTCTTCTGACATCTCGGTTTCTCCCACAGTACTGGACGTTACTGTGTCTGCTTACCAACAAAGAATGAGACAATCTCCCCTTTACAGTCATATATGGTAATAATACAATTTAAACTTGTGGCTATGAGATGACTGATGGTTTTTATCAAGTGTCTATCCTGCAGAGTTAAAACATAAATTAAGGATGAGTAATCAGGTTTAGGTTGGAGTGAGAGTTAAACTTCAGTATTTTTTGTGAGAAGAACAACTTTTGTGGACTTTATATTTTGTTTTATTTCTTCGCTTAGCTTGAGTTCATTGTTTACACTCTGCTTACTGTCAATCAGCTGACAGACACAGAAAGAATGCTGTCTCCTCCATGAAATTATGGGAAATTATGGCCTTCCAGATGTTACTGTCAATTCCTTTACGTCTTAATTAAGATGTCAAGTTAATTTAAAGACAAAAACACAAAACTACTTAATGCAACTTTAACTGGATTAAAAGTGTACTACAAATGATTAGGCAAAAATGGAAACTAGATAACATGTGATGTGCTGAACTTTAAATCACCTTAACCTTCACATGAATGTTTGGGATTTATAGGTTTAGAGAATTTACGAAGAGGTTGGGGTTGGGGTAAGGGTGAAGGTTAGGAGAGGGGCAAGGTCAGAGGTTAAGACAGGAGAAGTGCTGAGTATTAACAGGAACATGTGTGTTTGTGTGTCGGAGAATGTGTGTTCAAGTTACGACCGTTTCAATGGATATTTTTAGTTTTGTAATGCAAAAAAAGGCTTTATCTCTTGAAAGTAACCCACACCAATCTCCATTAACTTGCTTTAATACTTACATTACTTACTTACTTACTTAAACCACATGTTGCACAATGCTATTCTTATGATCCTTTATAGATTCGTTTATATTTGTGTGATAAACAAAACAAACAATACTTTTTTTTATCATAATGATACACTTAACTGGATATGACAGTGAGTAGGAGGAGAAGTTTTGGAAACTGAAATGGTGCTGCATGTTTTATGATTCATATCTGATGATTCAAATAATCCTGAGAGAACAAAGAGATCTTCCAAATCACATCCTCAAGGCCTTTACCTGGCAGCAGACGCTTTATTGTCTGGGTTGTCTTTGAGAAACAGTTGTTCATAAACTAAGATGTAACTCTGTGGTGGAAACTAACAAAATGCATTCAAATACAATTTTGTGCAAATAGGTACTTGTAAGTTACTTATTTCCCTTTTCAGCTACTTTATACTTCTACTCCACTATTTTTGTTTGACAGTTTAGCTACTAAGCTAAGTTTGAGATGTTACATTAAAAGCATATGAAAAGCTTATAAAAATAAAATAAATTGTTGATTAAACCAGTGTTTTGGCTCATGACTCAAAAGCAGTGTCCAGTTGGGCTCCTTGTCACATGTTTCAGATGTCTGAGCTGTTATCTGTTCCAATTAAGAGACATTTCCCCTTTAAACTTCTTAGATGATTCCTTTTTGGGGGCAACAGTGGATAGCAAGACGGAATGAGGGAGCGACACACCGAATGGATTCGAACCCAGGCTGCTGCAGTAAGGACTCTGCTCTACCAACTAAGCTAACCGCTCCCCAGGTGGTTTGTTTTTAATATGTATGAGGCCAGAATTCATCTTATTACCTTTTTTTTCTTTACAAAAAGCAATGATTAGACAAATGTGTATGAATGGATTGCTGTAGCAGTTTTTTCACTATGTCACATGTATCATCTCAGATTTATCTTGTGACCCTGTGTAGGGGACCCGACCCCTATGTTGGGAACCACTGGACTAAACTAGCAAACTGTATATGAAGAAGTTAAAACTGGCTTCACCTTGAGCATTGATGCATTAGTGAAATTATGTTATATATAAAATATATCTCTCAGGGGTCAGTCTCAGGGTCCATTTTTCTGCAAGTACTTATACTTTTATTAATAGTATATATAATAATATTATCTGCACTTTTACTTAAGTAGGATTTTGAATGCAAGACTCATAATGGATCATTGTTGCATTTCTTCTTTTACTCAAGTAAAGCATCTGAATAAATGAATGTGAGTTATTTTCCATTATTAGAACGGAAAACAGATCAATGTTTTCATATGCATCTATTTGAAATACTGCTATGCAAAGTCCTGATCGTGGCCTGAAGTTCTCCTGTGTCACTTTTCTTTCCACCACACACTGTCCTGCACAAACAGAGCGGACATGTAAAGCAGCCGATAGCCATCTGACCGGGAAACACTAAATCACAGATGAAACAGCAGGAGGGGAAACTGTAAATCACACATTACAAAGAGCGTGGTGAAAGCGCAGGAACATTGCTCTGCCATGACATGGTCCCTCGTAGCCTGCCATCAAAGCCAGCTCAGGCAGGAAGCAGTCATTCCCATTTCCTGTCTGTGCCACCCAGGGGATGTCTAAGGTGTGAAGGAAAATCACATTTTTTTTTCTCTTCATGTTGGGATATATTCTTTCTCCCAAGGACATGTGAATCCATTGTGGTTGTGCTCACGACTCTTTCTCTGAGCTGATGAAAAGAGATTACAGCAGCACAGGAATCACATTTTTATGAATGTGAACTCTGACCATGATAAAGCTGTTGTCGTGGAAACACCGATGATGGGTTTGTTGGTGTCAGGGTTGTTTTTTTTGAAAGTTAAACAAAGGAAGACAAAGTCCTTTTCCAAACTATTGAGAGTCCTCTAGTCATCAGAGCACGTCCTCTTTTTTTGGATATGCATTTGCATGTATATTTTGTGCATGCTCAGAATTTAAAGCGGCTGTAATCAATATTTTTATAATAACAATGTGTGAAAATAATGTGACAAAGTGAACTGTGTCAACAACTATCAGATTTACTGCCATAAAAATTTGTACGCACCCATGTACCCTTGAGGATTAAACAGTAATTTGGGTATTTTCTAACCTGGACTGTATTTTCCCATATTCCGTGTGTATGTGACTAATGGGAACAACATCTTTTAAAATTGCTTTAGTACAGAACGAGTGCGTGGCAGTCGGTTGCCTCGGTCAGTTACTTTGTCTGTGTTTTTGGCGTTTTTAACCTTTCCCTTTGGGAAAATAGGGTCCATGTTGAAAAGTTACCCTTCGATTGAAATGACTTTGTTGATCTTTAAATTTCTTTCTCTAGTGCATTCTCCCATTAAAATGTTATTAAGTCCAATCCCTTATGTTAATACCAAGTTTTTTTGCCATCTACTGACATTTCCATCAGCCACTGTTGTAATTTAAGTTTTATTATTATTATTAAGTTTTATTTAATAATCAATTTTTACCAAGGTAACACCATACCCGCTAACATCAGCATGTTAGCATTGGCATTGTGCGCATGATAGCATGCTAACATTAGCATTAAGATCAAAGCAGAGCTGTTAGCAGCAGCAATTGTAATAAAATGTGTGTGTGAGAGTGGTGGAGGAGCTGGCCTGGTGCAGCTCAGTCTCACCTGCTGTGTCTGTCACTCGACAGATGCCATTGCAAGTCAGCTGACACATCCTGACACAGTTATGTCGACGTCATGCCACCAAGTTCACCTGTCACCCAAAGCCCCCCAGTGATTTGTCCTGTCAATCATTCAACTCTTCTTCCATAGAAGTTCGAAGGAAGGTAACAGCAGGACAACATAAAAAATAAAAACAGAAAACAGGTTCATTTTAACCAGATAAAATGTATTAGTGTTATATTATGCTGTTATTTCAGGCTAGAAAGGATTACTGGAGATCTTGTGACAACAGCGATGATGATGCTCATTTGGGTGCGTTTGATTTGTCACATTGCCGGGATGTAGTTAGTGAATGTGAACCCCATTAGCCCTGGATCACCAGCCTTGTTAGCAGCAGCACCTTCTGCAATAATTTACAGCCCTTTCATCTCAACAGAATGTGTTTCTTGTAGAGCGTAATGGAAGTAATCCATTCTCCCTGTCAGCGCTGGAAACACTTTGTTTTTTGTACAAATTGTGTTTGGGTGGAAGACGCTGGTTGAGGTGGAGGGATGGTGAAGGAGGGGGGCAGGAGATTTTGCCATGAGTATGTCTCATATAGGTTTTGAGGACAGAGGATGTGTATACACTACAGTGAGTGTGCTCTCTATACTGAACTGTATTTATGTGAACATAAATCTTACAGCATGACTTATTTGGAGGAAACACAGCAATTGTATGTGTGTTTGTGTCACAGTGGAAATTCAAATTTCCCCAAGTAATGCACTTTGTGCCATGTACAGCTTTGAGGTACTTGTTTACCTCATCCCCACTAAATTTTAGAGGCAAATAAGGACATTTCCTACCAAAGTATTTAGTTACTTTCTAGATTAATACTTTACACACAAAACATTTGAGCTTACAAATCAAGACCCAAAAGTATGTGATGTTGTTAAAATGTGCTTAATATTGATATTAATAATATGCAATAATATGCATTTCCATATAGTTGTGGAAATTATTGTAGAGTCTGGTGATAATCCTCTGTGAGCCTTTCACCTTACACTTTCACGGCTTCACGCAGTAGTAATGGAGGCTTGACTCCAGGTGGCCTTAAACAAAGTGGTTTAATGCATAAAGTCCAAGAAGTCACAGGCAAAGGTACAAGAACACTAGGCAGGAATCAGGGTCAAAGACAACATGGACAATCAAACTCACAGTAGTCAAACACTAGCAAATGGCTGGAACAGAAGGGAACAAAGGAGGTGGGTTTAAATACACCAGGAGACAATGAGACACAGGTGGAGCACATTAGGGCGGGGACAGGTAATCACACATGGTGGGAAGGCAGACAAAGACCTAACTGCGGGAGCTGGGCATGACATGCACATAACCATTTGATCCACTGATTGACTGCAGCTTTAAGTACTGTGCATTTTGCTGATAGCGCTTCTGTATTAGTTAACTTTGACTCTATTAAACAGCCCACAGACGGGTTTTATGGCTGCGTTTATTGATATCTGTGAGCATATTCATTTAGCCCAAGCAATAACTGTAATGATGTTAATGTCCACAGCCGCTAGTATCTTCCTCAATAGCTCTTTTTTTTATAAAAACATGACACCATTCTGTATTATTTCCCTCCTTTCTGACCATATTAGAGCTGTAAGTGTGGAGACGAGCCTGGGTATGTACCATAAATGATGCATTACCTCTTGCAAATTAAAGTGTTTGCAAAAATTATAGCTCAATACAATTTATAATCTCACGATTAAACAATATTTGTTTATATGAAGAATAAGATTTGATTTGCAGACCCTGTGGCTATTGCTTTTATTTAAAGCCTTTTCAGCTAACTTTATTTTTATCCCAACTTCCAAACCAAAGCGCACCCCAAAAACAACAATCCATCTTTCATCCTCTCCCATATATCTCTTCCTCCTCCTCTTCCTCACATCTACCCACTCTCTCCCTCATTCTTCTCCTTCTGTATCTCCCACAGCCCCCACAGTCGCCTCCATAAATCCTGGGACAGCAGCGCTTTAATGGATAATTAATTGATGCCGCTGCAGCCCTGTAATAAGACAATAAATTACGACACAGGCCTGTGTGCTATGTCAGTGTGGGTTGCTAATGGCCCTTCAGGGCTGGGGCAGGAGGCTAATAAATTAGACAGGTATTAACTGTTGTGTGCTAAGTAGCCCTCCACCACTGAGTGCCATGAGAGGAGAGGAGGAAGCAGAAAGAAGAAAGAAAAAGGAAGGGAAGGAAAGTAAGAGCGGTGCAAAACGGTAGTGAGATGATCACATTTGTTTATTTTAAAGTAAAAATAGTTTATAGCTAATAAATCTGTATAAAGATCATTGATGGTTGTTGTGACTTATGTGCTTCTTTAGTCAAAATTGTAATTAACAAAAAGTAGAAATGTAAGTTTTTTGAATTTGTAATTTGTGCCACATCTGTGCAGGTAAGAACTAAAAATTCATAATTTAATTTCAATTACACTGGCAAACTCTGTAACCCAATGCCAACGCCACCACATGCACAACTTCTTGCACTGTCATTAACAGACACTGAAATCATTAATTCCAATGGAGACGGTAATGACAATAGTGCCCCCTTGTAGTAGCCCTTCGTCATGAAATAATTTTTCCAAACTTGGAAACCGGACCATCATTTCAGCTTGAAATAGAAAGGGGTTGGTTCAAATGTGATTTGAACACACTAGCCTTGTTAATTCGCCACAACTGGGGCCGTGAAAGACAGGCTGCTAATTCTAGCTAGACCTAGCTAGCTAGGTCTAGCTAGAATTGGGTCCTCCCGAATGTTGTAAAGGGACAGAAAGTGTTAATTCGCTAATGGTACATAAACATTTGTTGAACATTTGGAAACAAGACAAGGCTCTGCAGTCGTGCTAGTAGCTCTATAAGGTTGTACTTTGGTACAGCAGTACTTTCAGTGAAATGTTAATGTCAGCATGCTAACATGCACTCAGTCATTACAACTATCACCATCTTAGTTTAGCATGTAAACATGGTAACATTTGCTAATTAGCACTGAACTCAAAGTTGAGCTGAGGCTGATGGAGATGTCAGTCATTTTGCTTGTTATTACAGTTTATCCTGAGAGCAAGATGACTGTATGAAACTAATTTCATGGCAATCCATCAAATAGTTGTTGAGATATTTCAGTGCCAAAGTGGTTTAAATGTCACTTAGAGGCTTAAACCTTAGACATTTTCCACAAATAATGTCAAAAAACAGATTTATCCTCTTTTGAAAATGGAAGAAAATAAGCACAATAGCTACAGTATCATTGTAGTGCATATTTCCTTACACAAAAAGTGAGGAGAATTTATATTTCAGTTCCACTTTAAGCTAATAACTGAGACACTAATTGTGTTTGGATAATAAAAAGCTTCAGCAGTTTAGGCTTAACAGTATGGTTCCTACAATCTCCAGATTTAAACACACAGTTCAGTTGTAAAAATCTGAAGCTCTCATCATGTCAAGTGTAAAGGATTGTGTCATTTTCCAAAGAGGGAAATCACGTCTAAGTAAACAAGGACAACATCTCCCGCTTGGAAATGTGGAATTTCAGCACATAATCTATAATCCCATTTTAATGGTTGTCTGATTAAGAGGTGAGAAGGATTAGGGTGTAAGCGTACATGTGTGCATGTGTGGTGTGTTGCATCCATGCACACATCCTCATGTAAAATACACCACATATGCGCCTATTAGAAAGCCTGCTGTTGGAAAAGAAAACAATTTCTAATACAAAACAGAGAAAGCGAGGGATTATAAGTGAGCAGAAGAAGAAGAAGAAATATGGTGGCTCAGCTATGTCATTGCAATTAAAAATGCTGCAAATCTCTCATCTCCTAATGTTAGCCCTAACGAGCGAGGCTTAGTGGCAGTTATGTAGATAAAAACTCTTTCTGATTGATTCCAGTGGTCCATTGAAATTTGTTTCACTCCACCTTATTGATCGCACCCCGCTGGTTGAAAACTGCTAATTAATAATGATAATAAAAGTGCCATGGCTCATTAAAATCAACCACACGAGACTGAACTCCAGTCTCTTTTACCCTCTCCATTGCTTTCACTTTATCTGGCCTTTCCTCCCGTATACCTTTGAGTTTTTGTTCTGTGTATGTTATTTAAATTGTTTAAAAATCTCAAATTTTAATGTCAGTTTCCAAGCTGACATCCTAAAACATCAACTGTAATAATATTAATCCTGCACTTGCTATTATACTTGTTATTGTCTTTACTAATTCACTCTGATGCTGGCAGATAACTGTCCTCCCACACACTCCTTCATCCATAATAATAATGTGTTTTCTGCCCACAGTCAATCCCCTGATTGGCGTATTCATCCTTTTATCTCATTACATGTTTGGGATTTATATGATTGACATTCCCTGATCTCTGTCTCGGCTTTGAAGTTTGCCTCACCCAATTCTTCAACTTGGTCTTTTGTGGTAACTAGCCATGCAGAGTTTTTGATTTGGAGATACCCAAATATTTTGCCCTATCCCGATACATTGGAGCGTTTTGACTGGAACTACTTTCTACAGAAGAATCTGTTTACACTGTGTTCTGCATATTATCTAGAGTAACTGGGAAAATTAAAGCTGGGAGCACCACAAAGGAAATTCCATTCACCTCTATTGTCCTGTGGGGTGAAAAAAATGGCTTCTTAGTATTTTAAGATTGGTGAGAGTGAACCAGAAAACCAAAACAATGAGCTAAAAGACGCTACAACTCCCTGCACAGCTGAGAGGAACTGCAGAATTCGGTGATAGATCTTTATAGTTCATCACTGCCAGTGTCTCCATTTACACATACAGCCCCTTTACACCTGGCACTAAAATGCTTTATGGGATTTGGTCAGTGCTTGACCACATGAAAGTACAGGTATAAACACATCAGATCCAGGAATAATAAAAGACAATGTATAGACTCACACAAAAAGAATCTCTCTCAGTCATCACTTATGACATACTAGAAGAGTTTTAAAGTACAATTAAAACTAACTACAACAAAGGACCCAAATCCTCGGGATACGGTGCTGTTTTACCTGCTATCTCTTTGTACTCAAAAACTCAAAAATACAACATGTCCTCATAACTAAACGACCAATCATGTAGTATGTCAATGCATTCAAAAACTATATATATTAGCGTTTCCCTAAACAACATATATGACCTTTGGAAAGTACCACTCCAGTGACAAGTGTACCGGAACTTAGCTGTACACACTGTTAGCGTTGTGAAATGGTCGCAGTTTGGTTCGGTCTAGGCAAGAAAACTACTTGGTTAGTTTTAGGAAAACATTGTGGTGTGGGTTAAAGTCAATATTATTAGTTACATAAGTCACAGGATGTAAGTCAATAATGCAATTTAACTTAAAACTCTAAATAACTCAACAATGACTGGGTTTGACATTGGACTCAAACGCCGGTCTCCTGGGTGAAAGTTCTGGGTTCACCCCATCCACCTCCTTATGCTGACTTTCTCGCTCTTTATGCAAAGTCACCTGACTTCCTCCTTTGTTACCATCATCCAGCCTCTAGAGGTTGTGGCCACAATAAACATAAATATGTTATAAACCGGCTTGAAGAAACAACATATGTGATATGTAAATTTTCTGGTGAGGACAGGGTACAGAAACACATACTCCAGGGATCCCAGTGACGTGTAGAAGGGTGAAGTTGTCTGGGGTGAGGTGGAAGCAGCAGTAGCAGTGAAGCACTGGTAACAGTGACTCTGGATGATGATGATGAATTTGTTTGACTGTGTCATGGGCAGGCCTGCAACTACCCCGCTCTGCAGAGAAGTGGAGCGCTTAATATATTATCAGTGGACACGACTGACACCACCAAAGACAGAGTGCCAGCGCAGAGCTCTCGCAGCCCAGCATCTGAAACATTCCACCATATTTTTTGCCCGGCTGTCAGGTCGTCTAATAAAGCGGGGCAAAATGGAGGAACGGCGCAGGAGCTGAGGGTGGATGAAGTATCTAGCACTGATGTAATATGGCTTATAAATCTAATTTAATTACCCAGTGCGGGGACAGGCTGTAGAAGCCATGACTGGATTTATTGTGTCTTAACTTGGCATCTTAACGACTTTGTGCTTTTAATATCATTACCCTGTAATTTATTCTATTTCATGCACACACATGCACACTCACAATGTATAACCACAGCAGCCCAACACCCATAATCTTTTTAAGCAGGGAACTTTACAGATCGTAGGACTCCTGAGCTGTGACAGCTATTGATCCATAAACTCTCGCTTTGACTCATCCCTACTGTGTGTCAACAAGGTGATATCACTGTTCCAGCCTTCATTTAAGACTTTAAGAGTGAAATTTCATCACTGATAAGTTCAATGAGCTCTATATGCAGAGGGCAGTTAAAAGTAGCTGACATGCTAGTTCGACATCCCTGTTACCAGTCCATGCGTAACCAGCTGACTGGTAGTGGCTGACATTTCTTTGGGAATCTTGTGGGTCATGGGATTCCCGTGGGATGGGAGTCAATTTCACCAATCTCACGGGATTGGGATGGGACAGGAAGCTGTCATATGCATAAATATGCAGTTATATTATGAAACACTTTCAGGATTGGGACAGAATCAGGTGTTACAATTTCTCATTCGGACAAAGAGGGTTGTGAAAATTCCTTCATGTCTACTAACTATATACTAGCCATGACTATTTCCTTTCTTTCGGTATCTAACGCCTGGACATGACAGTCTGGACATGAAGTACAGATAATAGTAAAAAGTTCTCAGAACGAAGACAATATCTTCCTGTGCCTTTCTTTTGGATGTAGATGTAGATATGGGTGAAGCAGACCAAGAATAGCCATATAAATAAGAATGTGCTAGTGATTAAGTCTACGGGTGGACAATGCAGACCAGCCAACCCAATCGTACAAGGAGCAATGATGAGTGAGTGCTCTAAAGTTTGTGATGGACCTCAGAGCTCCATGGTAAACAGTATTGAACAGTTTCAGGCTTTGAAAGGATGCATGCATGTATTTGCATTGGAAAACAACATTAGTTTTGTTTTGTCATCATTCAAAAGAAGTTTTAAATCAAAAAAGGCACATTGTACAGTATCAAAAGCAAGATGTAGCTGACAAAGAGCCTGGTTTCATGTAGATGCAGAGCAGTGTCTTACTGTATCATCGGCATAGAAATGGAGATTTGCATTGGAGACACTTTGATCAAGAATGTTGATATATAAAATAATTAGGAGTGGTGCCAGCACTGACCCCTGGGGTACACCCTTGGATACACTAATAGGGCTGGAGGTCTACCTATACACACTGAGATCTACCAGATAGATAGTTTCCAAACCAAGAGACTGTTTGTTCTGACAGTCCAACTTTGTTTTAATACTGCGTGATCCACGGTATCAAATAACCTACCAAGGGCAAGACTACTAGACAACAGCTAATTAATATGCACACTTGGCACCAACTGGAGAGGGTGGTCTCCTACAGGTGGTTTACATGTGGTTACTGACTAGTAATCAACTTCATCTACCCAAAAAGCTGCCACTTGGAACAGTTTACAACAGGACCTGATCTAATCTTATTACTCTTAGTGAGTTCAAGTTAGTTTTTAAAGACTTGGTGAAAGAACACTCTACCAATATGTTTGTTTACACATTTATGTCGATGCTTTTTTTGAAAATTCAAATACCTGTGTGAGCACCCTAAAGAGAAACTCTTGTTGTTCAAGAATCACTTTGAAGTTTCAAAATTAGAAATAAGTGAGCTTACCAGACCTCTTTAGCTCGCTCCTCAGAGCTTTGTCAGAGGCTTGCAGCTCGAGGCTACATTTTGTACTAGCATAACACACCCAAATCCAAAGTGTGCAAGTTGCATTGTGGGTAGGTGCCTGGTTTTGACAAGGAAGCTGAATGTGTTGAGTAAAATAGACAATACCTGTGCAACAACTTTTTTTTTCATTTTCTATCATGCGTCCAGTAATGCTAGATGAGTGCAACGCTTAACTGATGGAGTGCTCTTTTAAAAGGCTGGTGTATACTGCAAACAAACATTTGTACAAGTATGCCCACTTTGCCCAATGACTGGCCAGGTGTGCCAAGCTGTCTCTTCTCAAGCTCTCACAACTGCATTCATGACGTTTTCGATGTACAAACAAGAGCAACACCATTAAAGGCTCTGCGTAGAGACTGTCCAAAAGTATGCACCATCGTATTTAGTTTTAAACTATAAAGCAAAAGCAATAAGAAAAGAGATAGATTAGGTAGGCAGTGAGATGCAGCCAGATGGAGGCAATGATGGCTTTTCAATGATCTTAAAGCTCCTTTTACCTGGTTATATAAAAGAAACCTTTGATCATTCACACTTCTTTAGCTACAAATCAGGATGGTATCTTTGTCACAAAACACTATTTCTGTTCTCCAAGTACATATGTAACAAAAGCCACCTCTTCATCTCTCCAGAAACACAAATACTCATTCACTAAAGGGAACCTTCGTTTTTACCTAACACTGTATCACTCTTTGTTTTCTGTCAGCTCCTTCCATTCTACATTCGCATTTCTTTCATTGCAGCTCACCCTGCTGCTTGTCTTTATCTCATTTCATCTGTCTCCTCCCTTCTTACACTGTTCTCTCGTCCTTATTCCCCAACTGACCATCCCACGCCCTGCAGTTCAGCCTGTCGGCTTAAATAAAACAGACAAAAGGTGGTAAAATAGACAGAAAGAATTAAGAAGAGATAGAAAATGAGGGATGGGAGAATTCAGCTGCTTCACTCCTCCACCCCCCCCACCCCTCCACCTCCCACCATGGCAAATAGTTCCCAAAGGCCCCTGTTCCACATTAGCTTAGCTTGCAGCTGAGCCATCGACTTAATGCAATCCCCTAAATGCCTGTTGTATGGCCTTGCTGACAGTGACATATTTGTTTTGCAGGCTTCTGCAATCTGATGTCTGTCACCGTACTAAAGATTTGATTAATGCCTCTCCTTTTGAGTCCTGTAATTGGCTGCGACTGCACTGGCAAACAATCACAAAGTCTTTGCTGGCTGCCATTGGTTGGCGAGGTGTTAGGAAACTAATGAACCAAAAGTTTAATCTAACTGTACTTACCAAAGGCGACATTTGATGACAATCAACCAATCAGTCAAAGACCATTTGTTGGACACTTAATGGACCATTTGCAGCGATTGTCCTCTCCTAGCTTAGCAATTGTAACTAGGCATGGCAGGTCAAGCTTTGGATTTGACCACACGCTGAAACTACATGTGACTCAGCATGAAGGGTTTGGAGGGTGACGACTTATTTTAGACCTTTCCAAAGCCATAAACATAAGAGAAGAAGTGTTGGGAAGGGACAAAACTGTGTTTATCTGCTATAATGTCAGCTGCAATTGATAGCATGACGGGCTAACTAGCTTACAGAAGTAAATAAGCTTTAAAACTAAGGAGCATGTCATTAACTAACTACATTGTTATTTGTAATTGCAGGTTAAGTTTAAGATATGTATATATAAAGCCAGCTCTAAACACATTGGCTACACTGTGTAGTCAGTGGATGCTGGATGCTACCAGTAATGGCTCTGTACTGCTTTTTATTGGACTTGGGGAAGTTTACGTCACATTCAACATTGCGTCAACCAATATAGTGTTAGGTTTACTAAATTCATCAATTAGTTCTCATCCTAAAACCCTTTTCTCTTGTAATGTTTAAAGTGAGAAGTTAAAGTTTAAAGAGGTGGTATTATGCTCATTTTCAGGTTCATAATCTTATTAAGGGGTTGTACCAGAACTGGTTTACATGGCTTTATTTTCAATCTTTTTTTGTCATACTGCACAATGCCGTGGCTCCTCTTTTCACCCTGTGTTGAAAGCTTCACTTTAGCTATGGAGTGATACATCTTGTCTCTAAATGATCATTGTTGGGAGTTGCACATGCGCAGTTCCTAGTTAAGGACTACTAGAAAATCAGAAGCATAGTAGGGCGGGCCCTGAGAAGGAGCTGTATGTCCTCTTATCAATTTAGCACCATGGACTGGAGCAAGAGTTTCAGAGTGGTGAGTTATTAATTTCAAGTTTTAACTGAGCTCTGTCTCTACATCACAGTAAAACCTTTTTGTTCATTGACTGCCTGGAGGGTAGCTAGTGTTTGGAAGGGAGAGGAGAGGTGTGCTGCAGCTTCAGTGTTTTTCCACCACTGTTTTTGAGGGACTGTTTTTGTCAGTACTTGTACTTTGTACTTATTCCCTTTGTAGTAGTTTCGTCCTTGTTATCATCATGTTATGTAAAACCAGGTTGTTTTTATGTGACTTCCTGGTCAGATGCATTCCTGTCGCCAATGAAAAGTTGAGGGAAAAAATTGACATGATATTGACACAAAGTAATATTCAAAAAATCACCACTGGTGTATAAAGACCTTTTATAATCAATCTCTTAGCGGGATATAATTTACGTACCCGCTATTCTTACATACAGCCATCAAGTGCTTATTTAAGATTAGCTTTAAGATTTGTCACCCTTCAGCTTGAAGTAAAAAGTCCTTTTTGACCAACTCATGGAGCTAACATTAGCTACCTCCAGTTGATAAAATCTTTACCAATGGTTTGAAACAGTGATTTCAGAAATTAGACCAACTTTGTCAAAACCTTCTAATAGTCATCTGAGCTTATAAACTTAAATTTATTCAGCCAAAGGAATCATTGTTGAGTTTCGCTGTTCAACAGGAGCTTTATGTCCTCTTCTTCCCACCTTCTTCCCATTTTACTCCCTAGTCTCTCTTTTTCTCCTCTCCATGTATTCGATCATCCAGGCTTAGACTGATGACAGAGTCAACAGATCACAGCATCTGTCTTTGCCTATGTCCTCATGGCTGTAGAAGAGGAAGAGCAGGAGGAGGAGTAGTAGGGTGAAGAGGATGAGGAAGACAGGGAAGGTAGGAATTGAATCGCTGAAACTGACAGTAACATGGTTCAAAATTAGTTCATTTGTCCTCATTTTAAAGCTTTTTATGCACTCAATACATCTCCACATAATGGTACACATTTTTCCTTGCTGCATGTTAAAATACTCCCCTCATGCACACATAGTTGAAGAGGAAAGAAGGATCACATGCAGCACAATTGATGAGCCTCTATCTTAAGACCCCGAGGCAGTAATGGGATTTATACATTCGGTACTTTGTTCTGTGGTCTCTGGAGATTTTATTTGTTTATTTTTAATTTTAGGGAAATATATCTTAGTTTTACAGCTTTTCTAACTTTCTAGCTCTCTGGTTTTGCCTTTATGGCCATCATGCGTATACAGTACATGTGACAAGCAGGCATATACAGTACAATGTGCTCTACTGTTTGTCGCGTTGCTAATGTGAGTCACATTCACTCTACTCGCTGCTGCTTATAGAGTTGTTGTGTTGTGGTTAAAGATGACCTGGGTCACAATAATGATTTATATCTTCTGTTTTCTGGAAACACTATGAGTGAGAGCCACCATACTGCACGCATACACACACACACACACACACACACACACACACACACACACAACACACACACACTACTTATTTTACACCATTAAAACACCAGCTGTTTCAGCGCTGTTTACATTCATTACACATAATAGGACTATTCACAGTGTGTATATAGTACACACACACAGACACATAAATGTAAGTGCAATAATGTAAAGCAGCCATCACGTACTTCATATTTCCGTAGATTTGCAGCAAACTACTCATATTATATATCGTCTCTTTACATGTTCTTCATGGTATTATTTTTTGTACAGAATACAAAAATAATGCATTCTATTAACAATGAAACAAATGACTATTTACATCATCAATCCATTATCTATAACCACCTAACCATGCAGGTTCATCACATGGCAATACTTATAATAAAATAAAAAAATAAATTGACAAATCTCACATAGATGTGATTGTGATTATCACTGTTTTGTCACATTTTTGATTGGTTTTCTGCGCACATGTGATAATTGTGTCTTTGTTTCCATTTTAGGCTACTATTATCTATTGTTTAATATGTAGAGGTGAAACAGCATGAAAACTTCACATCGCGATTATAGTGACCAAAATAATTCAAAATTATTCACAGTTATTGATATTATTGCATTGTTATTAAAATGTGCTGAAAACGTTCAGAAAGTGCTGATACACACACTGAAGCAATTTCACCAAGTTTTATATTGAAAACCACAAATAAAATTAGGAGCCCTGTGTACTTTATGTTTGCATAAACATTAAACAGCCAATACCTTGTGGAAACCATATCAAATGTGCATTGGCAGTAAATATGTTATGAAGTTATTTGTAGTGAGCCTACGCACAACTTACATAAATACAAATTAGTCTTTTCTTGGCTTGAGGAAAGTTTTGCAAATATAAAACCACCATGGATTAAATACTTATAATAGAAAAAGTTGACCGTGTTTGCAGTTTGAGGTGTGCTGTCAACAGTTTTACTGATTTTATAATGGTGCTCTAAGGGGAAAATGCCTTTTTGGTGCTGCAGGGAAGTTTTTCACTGCAGTACTGCGAGTGGTCATTGGGAAAAATTGGCAGAAAGGCTGAGCAGCGGCACCATATCCAGGTTTTATAACACTACATGCATTTTACAGTTTAACTTTCTGGTTCAACTTTGACTTACAGTTGTTATGGAGGAGAACGTATTGTTGTGGTGTTTTGTCCCATCCTCTCGTTGCTAGGTTTCGGGTGTGTGGGGATTGCTGACAGAACCGACCCGTGCTCACTCAGCAGCAGAATAAAGGAGGCATGGAGGAGGCCTCCATGGATCACTCATTCCTTCGTTGTGCCGGTGTGACACCAAAATGGTGTCTCTTGCCACATCTGCACACCTTGTCCAGGGATCTTTCCTGTGCGGAGTTGGGTCTACTGATGCGTTATAACATCACAGATAGTTTGTTATTGTAATGAAATGAGTTTTCAGATGTGTTTTTTGGCAAAAACAATTTATGATGATTTTCACTTTATTAAGTAAAACATTAACAGCATGCGTGAGGACTTCTAAAGAAGCAGGTGTGTTTGCAGGGCAACAAGCCTTACTGAAGGACTAATCATTGAAAACAAAAATTGTAGCTTGCTTTAAGCAGTTTTAAGATGAAGCTTTATATTCTACCTGAACCTTTAACTAAGAGAAAAGAATATTAACAATTTTCAAATCGGCACAAATTTTCTCAACTGTAAGGAAAAATAAAATATACTTATTTAATTACAAGGATATTATAGGTGTTTATAGGATCATTTATGTTCATATTCAGATGTTTTTTGCAGGAGTTGAAAACAGAAGTGAAAGTATCCTTAATACATTGGGTAATATTGAACTTATTAAATGTCTGCTTGTGACATTCAGACAGGAAAGAAACAGTTGAGCTTCTTTCTTTCAGAGTGAAGGCCGACATCATCACAGGCTACAACTGCAGCCAATCCTCACCTGAAAAACCATCAAAAAAGCAGACTTTTCCTTTTTGGGTGGTTGGACGAGTACACATCTTTATAGGAAAATACAAATAGCTCAGTACACGCTGTACTCAGCGTGGTTAAATGTGCCCACATCTCACAGTATCCAATATTTCAACAATTTAATTCTTGGCAGGGTTGAAAAGTCTGAACCAGCACTAAATGTCTCCATTAATATCAATGACACTTTAGTCATTTAAGGTGGATTAGCAGCTCTTAAGGGCGAGATAGGGCAGGTATCTTTTGTGCCACAGAAGCAAGCTGTTGAGTGACTCATATCCTCACCCTGTTTAATTAATTCTTTCAGAAAGGTCTGACCTTAATAATCACTGAAACAACAATAAAAAAAGAACATCCTCCAGGGAAAACACGAGGGCAGCCGCTCCCCGGCCTGCCCGGCAGCCGTGGTCTGCGCGTGGCCCTCTGTCAAAACACGCCGTGCATGTCAGTGCAGGGGTCAGGGCCGGGCAAAGAGGAACTGGCACTCCTCACCCTCTCCGTGCAGGGGAGGAAAGTGGGAGGTTTGTGACTGACAGAGCCCACAGAGAGAGTGTCGATCAGTCACAGAGTGGCCGGCCTTGGCTGCAGAAAGCCAGAGGGGAAGAACAACCCGCCGCCAGCTAAGTGTTACGGGACTGTGAGCGGAAAATCCACTCCAGAAGTTCCAAGAGATCCAAAGGTTACAGGAATATTTGGGCTGTTTTTTCCCAGAAATAGAGTGGCCAGAGCAGTGGAAGAATGACCCTATATGCACACAATGTTTAAGCAGCTTTTACTGTTGTAGCGGGTAAAGGTGAAGTTTTAACTTTATACACACTTAGTTGAGGGATTGTTGAGTGGAATAAACAAGAAAAAAAAGGGTTCTGCTCCACAAATCTAAAATGTTTGCTTTTTTGGTGGAATATTGGATCATTTTACCTCTTTTCAGATCAGCAGCCAATTATTTGAATAAAACCATCTGCGAGGTTTATAGGGGAAATCTGCTGACAAGTCATTGGCATCTGAAATGTGACATGTGATCTTATTGCCTAACACAAAATCAACCCGACCCAACAGATATAGGGTCCGAATACTTTGTCGTGCCTTCCACGACAAATTCCACAATGTGATCTGTGGCGTTGACCTATATATCACGAGAGAGCACTCTCCCACACTCAACTGTAAACCTGGTAAAGCGAATGAGGTTGATGGTTCCGCGAGGTAAACCGTGAAACAGAGGAAAGGTCACGGTCGTCTTTTCTCTCCCTTTCAGGTTTTTCCACGCACTGACAGTATCAAACATGCCGCTTCGGAAGGACGGCGTTGTTTGTTTACGCAGTTCATGGAAGACGGCAAGTCTGTCGTGAGGAGAATTTAAGACTCTATAATTTTACCTAATCTGACATAGTAGCCATCTTTAAGACAAAAATATATGTGTACCCGGCATAACTAGACCCGCTTTATTGCAACCAGTTTAATATTTTTCCAATGGATTGAATTTTGTTCTATGTTTTTATGTAAAATGAAGAAGCTATATCTGTTAAAAACATTTAGTGGAGTCATAAGTCTGATATTGGAGTACAGAACCGTATGTGCTTAGTTACATTTCAACAAGGCACCAAAGGGAAACACAGACCCCCAAATGACTATAATAAAACAAGAAGCAGACCTGTTTAAAATAAGCTGTAGGAGTTGTGCGTTTGCTGTTCATGTGCGGATTTCTGTGCATGTGTGTGTGGCCATGGATGAGTTTTACTGCGTGACTGCATACGCGTGTGTGTGTGTGTGTGTGCGCGCTGCATAGTGATTTATGGGGCCTGTCTTCCTCTGCCAGCAGTTTGTCTCTTCTAGCATGGAGGATGAATGGCCCACTGTCAGCCCTGCCTAAACCTCTTCCACTGGCCTCTCTCTCAAATTACCTTTCTTCTTCTCCGTCCTCCTCTCCCTTTACGTCTGCGCTATCTTATCTCCCCACATGCTCTTCCTCTGCATGCACCTTGTCATCCTCACTTCCTTTTACCCCGGCTCATCCTCTCCTCTGCTCACTTAGTTGATTTGATCCTTATTTCCCTTCTATCGAGACCCCGCCTCTCCATCTGTCACAGCCAAGAGCGATCGCCTTTGTGGATCTGGGATGTGCTTTGCCCAAATCCTGACCTCTAATCTGATCTCTGATTTCAGGGACTCTTCATTCGAATGCGGTGCATCCATTTCAGGAAGACTGTGTCTATATCACCTTTTCGTTCAGGGTGTGATGTTTCACTGTTGCGATGTTGAATTTGCTTTAAGCAGAGAGCAAAGTGACACCTGTCTCTTCCTAACATCAGTCAGTGATGGAGGAAGTATTCAGATCCTTTACTTTAGTAGAAGTACTAATACTACACTGTTAAAATACTACTAATATTACTAATGCAGGAAATGTTTCATGTGTCTGTTTAAATATTAGATGTTATATCATTAGATTATTATTACTCTTGTAATAATATGAAAGCAGATGAATTTTACTGTTGATGTTGGGCTAATTTTCATATTTTTTTAAATCAGACCTCAGCTAATGATTGTTTTCATTATGAATTAGTTTACTATTATATAATATAAAAATATTTCGCATAAAAAGCGGCATGATAGTAATAATGTCAGATAACAGTAGAGGAGGAATAAGTGCACTATTTTCCTCTTATTGGTAAAAGAAAACTAGTACAAGGACCTTGAAGAAGTACAGTACTTGAGTAAATGTACTTACTACAAGTCACTTGACTTGGACTCGAGTTAGACTCGACTCACAAATATGATGACTTTAGACTCGACTTCAACAAAATCGAAAAAGATTTGCAACTCGACTTTAACACCATTGACTCATGACTTCACTTGGCCTTTTGACTTGAACTGACTTGATTCAGATGCGTAGTTTCACACAATAAATGTCATTTCATTTCTTGAATTAAATTAAATGTAATCAGGCTAATCATAATTTATGGTTTTCAAATTTGGTGGCAAGCACATTATGACTGTTTTAGGACTCTAAACTCAGTTTGACTCAGACTTGCCTGTCTCGACAGGCCTCGACTTGGGACTTGGTCCCATCTCTGACGCTGCAAAGTTACACAGCCACATAAGTTGAAATACACCAGAGTTCAAGTACAAGTTTGAGAACACAAATAGACACACAATGTATGTACACTTTTGTAGAGTCCTTAGTATTTGAGGTATCCATCCATCCATCCATCCATCCATCCATCCATCCATCCATCCATCCATCCATCCATCCATCCATCCATCCATCCATCCATCCATCCATCGTCGACCCGCTTTTCCTGCCTACAGGGTCCTGGGGGGGCTGGAGCCAATCCCAGCTGACGGTATTTGTGCTATTTTAGATAACCTGATTTCTGTTCATAAATAACTGTGACTACCCGAGGCTGGTTGCTATCTACAAAAGTACCTGTACCTTCAACAGCATCAGCACACTGTACATCTTCTAGCCGCTGTGATATGCCGAAAGGCTGAAGAATAATATCTCCCAATGTCATTAATTGTGCTGTCATTATCATAATTTAACATCGGCTCGCCCCTCTCCATCTTTATCACTGCCTTTGCTGTTCGGTCATTAATCAGGCTGAAAGATGAGGGAGGGAGAGAGGCGGGTGGGCAGACAAATTAAATAAAAAAAATGACCTCTCTATCAATCCCATTGCCAACACATTAGAAAGGAAGCACTTTTTCTTCCACTCCTCTCTCTCCCTTCAGCGCTCAGCCTTCCTGTGCTAATGGTAGATATACAGTGACACGGTAATGATCTGGCCACGGCTGCAGAGCACAGGCTGTATTGATCAGGGCCTGATTTATTGCAGGTTACGGCTGATTATTGGGCCATTAATCAGTCTAAGATTACCCTATCAATAAAACTGCTTGCGTATGTTTGTAAAGTGCTTGCCAGACCACAGAGAAGGGCAGTGCATGTCCAAGCCCTAGTGACACACACACACACTACTACTATTTTAACTCAGAGATCAGATATTTAACCCCTTCACGCCTAAATTTACTTATAATTATACAAAAAAATGTATGATTTTCACAATCATTTGCTTTCAAACTGATGCTAAATTAAGTGTAAATTGTTAATTTGTCTATAGAACATAGAAAGAGATAAATTCAGGTATGATGTAGGTATAATGCAAATTAGCCACAACAGGCAGTTCTAGATATCAGCGCTTACAATGCAATCCACAAACAGGCATTGGGGGAATTCATACACTATCTCGGCTGCTGTCTGAAAGGAAGCAGTGTGATGCGTTCTTGCCAATCGGCAATGCATTGGCATTCATGCCAATCGGCATTACAGTGTTAAAGAGAGATTTTCCTTACCATATTCTCTGAATTCTTATACTGGCTACCTGCTAGCAGACGTTGCATTTCAGTGCCTTATAAAACAACCCATATTTGCATTGCAAAAACCTTAATGTGAACGTTTTCTAATCTGCCACCTCTATTGTTAAGGTTTGGTTGAGTGAAGGCACAAAAACTGCTTGATTAAACCTGTAATGACTGACATTTTCTAGTACAGAGAGTAGTTATTTTTCCCAACCTGGCACCCCAAAAGTCTGGCTTAACCATTAATAAAGTCATTTGTTACAACTTATAAATCCTCGGAGGTTCCTATTAGAAAGTGGTAACAAATAATGTAAACAAAAGTAAATTTCAGTGATTATGCATGGCTGTGTAACCTCTGATAAAATGTGATTTGTACAACAAGAACATTGAAAAACAAGGAAGAGCGGCTCTGCATGCAGCACACGCCTCAAAACAAACCCCTTGTCACTATCAACGAATGCCAAAAAGCCATGAGTGTAATTCACAACCTTAATCTCCTTCCTTAAATTAGCAACCAGATAAAAAGATACTGCCGCTGTCGGCCTGCCAACAGCTTTACGATGTGCCATAAAGCAGAAGGGTGGGGGATTCTGTGCCGTTGCTTAACCCCCACCAGAACCGACAACCACTACCTGGAACACAACTTTTATAACAGCTAGCAAATTGAGAATAGTGATTTTCCTATAAAAAGCCCTCAAGAACAGGGGAGCCTGGATCCAGAGAGTTTAATGAGAAGGTTTGATGGCTCTCCTCGTCAAACAGACCGACTTCCCTGCCAACTGCTGTTCTCTCTTTTTATTTGCGAGGGTGTTCGAGTAACTGATTAAACATCCCAGAACCTCTTGGACTTGCTTCCAGCGGTCCCCTCGCTGCCTCCGGTGTGCCACAGTCGTAAAAACGGACTTGACAGTGGCCTCGTAAAGCAGACATAATGCTGTCGTAAACATGTCACGACACCTGCCATAAACATTAATGATTGTTTATGAATGAGGATGATGAATTGGAGCGCCCTGGAGTTTCTGGAGGCCGTTCAGCAGGTTGTGGCTGGAGGAACACAAAGCCGTGTTATGAGCCGAACTTTGGCAGGCGACTCAAAACAACTCTGGGCTTAGCAGGATGCGGTCCAACAAAAAGTCAAAGCAAAGTCATCAAGTTCAGAACCGAGCAGCTATCTGATTTATATTCCGATCCATAATTAATAACAATAAAGCTCATTCCCACTAATCTCACAATCTCTCCTGTCACTAAATATTGAAAAACACTCGAGTGAAAATGCCAAACATTTCAACATCATCATCTTTCTAGTGCCGTCACATGACCAGCTGTTTTGCTAGGTCAAACGCCTTTGCATAACAAAGTGGCAGACAGCATGTGTGCTGCTGATGGAAACATGTAACTGCAAAATCACAGGCTTGGTGCTCAGCATGCCACAGCGGAACAGATAGCTATAATCCCACTTTCCCACCAGGCGGTCCAGCATGCCTGTCTGCGGTACTTAGAGATAAACATCTCCGTGCACTCTGCGTGACCTGGCACACACCTGCTGAGACAGGCTCTATCATACAGACACACATACAGGTGCAAAGACACCTTTATGAGCTTTGTCAAAGTATGAATTATAGTACATGCGGTGACAGCTTGTATTTAAGTGATGTCAGCAGATCCAATGACTATGTGGAACAGATGTATGTGAGCTTTATATACTTTGTGTGCTGTGCTGTCAGACATCCCTAAGGGGACAGTGCAAGACAAATGTGTTGGTAATTTACAAGTGTGCTTAAATACCCATTATTCTTTCCTCTGCAAGCTCTCTCAGGATCTGCTGTGCTCATTTATCATCAGCTACACAGAGGCATACACACACATAAACGCAGGAAAGAAAAATGAGGAGCGTTGCCAGAGTAGTCGCTGTTGGGATTGCGTCAGTGCGGAAGCTTTAAAGGATCATTTCAATTTATTATGACGTTGGTCTTCCTCTGCTATCAATAATGATAACATCGTACTTACTGAACAATATGGAAACATTACGACTTAAGTTAAAACCCAAAGTTAGTGCACCCAAAATGTTGGAAATAATCCCTCATTATATTGTGAAACTGTTCCCATGATCAGAGAAAGTACAGAAAGCAAAGGGCACAATGCTATTTTCTGAATTTATATAAACTTTTAACAATCCAACAGATAAACTGAATGTAATGCTATAATAACATAATTTTGAAATGCTATGTGTAGTGTTGCATTATTTATGCAGTAACTCAATTCTTACTGTAAGGGTATTAAAGACCTGATACTTTTTGAAAACCAATGTTGTATTTCCATCTTCACTGAAAAGAGCACTTGTCCTTCATTGCCTTATATTTCATTGACAGCCAGTTGTAGTTTCTTTATAGGAGAAAAGCAGGTTTCTCATTTCTAGCCAACAAATGTTGTTGTTTTTTACTGAACTCTGTAAAAGGGTCTCAAATATGCATTAAAAGGCTAACATACTATCATGATAACAGACTGAGGCTAAAGGTAACATGTACAAAGCAAAAAGTCAGTATCCTCGCCACTTAATGTTTCATAAGAAGACATGAAAATAAAGAACCAGCATTGTTGTAGCATTGCAGAGTTAGGTTAATATATATTATATATATATTATATATAATTGGCATTAAAATACTGGACTGGATGTGCACTGTAGGAAATCATATTTGTAAAGCATGTGTGCTTAATTGTTACTTTGACAAAAGAAATGGATTTTAGGATGAGGACTAGCCAATGAGTTTGACAAATGCAACGGTTTCTCGGGTTACGAGTTTGCCTGGAGTTTAACCTTTCCCAAACCACATAAAGAGCAGGATAGAGGTGCTAACATTATCCTAAACAAAGTACTAAAGCCCCTTTTCCACTGCAAGGTACCAGCTCGACTCGGCTTAACTCAACTCGCCTTTGTTTGGTTTTCCATTGCGGAAAAGTTGTACTTTAGCGAGCTGAGGCGATACTAAAATGTGACGTGAAAACACAGCAGACTACTGATTAGTCAGAGGCAATCGTCACTATTCACTGTGTCATCATTGCGCACGCCAGACAGAGGCAAGCAGCAGAAAGTTTTATATTTTACAGTTTCATCACTAAATCCACTTCTGAGAAGTTTTGAGGCGTGAAATCAACTGTATAGATTTATGAAAAGTGATGGCAGAACTAAATGTGCTGAAAGTTGAGGAGTTGAAGAGCTCCACACACAGACCGCTGCAGCAACAATGGCAGAGGTTTAAGGTTTTCATACCGCTTATCTGTCTTTACATTCTGAGTAATGTTGAAACGTTTTAACTTAAATAACAAGAAAGCTGTGTGGATCGCTGGAATGTGTGTCGCATTGAACATTATGTCGCGGCAGTTGTGTGTGTGTCTCTATGATGACCAGCTACATTGAGAGGTACTATCTCTGGGTACTATCCACAATGGAAAACGGAGAACGGTCAAACCGACTTGACTCGAGTCGAGGCGAGTTGAGCTGGTACTGGTTTCAGAAAAGTACCATAAGTAGCTGAAACTGTAGATGCTACCTAAAGCAGCATCTAAAGTTTCAGTCCTCAACAGGGATTTTTCTAACCTAACCTGTCGCACAAAATAACGTTCTTAGCTTTGGAAGCAATAGGTTACTACAATAGCAGGTAGTAAGCTAACATAGACTCACTGTATTGAGTTTATGTTGGTAAGCTGAACATGCTAATATTTGCTTGCACTTAGCTAGACAGGCCTGCCATGCCTAGTAGTTTTAGCTGATAATCCATGACAGGACAATCGCTGTTCACAGGGTTAAAGAGTTAACTGTCCTTGAAATGAGTGGCTTCATTCAGTCATCTTTTTTTGCCTCGCTGCAATCCATGAAAAGTGTTTTGTTTCTCTCACCACTGCCAAGCAAACACTCCTCCATTGTATTCAGTGCTGTTGTCATTGTTCAGTAAGCTAATTGAAATGTATGATGGCGTGACAATGTGGCAACACAAAACTCTTGCTGGGCACATCAATCAGCATTGCATGGAAGGATGACGCTGTTTATAGCAAGGTTACAGTAAATCACACGGTGACGGTTTAATCCTGGGGAAGGTTTTACAGGAAGAAGGGGAATTCAATTTCCTAGCATGCCTGAGCAAAGGTATGCTAATACAATGCAGTCGAGGATACACAGAGAGCCTGCTGCACAGACCAGACGGGGGCTTGGGAGGGTGGGGGTGGTGGGTTTCTGTTTTCTCTGGGGTCTCACACCTTTCATGCTGTTCAGAGAGATTACATTTCAAAAATACCACAGACAAGACAGACAGGATAATCAATCACGTGAGTACAAAACGCACACAAAACGCGTGCACGCTCGTTCTGTGCAGCGATGTCTTCTGGCTGTGTCTGTTTCCAGGAGTCATAAATCAATGCTGCGTTGTCAGGGGGGTCTAACATGAGCTGGAGAGGGAAACAGAGCAGCAGTACAGTCTGATCCACGCTCTGCTACACCCTCTCTTTGGCTCTGGCAGTGACAAGAGGACAGACAATGCTAGGTGATCTAGCGTGTGTCCTTGTAGCTGGCCATAGTTACAGACAGCAACCTCATTAATGTAACACAGCTGACCTCATTATTCTCTTCCCCAATCTCACTGATAACAGTGCTGCCTGCATTTGCCCTCTATTCAAGTGTCTCATGTATCAGCGCAACTAACCAACGTCACACTGTTTTCATAACAGCTTTCCTGTTTAGCTCAGTAATAGTAATAATTGTAATTGTCGGGCACATATTGCTCCAGTAAATCGCTCATAAAAAGTCCAGCAAATGTGAATCACGGCTTCAGGAACAGGTAAACAAGGAGTAACAGGGAGAAAAGATGCTGTTAAGGAACGTGTTGATTATTAGGGTAAGTAATTTGTCTCATTTTGAATTTCCCAGCAAATACTTCCATATGCTATAAAAACAGAATGCATCCTTTTCTTACTCTCCGCTAGTATGAGACCATTACTTGCAATATGATGGACATAATCATTATCATCACACTTACCTGTATTCAAAATTTGATATTGTACATACATTGCTATCTTCTCTTAATTGAATGCAACTCACCAAGAATTGATCCATTAACTTACTCTACACATCCTACTTTGTTCTGCAACTGGTGCACAACAATTAACCTTGGGATAAGTAAAATTCTTGGAGGGTCACTGCGTACTGCTGGGAGGTATCCAATCCTACGGTTGCGTCAGTGCTCGTGTAGTTCAGCTGTCTTCTCTATGGCAGAGAGGAGAGCCTTTACGTCGTGGACATAAGTAACTAAGCATTGAGCTTACATGTTGAAGCATGATGTTCCATGATTTTTATGAGCCTGTGTTTTATTGTTTTCATAGAGTGCATAATATGCCTCTGAATGGTTCGCTGTCAGAGGTGCCACCTGTCAGGTACTCTTGGTGTCTGTTTACTTTCATGTACTTCAATTTTTTTTTTACATTGCAGTTGAATTGCACAAGAAAATTACATGATTTATGAAATAATCGAGCTGTAAAGGAGATACTGCATCTGTCATTCCTGTTATTAGCTGGCAGATATGGTTCATAAACAAGGTAATGCAATGACGTCAATACCTTCAAAATATAGGTGTACAGTAGGCTACGCGCACTCTGGACAACATAACCCACATGCACAAGGCATAGTTAAAGGGTTTAAATTTTTGGTAACGCAAAACATCTCTTAACAAGGTATTTTTCTCAATAAGTAACGTAATGTAACAAGTTACTCTATTTTGGCCCAGTTCTTGAGATATTCTTCACACAAACAGTACCCCAGTTACTCGAGAGAATACGCTGTTAGGCTACCAGCTTTCAGAGCGATTATATCTGCGGTATATTTTCGGGACCAAGTAAATCTGCGCAAATCTATCTCATCACACTCAACATTGGAGATCTTTGATGTGTAAGTTCCCCCATGACCAAACTCGGGGAGCTTTTATCTCACTTTAAATCACTCTTTCTCAAAATCAAATGATGTACAATGTACTGAGACAAATGCTGAAAAAAAATGAATAGAAAGAGAGCTATTGTGACTGATTAGCGCTACCTTTTTCCAGGCTCGCTAGCATGTTAGCTAAGCCTTAAGAGATTGCAATTTAGAATTTAGATTACAGTTACTAATCCAAGTAATACTAAAGTATTTTGGCATTTTGTCTCTCTTCTTTGGGAGCTTACATTCAAGAATCACCTGAGTTTTGTTCAGAATTGGAGGGTGTGTGTGCAACCCAAGGCTGAGTTCAGTCACCAGGGCAACGTTAAGCTGGCTAGCTTTATTTAACTGTACATATTAGATACAGAAAATGCAATGTGTGTGAAGTCTTAGGATTTGTTTAAAATAACTTTGATGAGTTAACAAATAATAGACTACAGCCTTTTGCTGTTGAGTAATTAGTAAAGTAATGTAAATTACTTATTCAGTGATTATATTGGGGCCACTTTCTATGAAGAGATGCCCCTGTTGATTTTTAAATTCTATATATAATATATCCTGATTACTTTCACTGTTCTTGTTAGGGATGTCCCGATCAGGTTTTTTTGCCCTCGAGTCTGAGTCCGAGTCATTTGATTTTGGGTATCTACCGATACCGAGTCCCAATCCGATACTTCTATAAAAAAAGAGATCCAGGATGTTCCTTATTTTTTATTTAATTCGCCTTATTTTAACATTCAACAACTCTGTTAACAAACAGAGCACTTCTATGCGGTAGCTTGAACAATCAAGTAATAAATAACATAAATTTTCACTTTGGACTTTAGTGCAACAGTAAATATAAAAGTCAAAGATAAAACAAATAGCACCTCAACTAAAATACCGCGGCATGTAAACAAATACAGAAATAAAAGTGCCGCAGTGTTTGCAAAGCACATCTATATATACATATACATTTATATCCAAGTCCTGATCGGGAGGTAACGTCTGATTCCGATCGAGTCTGAAACAACGTGCTCGGGCCCGATTTCCGATCTCGAGATCGGATCTGGACATCCCTAGTTCTTGTCAAGACTTATATCTCAAAACCTGGACAAATAACAAAAACGACATACATAGATGGATTATTTCAAAGCGTGGAACCATTATTTTTAGAAAAATCTTCTAAACACTTTTTCCACCACTGCCACTAGCAATAAGTGAGAAAAATCTTTGGTGACCTGGCCCTTTAAGAAGATACAGTAAAGCAGCCACATGTTTTTAGTGCAGACACTGAAGTGCAGAGCTCTCTGGGTAAGTACATGTTTGAGCTGTCAGGGTTGTGATGTGGACAGCTGAGAGCTGTTGTAAGGGGATCTGTTGCTGATGACGGTGATGATAGCGCAGCTTATTGGCCTGTTACTCTGCTGTCTTCTGTAATAGCAGCGCTGACAGATACAGACCACCCACTCTCATTTGGCCAGAACACATTCATCATACTCTTAACTTTTTTTTTCCCACCCCAACATCTCATGCCTGAGGCAAGACAAAATATATATTCAGAACACGCTATCCACACGTTCCACTTTTGAAGCGATGGGATGTTATAGATTTACAGGCTGGCCAGAATAATAAAGCATCGTGATTTCAAGTATCTGGTTCATATTGAGGAGTCGACCGCAGCGCAGCAGGCCAGAGTTGTGGTATGAGATGTGGGCAAAGAGAAAGGATTTACCATCTCGCACATTTCTCTGCATTCCTTTTCCTTCCTTCCTCCCGCTTTCTGAACTAAAAATGCAATTAAATTGCATGCTTTTTTATGCTAGAGCAGACATATCTGCTATGTAAACCGTTTGTCCTGTATCTCACATCATTAATTTGTCTGGATACCATTAGTTCTCCATCTATGTAGATGGATATTTCACTTTTAATTTCAATATACACAGACGTTACAAGAGTGAGTTTATGCAAATCCTCTGTTCAGGATATTTCAACCTTCATAAAAAGTTTTTGACATTAGCAGTAGACTTGTTGACTTGCAATTTAATGAAATTCATTGTGATCATGGTCGGCAGCTGTCGCTCCAACAGATGAAGGTAGTCTGTGTTGATGGGGTGGTTAATGTGTCATAACCAATTTGGAAAAGAACTTACTAACACGCAGTTTCTGTCCAACCTACACAGTCTGGATATGAAGCTAACTAAACCCAAAAGGACTTACTTGCTATTTTAACATCTAAATCAGTTCAACTCCACGATTCCTTGTTATCAGAAGAAATGCACCATTTAACAAAAGTGGAAATGTATGATGCTGTAAAAGTGGAATTTTGGCCAAGATAGCAGGAGATGCAGGGTGCCTGCTCACCGTCAATCGCTCAGTCTTTAGCAGCCTTGGTCGGTCCTTTGTCTGCACCTCAGAGTCCAATGGAAACATGAGGATTTAATAATAATGGAGATTTAGGAAAGTAAACTGAATTTCATGGTGCAGAGGAAGCTGGCGTTTACTTGCCTGTTTATTTTTGGAGCACTGCACAGTCCAGAAAAACCTTCAGTTAAAACTGGACTATGTTCCCTTTAAAAGTTTTGTAGATTATATAGTTTATTTTAATGGCCTTTTATGACTATATTTTCAACATATTGCCTCTTCTACAGGATCTGCTGGACAGACTTCTTGGCTACAACAGTGAAACTCACTGCTTAAATCTAGCTTTTATCTTCAGTGTGGGTTTAACCACATCAAAAAAACATGCATAGGTGCAAATTTTGGTGTAAAAAGGGGATCACAGTTACATTACATGGTGTATGTGGACACCAGGAGAGCTCCCTGGACATCAATAACAACTGTGCTGCAGAGGACACCGGGCACCTGATACCCCACCCTCTCTTTGACCCCGTTTCGTTCTGTCATCTTCAGGTTGCACATCCCACAGGGAGCATTTCAAAATCAGAGCATTTTGCTGACATGTAGATTTTGTTGATTTGGTAATCAGTGTTCTACTATGATTAAGTAGGCTACGTTGTTAAATGATTTCTTTTTGTGTCTGTTATATCCATGTTTATGGTTGTTTTACGATCAGGAGTCTGCACAGGGTGTTTTATTTTGAAAGTTTACAGGATTTTCTATGTCTTCTTGCCTGGTTCGATCTGCTTTGTGCTGCTTGACGTGGCTTCTGTCAAAAATTGACCCGTTACCCACTTCTGGGACGCTTCTGGGACACGCTGCGGCCGCATCTGGTGGACGCACAAGTATTTACTAGAATGGACGCAATTAGCTCCGAGGTGCAGTCACTCATCAAGCCTCACACTCACACTGTGTCCTGGTTCAACTTTCTCACAGAGAAAAGCAAGAAAAAACTCACAAGAATCAAACATGCAACCAAAATGATAAGCACCACTCAAATCCAATGTCAGACCTTTACAGGCACGTAATTAAAGGAAAAGCAGCTTCCATCAACTGGTAAAACACGTCTGTTTAGACTTATATAGAGAAAACTGGAGCAACAGAGCTGTATCAGAGAACAGTATCAGAGCTGTGAGGGAGGTGGATTCTTAAACTTATATGTAGGGGAGTGTGTATAAGCTAAAAAGGGGTTTAAGTTGTCCTTTAACGTTTCTGATCTGTGATTTTGTATCTGCACATAGCCAAGTACTGAGTATACTGAGGTACTTTTACTTTACTTGAAGTAATTTTAAATGCATGGCACTTTATACTCCACTTGTTTCTCTACAACATTTATCTGACAACTTTACAAATGAAGGTTTGCAACTATTTTAATTGTCTAAGTCAGTTTTCATGAAAAAAACACCTCATCGTTTGCAAACAAAAAATATGAAAAATTTATATAAAGTGATTTATATAGTGTTTTAGATCAAACTATCCAAAAATATATACAATAGTTTAAATGTGCTCCACCTCCTCCAGTACCAGTGATAATATTCCCATAATATGGTATATATATTAATTTAACTCTGGAAGGGACCATTCTGCCCAACAAGCACTTTTATTTTGATGCTTAGTGTTTTTCTGTTAAAAGTGAAATCTTTTGACTTTGTAGCAGTATTTTTTACACTGGTACATGTCAGCGTTGGGTTTGATGAGCTGACTTTCCCACGGGAGTCTGAACATTTTCATGACCCATAACTCAGTTGTCTTCATGAGATATTTGGGGGCCTCTGGGAGCTGCAAGACTGGCAGTAATTCAATGCGCAATCCATATGCGTTTGTCGGTCAGAGCGTGATGCATTCACTTCCCCTCCCTTTTGACCAGGACACTCCTGCTTCACCGACTCGAGCCCTTCGGTGCTCGGTCTTGAGGAGGATGCGATGTCACAGCCTCACATCAACAACAAAGCGAAGGCCGCTGAAAAGGTTGATTCATCTCATCTCTGGAGAGAGATTCCTGCCATGTCTGCTGCGCTCCATCTCTCATGTCTTTCATCCTCCGTCTCTCTCTCCGCCATGACAGTGATTAATGACCCTCAGCTGCCTCTGTGCTTCCTCGCTGACACTCCCATCTTTCTTTTTCTCCTCTTTGCACAAGAAGAAGGATAAAAGTGGGAGAATCTAGCCAAAAAAAACGATTGATGCCACATGTTCTCAATGGGGGAAAAAAAACATGGAAAAACCCTGATTTTGTCCAACATGAAGAAAGAAAGAAAGGAGGTTATACTTCCAGGCATATAAATAAGTGTTTTTACCTCACAGTGTCAGTGTCAGGAATGTCACTGAGCTGGATTAAGACTGTGTGAGTATAAACAGGTCAGTCTGAGCACTGCATCACTCCTGATATGTCTCAGGTCATCAGGAAGGAAAAGAAAGGGGACACAACCACATTGGGGGACGAATTACATGTCTATCACTCAACCAGATTATTAACTCATGTAGGAACTGTACAAATCAGTGGGTGTTGAGGAGAAAAGATCAGGGCAGAAGAATTTGTGGTACCACTTTTCAATAATCTAGGTTGTAAAAAGTCCCTTTGCTTGTTTATATCTTTATATCCATTATTTGTAAATAATAGCAAAAATGGTCTCAACAATGGTGAGAAGGTTAAACTGCTCCACAAACACTCCTCTTGTTGTGAGACAGGAGTTAATGGTACAAATACTGTAAAACTTAAATTAAAAGCAGAGTCCTAATTTGATGCATGTCCCTTCTACTGGCCTGGTGTGGCGACAAGTTTTGACAAATAAACGTAGTTCTCAAGTAGAAGCCTGGTCTGTTTTTTAAAGAAGTTCTTTGGGTGTATAAAACCTCTGAAAGCCCACCGGGTCGCCCTCTTGAGCTACTTCTAAATTGCTTAGATCACACGTACCAAAATAAAGGTTTAAACTTTTGCTACACAACTTTAGGTCAGTTAGATTCTCCACAATTCACTCGTTCAATTAATTTAACAGGAAACAATGAGCACCAAAGTATTATTCAGGTTTACCGTTGTGGTCGGTTGGTCTCTCTCTCCATGCATGAGGTTGCCCTAGATCACATTAATGATTCGCAATTGATCTGATAGTCTCAAAATTTTTATACAAGTAATATTTTATCCGGTTGAAAATAGTTGAAGCAAATAAATACCCGAGCAAATAATTGTAACTTGTACATGTGTGGTCTTTTGAATAAACAGCATGAACATGTTGTCTCGATAGCGTCCGAGCTAACAAGCTTGCTAACTGACAGGTAGCAACCAGTTAGTGAGATATTTTGCTCAGAGAGCTTTTTCTTAACACTTGATTGCCAAGGGGAGTAAGGCAGTACAGAGAAAACAGAAAGAAGCATTCAGTTCTACTGTATTAGGATAGAGGAAAGACAGATATCTCAAGTTGTCCTTTAATTCACAAGGCAGACCCACCCAACAGACCAATTCACCTGCTTACCTTCTGGAAAAGATCTGCAAAGCATTTGGACCAAAATCAGTTTATTCGTTTCATTCATTTCATTTTACTCATCAATAAAGCGTTAATATATGATTTATTAACTGTTAATAAAGCCATGAGTTACAACTTTATAAACAATTTATTGACCCAGTGTCTAGAAATAACATATGAAGAGATGAGCTAGCAGCCAGATGCTAACAGCACATAGTTAGACCTCATTCTGCAGAGTGACAGAGTTTGTTCGGATTGTTTTCACCCTCAGTGTCCAAACCTGTTAACTCTCAAACAAGAGGTTTTCTCGCAGGATGTGTAGGTGACGAGAGGCAGAGAAACATCTCTCACCCTCCCGTGTCACTTCCTGCTTCTCTGTCACTCTATTTCTTTACTTCACCTGATGTGTCTGTACCTCCACCTGATCCCCATGTGTCAGGCGGAAGAGTCCCTCCTCACTCAGCGTCCTGACAGGTGAGAGACAGCAGGACAGACAGCGAGGGCGGCTCACAGTGACACAGCTCTGTTTATCTCTGTCTTTCTTTTCTTTCCCTTTCCTTCTGTTCCCCTCCCCTGTAATGATTGTATGTGCAACAAATGCAGAGGAAGGTAGTTTCTCTCTTCAGGATTTTAGTCAAGTCAGTTTACATAGCTGAATATCACAAATATGTCTGTATATCTTCATTGCACCTATAATTTTGTTTTCTGTTTATTCCTTCCTTCTTCCTATTGTGCTACTATATATGCTTTTTATATTTTAATGCCTGTTTTACTGTTTTATTTTATTTAAATATTTGAGTATTTGTTTACATTAGTGCCATAGTCAAGACCGCCCATACCGAGACCAAGTGAAGACCAAGACTTTTAGGGGCTGAGACCAAGACCAAGACCAGTTCCCACATTACATGACACACAGTAAAGTGTGGAACAAGATCATAAGTACTTCTCAAATTGATCTGAGAGACGCACGTTCCCATAAAAACACCCACATACACCAACTAGGAGCAACGTAAGCATCTTTATTCAACACTCCTTTTCCATGATTACCATCGCAGGGAGGAGGGAAAGTCGTTAACGGGAACAACACATTTTTAATTAGGGTTATTGGTTACATTTGAAGCAATATGTTTTACATCCAAACAAAGTTAAGATGTTAACCAATAAATTAGACAATGCAAAAGCACTTTATTGATATTTTCAAAGTTTTGGTTTTGACTGGTCTTGAAATAAAATCCAGAGTCCTCAATGTCCGAGACCAAGATAAGACCAAGTACAAATGTTTTTATATCCTGGTGGGACTTTAACCTGAATACACACTAACAAAAAATGATATCCCTGAGGGTAGACTCTGCTTTTTGAGGTTTACGCCTGGGTTTTAGTGTTCAGGTTACAATCGGGTTAGGATTAAGGTTAGGCATGTAGTTGTGATGGTAAAGTTAGGGTAACGGTCTAGGGAAGGCATTATGTTAATGAGATGTTCCCACCCAAATAGAGGCACAAATGTGTGTGTGTGTGTGTGTAAAGTGGAGAGGGCTGCAAATTTGTGAAAGCCTGTGTTGTGTAATGGTTAAGGTAAAGGGAAAGAATGGAAGAAACTTCCAGAGGAGCAACAGAGGAGGGATCCCCTCCCAGCACAGACAGGAAATTGATGTTGTGTGTACAGACTAAATCAACGTAGTAAATCTACAGTATGGACAATTCGGAAGAATATGGATCCAGGAGAAGGAGGCAGGAACCAAAACAGAAGGCTGACAAGGACTGTGGCAGGAAGCTCAGCAGCACCTTCTTCACGCTGAAGCATTGACTCATGAGGAGAAGGGTCTGTATATACACTCACAGACTGATGAGCTGATTGAACAGGGCTGGTTGAATGCTGGTTAAAGGCAGCTGCGATGACCCTGGCTTTCATCCAGGGAGGCAGGTTAGAACCTCTCGTGTATCTGCAAGATAACACATTAATACCAGCAAGTGATAGAAAACCCATCTACAGTGATTTGACTCATTGTGACAGTCAGGGGGACATTTAGTGCACAAAATGTGTTTCCTTCCAACTGTTTCCATTTTCAGTTTGTGTGTTAAAACACCTAATGGAACATTTAAAAAAACAACTTTGAAATACTGCAGTTTTTAGCAAACTAGCGTGTGACTTATAATGCATGAAATAAACACATTGCTATGTATGGTTTGAGGTTTGATTAACATTCTTTTAACCACAAATTAACATTCGTTTAATCTTGTTGCGCCCTCTTTGTCTGCAAAGATTGAATGGTACAATGGCACAACCTACAATTTATCTCAATGAACCCACTCATCGATAATATTTGTTTCAGTTGTCGATAGAAAAGTGCAAAAACGCTCATTTTCTTTTGTCAGTTTTCAAGAAATATGGTAAGAAATTGCACTACATAGGATGGATGGTTGTTAAGTTAAACTGGCATTATGTTTCTGTGGAGAGACGCATGTAGATGTCTTCGTGAACCTAGGCAGAGAAGGGTGTTGTGGGTAGCCATAGGAAGCAGAGGCTTGCGGAAAACACACTTTCTCACTTTGGGGAGTGTCAGTATATAGCTGTAGCCCTGCTGTTTATGCTGGTTAACATTACTTTTCGTTGCACCGTGAATATCTTGCCAAGCTGTGACTGTACCACAGTTATCAGCTGGGTCATGTCACATGTTTAATGTCACAGAAGAGGAATTCATTTCTCAACAGGCAACCCTTTATAGTACTTTAAGTACTTCATATGTCTTTTATAGGAGAAGTTATAACTGTTGACAAATACTGTACATTAAAAAACACTTCACACTGTCAATAAAGCTAAGTACAGCTACATTAAATGTTATTATAAACCACTTAGAGGTACACACACTGCGGCTTAACTGACCTTTGAAATCCAAGGAGACACATACAAGGTAGTTTTGAGAGGAAAAGGTGATATTTTTTTCTGTAGGAAAAAAATCACCTGTATTAACATCCTATGCCAACCTGAATCCAAAAACATATTTAGAGGCATTCCTCTTTAAATCAGCTCAGACTCTGAATCCTCTATCTGTCATTTTCGTCTTCCTTGTCAGATGGATAAGAGAGGTGACAGGAGAGTGAAAGGGTTAAGACTGGGTGCTAATGTCAGCACCTGCCTGTTGTCCAACGTACACACAGACAAATCATGAATAAATCATAGAGGGAAACAGAGAGATAAGACAGCTGACACAGATGTGACCTCGGGATTATTTCAGTTGAAAAGCTCCCAATCAGTGTGAGCAAGCAGTTTTGGGAGAAAGGGGGTTCAGAGGAGATTAACCCCTGGTCACCACATTGTGTCCTCTGAGATAGAATCATTGGGTTTAGTGCCACTCACAAGTCTTTTTCACAACCTATTTAGGCTTTATACCAACCCCTTATTTCTGTCTACTACCTACTCTTCCCGGCCCTTCACTTTCTCTCAGCTGTTCAAACATAGCTCTTCTATTTACATGCATTAGCCTGAGAATATATTTACTCAGGTCCAGTGAAGCAGTCCAGAATGAAAGAGCACTAGTTTAGCTTGTCAAATTACCCTGCGCCTGTGCTGCGCTGCCTGCTAATGACAGATAATTGAGCTGCTGGCAAGGTTCGACTGCCTGGTTTTATGTCGAGATCCGAGCCCCCCCCCCCTCCCTCCCAAACACATCACTGCAGAAGCAATGCTGATGAATGTGTGTCAGTCGGGTGAAGTTAGAACTCATGTATTACCATTACACATACTCAAGTCATGGAGCTGAGCTTTTCTAGGATCCTCAGACAGAGACTTTTCTAACCGTCGAGATGAAAAAAATATTCTGTTGGCTGCACAATAAAATAAATTTTTAACCCATTTCCCAGACTGCGACTTTGATTCCTGTACAAATAGCTGGAAAGGACAAACAGTATCTAAGTAAGAAAAGATCTAAACGTGTTGTTTTGTCTGAAAATAAAAATAACATTGATATAGAAAAATAACTGATAATGAAACGTGTTAAACATTTGTGCGTGTTGTACAAATTGAGCATTATTGTCTTGATAAATACAAGACCACAGATAAAAACAATACTAACAAAGATGGTAGCGGGAAATTACATTTCTGCTGAATCAAAATTTTAAAAAGTTGGAAACTTGGAAAACCAGTTTAAAATCTTTCTTATTGTAAAACTACAAAAAATATGTTTTTATTTATTCCTGCATAGTTAGAAGAGTCACTGAGGACTCTGGAGTCTTGCTAAACAATCTTCAGAGAAGCTGATGCTCAGCTCTGTGACTCACATGTTTTGATAACACACGAGAGGCACAAACTGCAGCTAGAAACATGCAGGAGTCTGTGTATCAGAAGTTATTTTCGTTTTCTGCGCCATTTACATTTGCTGTGCACCTGCAGCCAGTGTGTTTTCAGCTTTCCACCTACACCAGCGAGGGCAGCAAAGGCCAATTTATGGTTAGTTTGCTCAATGCATCCAGTGTAATTGAATTCATTGCCAGGAACCTGTGAGAAAGTTTAATGGCGGTATAGAACGAAAAGAATTAGCGATACCAAAGGAGATTAGAAAGGCATTAGGATCTGGGAGTCTCGGCCACGGTGCTTAACGACTCCTCTGTCCTGAACAAATCAGTTTTACTAAGCAAAGCTGCTCTCAGCAGAATTATAGCCACTGTTAGGCACTCTTATTGCCTGCCCCCATTAACTGGGTCCTACCTGAAGAGGGATCGGTGGAATAACACCATCAATTCAGACCGCTGCCTAACAAGTTGGTCCCTGTGAAAAGATCTCCAGCAATGAAAAATGGCTCTTCTGCACTATTTTTTTTGCTAATTCTTACAGAAACATGACTTAGCAATGCTAGATGCACTCCACCACTTTGGTCCAGACCGAAACATCCCGACAACTATCAGATGGAGTGCCTTCACATTTTGTACAAACATAGATGTTCGCCAGAGGATGAACCCTTCTGACTTACACGGTCCCCTGACTTTTCGTCTGGCACCGCATTTGAGGTTCATGTCTTCATAGCTTTCGATGCCTCAGCTGGTGTTTAACAGAAGAACAGTACCATATATAATATAAATACTTCCTGCCTTTGTTCAGTTTTGGCATCTTTGCTCACCCAACACATGTCAATATATAAATATCTCAACTACATCTCACAAGTGTCTTACCATGATGACCTTTGTCTTTCCACCATCCTCACAAATTAAGTACCCTGAACACTTTCATGCTCACCAAATGGTTAACCCTTGTGGTGTGGGTTGCTAATGACCTTTTTTGAGGGGAATCATTACATTAACTTTCACTGAATAACATCAAAAAGAAATGTTGGTTTCTTCACGATGACTGTTACGGCCTCACAGAGTCGCTAGCTACAGAGATATGGTAGATTATTTTAATTTATTAATAATTAATAAAAGAAATCAACAAAAAAATAAAAATAACTAAGTACATTTACTCAAGTCCTGTACATTTTTGAGGTACTTGCGCTTTACTCAAGTTTATCTATACTTTATACTTCTACTCCACTACAGCAATGGACATATTGTACTTACTTCACAAAATGTATTTAACTACTAGTTACTTTCATAATACACATAAAACATATGATCAACTTATTAAATATGATGAACTGATTAAAAGAATAAAGGACCCAACAAGTATTTTAAGTTACATTGCTGATTGAAACTGCTCAGGTTGGAGTTTCTAAGCAATTTGCATGTGTTAATTTCATGTTCTGAATTTTTATTCTGAAAAAGTCACAGCACCATGGATTTATCAATACAATTAAGCTACTGATATTTCAGAGCCATTGTCGGGGCCATAGACTCTAACTTGCACAGCCTCACTTGACGAGTCAGGCAGACTAGACTCACATATTTAGATAAACAATCTGAACTCCCACTGCTATGAGGGGATGGAGAGGAGGGAATGCAGGTTAACAAGGGAGATTCAGTTTGTCATTTTGCTAACAAGGAGGATGGCATCCCTCTTTATCCCCCCCCTCAATTAAGTTTTTTTTGCTGTTTCTTCGCTGAGCAAACAATCTGGATTCACGGTGACAATCACAAATAGCAAGAGAAAATAAACATCACATGAGGTTTGAGAGGTGTGAGAGATGGGAAATCAAAAAAAAAAGCAAACAATGGAAGGTGGAAAACCAGATTATTTGTAACCCATTAGAATTATTGACAACAAATACTGGGTAAAATAATCTGTTTTAATTTTCGATTTGACTCTTTAAAATTTGTATGATGTCTTTATTTTTTATTTCCCTATGTTGCTTCTATATTTTATGTAAAGCACTTTGAATTGCCCTGTTGCTGAAATGTGCTATTCAAACAAACTTGCCTTACCTTCCCTCAAATCACCTACTGCTTTATACATTTGTAAATTACCCCACAACAAAACTAACAAGAGAAAGATTTTTTTATTTTCTTGCACACAATAATAATGTGTGTGTCCAAATGATTATCTTGTGTGCATAAAATGTAAAAAAAAATCATCTTTCAGGACCTTTAATACTCCACAAGTGAACACATTTTGCATAGTGATACTTTTTAACATACTTTAATGCAGAACCTTTACTTGCAATAGAGTATTTTTACACTGTGGTATCAACACTTTCAGTATTTCTTCTACCACTGCACTCCAAAGCCTTTGTGAAATGCTTTTCTGGTTAACATTAGGTGACATCTAACTGCAGTAACTTCTGTATGTCTGTCAATAACTGTGGATTTGATACAATTTAATATAAAGTACAGTTTCGCCAAAAAGCGTGTCCTTTGTCCTACTTGAATTTCATGTCCTTTGTCGCAAAGAGGATAACCTAATTGTTATCGACATATGATTCTGGTTTTGTTCCATGTTTCAGGTGCATAATCTAAAAGGGCTGACAAGCTCAGTTTTCTCACATAAACCTGGGCTGCAGAGAGCCAGATGTGAAAGAAATACAGAGTTTGAGTAGAGGAGGAGGAGGAGGAGGAAGGGAAGGGGGGAGAAGTGTTGAGAGAGAGGAGCAGGGGGGTGAGGGAGGGGCAGAGGGGAAGGGCTCGTATTGATCATCCGCCAGGTGTGATGGATAGTGCAATAAGTGGCAGCGGCCAGCGGAGGAGAAGAGAGAGTGATTTCTGCTTTTCAAAGTCCTGATGAATGAGAGTGTCTGAGGGAGGCCGGTGTCCAGAGCCCAGCACATGATGGACTGTTGTGTCAGACGGAAAGAAATTAAAGGAGAAAAGAGAGGTGAGGGGAATGAAGGGGAGACAAGAGCTTTTTACAGAGTGCAGACTGGGAGGAAGAGCGGAGATAAAGGACATCAAGGTAAATGTAAGGAGGAAGGTAAGTGAGATGGGTGGTGGTGGTGGGGTTGGGAAGAGGGTCAATAAAGTGCAATGGGAAAGGAGACACGACAGAGAGACAGAGAGACAGAGAGAGAGAGAGATGAGGGCAGGAGGCGACAGCAGAGTGAGTTCATCTTTATTAATGGCCAAAGAGCAGAGAGGGAGTTATTAAAAAGGAGAAAGATGAATGAAAGAATGAGTGTGAAGGAGGGGAGGGGTGACGAAGGGAGATGTGATATATGCCCCCTCCTGGCTTTCTGAAATCCAATAATAACACTGAGGAATGGGCCAGCTGGTGGACTGAGGGGAGGGAGGAAGAGGGAGGGAGGGAAGGAACATTTAAAGGGAGCAGCCAGTGAAGTCCAGGATGGGGCACCAGTGAGACTCACACTAAGAAATACATTGAACAAGTTACTTTCATTCATTTTATTAGTCCAAATTATTTATACTTTGGCTTTTACTGCATTATTAGCAATAATGCAGTGAAAGCCAAATTATAACCAACCCACAGCACTGAGGATATAATACTGTACATGATGAGCTAACACCTGATCTTATTCTATTCATGGCCACTTTACAGACTGGATGCAGCCATGCTAGCAGCTAACCTCAGCACGCTAACATGCTGACGATTAGCAGGTATAATGTTTACCATGTTCCATGTTTACTATGTTAACAGTTTAGCATGCAAAAAATGCTAATTAACATTAAATATGACGTTTGCCGGCAACGACACACATACCTGCCAAACATTTACTAATATTTCTTTGCAAAACAAATGAAGAGGTTTCCACAGAAGCAAGTTAGCGTTCTGCACTTCACCACACCTATATGACAACAATGACTTGCAGCACTGAATACACAAAATTTCAGTGTGACACAAATGACACTAAAATTGAAGTACAAACTTGGCAAACTTAACAATGTTTCTTTTGGCATCCAGAAACAGGCTGTTGAAAACTAAGGAGAATGTTATCTTGGAGGGTGAGAGTTAGTCACTGCCTTTAATGGTGTAAACATGCAGCCCAGACAACTTCAGATATGACTGTGTGCGTGCAAGGAGCAGAAACCTAACCCTCTGTAACCAAAGCTTCTGCAAGCAGCAAATGCAGCAGAAACAAAATTCCTGCATCAAGCTCTGCTTGAAAAATGGCCTCAGAACCAGTGAAAGATGACAGCTTGTCCTCACTTTGCCAAGTGCCGACAGACAGTCCTGAAACACCTCCAATGAGATGTGACCCATACTGGCAACAAAAGAACGCTTAGTTTGGCAACAGAAAGGGTTTTTTTTAATGGTTATTTATTAAAAGCTGTACATCACTAAAAGATTGCATTCAGCAAAAGATGATAGTCCCTCAGAATTAAATGAACTATGGGAAGCAAAAGTTATTCTCTCAACTTATCTGCAAGTATGCGTATAACCTGATGTAGGAAAATTTCTGCTTGGAGCTGGAAAGGAATTGTACTGATCAGATCTTTTTTGATGTAAACAGCTGTCTGCTGCCTCCATGAAACCAAAACAATGAGCCGAGGGATGCTAAAAAGCTCTGCCGAGCTGGGTAATATAGGCGCCAGGCTTTGGAAGGAAGGAAGGAAGAATGCATGAAATAAAAAACATGATGTCTCAGGTTCTGCTGCATTGATTTTGAATCCATCTCAGAATGTTGCAGGAGTGAAATGCTAAATCAGCGCAGTGCTCCTTTAATAAATAAATATTCATCAGGGAGGCCGCTTTTATTTGTTAAAAGTGTTTATTGCTTCTACTGTTGTAGAAACTGGTTGTCTGTATTTTTTGGCAGCATTGCTACATGTCAGTGACAGATCTTTCCATAACTGCTCTGACAGTCTTTATTTGCATCTGGAAAAGTTGTGTGCTGGAAAGAAACAGAAGAAACATCCCTTTGTGCCAGGAGTGCAATCTCTTCAAAGTGCAATGCCTACCTGATATTCTGTACACACTGCTGCCCTAGTTTTTACTTTATATTCTAAATAACTTTATTTTTATGGTAATAATGCAATCCATTGGAGTTTACTCATAATATTTAATCATAGATCTAGTTTGCATTGCTATACAGAATGCTTAATGACGGCTACTGTAAGTGGAGAAAATGCGATCTACTTCACTGATCTAAAAAGAAGCCCTTTGATTCCAAGAAAATGACACCTGTGGATGGATTTGGTAGCTGGAAAATGTTACCAAACTATGCTCCTAATATCTCAGAGAGACATCTGAAAAGCAAAGAAAAATACACCAATAAATATTAAAATGGCTCCAGTAAAAACAACTGATATCACAAATAGTCATTTTTTAAAGAGCATTTTAAATAGTGTCTTAGGATAAATGTTCCCCTTAGCCTCACTCCTCTGCAGTTAGAGAATCTGGCATCCTGCCGGTCTTGTATCTGTATCCACAGGACATCATCCATTATAGCTGTGATCTCCAGCCACTGATTCCCTCACGTGTCTCATAAATTGCCGCTTGGAACTCATTCTGGACTGGAATGACACCAAAGCATAAATACAACAAGATGCATCTATCCAGCACAGTTTTAAAAGCAGTCAACGTGGACGAATCCTCTGCTAGTTTGACTCGCCTGTAGCCCAACTTTCCATGAAGAACACTGAAGGGCTGCACTGCTGAGGGTGGATAATGAGAGTTTCATATCGCAGACCTGTTGTCTTGGAGGACTGTCAGCATCACTTGTCACTTTTCCACTGCAAAATGTGAACTGACTGGTTTGTGTGTCTGGCTTGTCTCTGTGGTGATGCCATTGTTCTCCATGTTGACTCTATCTTTACACAGGTGCAGCGTGCAGACACAGCAGCAGCAGAATCCATATCTAGGCAGCCTTTCACATTGTGCAGTGCAGTTAAATCTGCTAAAATCTCAACTATAATAAAACAATAAATGAAATGACAGTAATGTGGAAGAGGTTGCTTTAGGGGTTTCCTTGTTTTGTTTTATGGTCTTTACTGTTTTGGTGCCCTCTTACCACTTTCATCAGCATCATTTTCAGTTGCAGCAGGAAATAAAGCCAATGTACACTACCTGCTCAGCACCAAACAGCAGACAGACACAGTTTGCGACTTTCTAGTGAACACAATGGAACATTTAGCTTCTAAGGAGCTGGATATTTCCCTCAGGAGCCGGTTGATGAACAGAGCTAAGAGGACAGGCACTTTTCGATTATTCATCCAGTTGCCAAAGACACAACTCTAAATGAATGCTAATTTTGTGTTGTGTCAACTTAAAGCCACGTGTAGTTTTCCTGTCAACAAACAAAACTTATGTTTAGGGCTCCAAGTAACGTTCTCAATTAATCATTAGTTGTTTGGTCTATAATTACAGAAAATGGTGAAAAATGTCAATCAGTGTTTCCCAAAGCCCAGGCGGACATCCTCAAATTATTTCCTCTGTCCACATCTCAAAAATATTCAGTTTACTGTCATAGAGAAATAAAGAAACAAGAAGACAGTCACATAACATGAGTAAGAAATTACTCAAACTGAAAATCAAAAAACGTTTTTTAATTCATTAATTTAATAGTTGAGAACTAATTGATTAATCACTGCCACTGTAGTTATGTTTATGTTCCGTGTTACTAACCAAAATGGATTTTGAAACCTGATTACATCTGGCTTTGCGAACCTAACGACTTCCTCCATTCCTTTTCTTGGCACATTGCTGCAATTCCTGGCGCATTAACACCACCATTAGGTCAGTGGAACAGTGCAAAAACATCAGCAAGCACAGGGGTAAGGGTGTAAAAACATTGCCATCAAGTCGGACACATTCTACTTCCCGTAGAGTGTGTGAGCTTAGAACAATGATGTGCAGATAAAATGTTTTATTTATTTTATTGAGAGCCATGTATACCTAGGCTACTGTAAAAAAGAAGGCCCACCATATTGGGTAAAAATATGAAATTATGACCTAAAAGGGCATAACTTCTTTTACAATAACAAACTCCTGAACAAAACTGTGTACAGAACGTGAACTTATTATTCACTCGCTGCACGGGAACATGCCTCCTTCTAGCACCCCAACTCCCACTTATCCTATGATGCTTGCGTGTCAAAAACCTGCTTCTTTTTGTCTAAGGTCAGGCATTTACACATCATCAACAACAACACTCTTTATTGTTAGAATTGAAAACTATAGTCTAAACGGTGGCCGTTTCAGAAGAGATAATGGACCTAAAGTTCTTAGAATAATAACGTCATGGGTGAAAGTAAAGTCTTCAACCAATGATGGTAAAGTTCGTTGTCACAAAGGTGTTTCCTACTTTGTGCAACTGGAGGAGAGCAACTGCAGTCGCCACACTCAGGAAACTGCAGCCACCTTGCTCCGCATGAGGTTTTAATGTCATGTGACATGATGACATTTTGCAGAGTAGGCGAAAGTCAGACAAGATTTCTAACCAGCACGCATAATGTTAAGTCAGCACTGCGAATCGCCACATGAAGTCGTATACACCTTATTGTCACAGGCACACACTGCTCCATAGTGCTGCTAGAGGTCAGAAACTCCAAAGAGAACCATTAAAAGGTGACAATATGTCAACCTAGTGTTTACATCTTGTTTCAGTGCATCCAATTAGCGAGTAAAGAGTTAATAAATGCATGTTTAAATTAAATCTGGTTCTGTGAAATTATTACTGGATTTGTTATTTTTTGTGAAGAACTGTTGTACAATTGTAGGTATACACAGTGTCTCTGCAATAATGGCCTCAGAAACCATCCTCCCAAGCAACAATGTAGAGTAAGTACCAGCACATGCACACACAACTACTTCCGCATGTGTAGAGCCATACTAGCTGATGAGGTGTTGTGTTTGGGAACCTGGGGCCCATGCATCACCTCTTGTGGGACAAGTAAGGTGACTCCTGGCAGCCCAACAAGTGGCACCACATATATCTCTTAATAGAGTCCCTCACAGCTCCTCCCTACTCTTTCTCTCTCTCTCTCTCTCTGACACACAAACTGGCTCACAGCTCGTTCATCTGGTGTTAAGACAGATTAGCTGCTCAGGTTCCACCACAACTACACATCTACCATCGTTACCTGAGCAAGTTTTACTGCTGCCTCAAATTTAGTAAGACAGTACCACTGCAGACTATCTAATACCCACAGCCAGAGGTGGAAATACGCTTACTTAAGTACTGTATTCAAGTAAATTAGAGGTACTTGTACTTTATCTTCTCATTTCACTTCACTTACTCATTCTTCTCATTTTTAAAGGGAAGTACTGTAGTTTTTAGTGCACAGCAATTATTTGACAGCTTTAGTTATTCATTACAAATTAAGTTTTCAACACATCTGGAATCTGAGTTTTTTTCATCATACTTATTTTTAATGAATTAACACTGTAAAACATCATGATATTCAAGGGGATCAATAATCTTTGGTCATTAACTTAACGTAAATATATGTATACATTTTAATGACTTAAAGTGTTTTACGTGAAGGTATCAGCATCCAACTGTACTTAAAGCAGTGGTTCTCAAACTCTTACACATCAAAGAGCCTTAATCTGACACAAATTAAACACGGACTCCCATTTGATGGGATTGTTGCTTTCAGATGTAGTATTTCAGAAAGTTTATGAAACCCATGACCAAAACAGTCATACATTCTGTCATTGTGTTACTTATGGATGGAATTATAGTGAAAAGAAATGATCCCCCCTTTTGGTGGGGTCCTCCAGGGGTCCCCAACAAAAAGGGGAATTATTTCTTTTCACTATAATTTCATACACCCTTTTAAAATCCACTGACATAAAGCACCAAAATACTCTTTCTTTATGCAGAATGGTCCATTTCAGAATAATCTATCAATGGATTATAATAATTGATTACTGTACGTATAATTTTAATATTGGAGGGTTGGTTACTTCACATACTGCTGGGTAATTTAATATTACTTAATAATAATAATAATATTTTTATTTTGTATTAATATTCTTAATCAGTAAAGTAACAAAATTCATAAAATGAATGTACAATATTTCCAGATGAAATGTAGTGGAGTATAAGTAACATACAAGTACCAAAATTGTACTTAACAGCAGTAAATGTACTTTCCACCACTGCCCACAAGGTGGCTGTTGTAATCTCCTCCCACTATAAAGCACACCACTTGTATCATTAACTAAGTACAGAAGAAGTCAGAGGTGGCTGACGGTGGAAGAAAAAGTGTTTCTTCATGCGGGTGAGTCGAGTTAAAAGATGGAGACAGTCAGCTGAACAAGGGATGAGAAGTGAGGAGGAAAAAAAGGAGGAGCTGAAGCCAGACAAGCTCATTAAAGAGAGGGCAGCAGTGTGACAAATGATGCATGGGGCTGGCGGCATTGATCCCACCCACCCCACCCCACAAGGGGAGGAGGTGTCTGGGCAGGGAGATGCATGGAAAAGTGTGTGCATGTGTGTGGACTGAGAAATACTCAGGTGCCAATGGCCTAATGGAGAGGCCAGAGCCGGCCAGCCTGTTGACGGATGACTTGTCAGTGGAGGGGAGGAGAAAAAAAAGAGGAGAGGTAGTGATTAGATACTTGCGCTAATGCTTGACCTCTTCTACCCCGGTGTCTGTCCTTCATCTCGACTGAACAACAGGGGAGAAAGAAGGAAAGAATGAAGGAGGGAGAGAATAGTGTGATGAAAAAATCTGGGAGGAGAAATGCTGAGATGGACGTTTTTGGTAGGTGGAATAACATCAGCACATTGTTCAGACAGCAAAAGAAAAAAGTTAGGGTGATCGCGTACACAGATTAAAGGTGCCATATTGTAGAAAGTGAGATTCCAATGTGTATTTTTATTATAAAGCAGGTCAAGGTGCAATATTAATACTGTGAAAGTATTAAAACCTCGAAGAAATGCACAAAGCCCATAGAAACTGCGCAGAAATTGCGCCTTTAAATCAGTCGTCAGGACTTCCATGAGGTTATGATGTCACAACTATACTGTCATTGCCCTCAGCCCCGCCCCCAGCACAGCAGTCCAGTGTTGTTTTTTTATTTTTTAACTTTATTTGCCTAGCAGTCATTCTGTTGCTGAGATAGACCTGGGGACTGTTCAGTCTGTCTCACGGAAAGTCCTCTTTCGGTTGTCTTGTTTCCATGTTGTTTCCTGATAGACTAAAGTAACCGCTACTGCTCAATGTAGCTGCCGTTATTGGCTGACTCTGCCCGGACTGGGGGCCCAAACCACCGACGCCCCTGGCGGTCCAACGCAAGTAAGCAAAGTAAACAACAATACAGCTCCAAGCTCCCAGTTTGGACGAAGTTAACTGAGCAGGTAGAGTTAAGACAGTACAGATTTTCACCAAAATCAGTAAATAAAGTTATAAAGTGTTTTTGTACTGTAATCCGTGAGGCCCGGCCCCCAAAAACACTCCGCTCCAGAGTCATCAACTGTTTTACCAAACTAATTCCTAAAGGAGGAAGTCATGATGACGTTATTATAGAGCAACTATGTCAAAAACCAAAACATTGTTTTTTTTTAACCAGAGCCTTGTCGCATCGTAAAAACAGATTTATTTGTTAGCTACATGGCTGAAGAGAGGTAGTGATTAAACTCTGCCATACTCTGTGGAGTTAATGTCTCGGGTTGCATTACATTGTGAGGTATACCTAAACTACAGCCTAAAAATGTGTGAAGAGATGTACCAGGCAGAGTGCCACCGTGGTTGGCTAAGAGAAAAGTGTAGCAGGTTGGCATCATGAAGTAGGCAGCTGCTGTGAGTAACATCCAATTTCTGTAGAATATCTAAATGTTATCAAAAATCTGGTTAAATGTAGTACTATGACAACAGTGCAGCTTAGCAAACACAGCACACTTTCTTTAAGCCCTCCAATTTAATAAATAAACACGTAATAGATTTTGTAACACACTTTAATGTACTTGTAAGTGGATATACATTTTTTTAACATTTGCTTTAGGTTTTATTAATGTATTTGTCAATATTGTATATGATATATTCCTCCTGTGAAGCATGAACGAACGACTGACAATATAATATAACACTGTTGTAATCAAGTCATGTCATCAGCAGCAGAAAAAATAAATACAAAATGTTATTCTCTTCTTGTTAGGAGAGATAACTTGATCATTCCCTGTATAGAACTATGTTTAAATACAATGAGCCTGAACAACAATAAAGCTTTCCCTAACTATACTTTACAGAAAAAGGCTGTTGTACATGTTTTCAAAAACAACTGCTTGACAACAATTAACAAACACATCAACAAAGCTTTAATTTAATTAACTTTACTGACAACTCGCCATGTAGTAAACATCACTGTTTGAAAGAGTTTGTCAATTTTATTATAGGTTGCAGTCATGGCAGAGACAGTTGTGTATGTATTTGTGTGCGTATGTGCGAAGTTGCAAATGCATGCAAGTATTATTGGGAGATGAGCCAAGACAACTTCAAGGACAAAGAGAAAAAAAACAGTTTCTATAAGAAAGGCAGTCATGAAGGGAAGGAGGGCGGAGAGAAGAAGAAGAAGAAAATAAATGAGTGGGTTTGTTGCAATTCAGGCACCCACACCGGGACTATCATTACCATACATCAGGACAATGAACGAGGCTTTCAGCAAGCGGTAATAAGAATTTGATAAATCATGAGCCGAGAATTAACTAGACGTCAAAACAATGAGAGCACTCTGATAGATGAAGAGAGGATGATGGCATAGATTAGTCAGGGCAGAGCATAGGAGAGGAGAGAGAGAGGGAGGGGAAGAGGAGAAGAGAGGGGAACTAAAAGGTCCACACAAGGTCAGGCAAGGTCTGAGAGAGGGTAAGGAAGGGTCGGCGGCAAAGAAAACTGCAGTGAAAGCTTATGTCAGAAGGGGAAAGAGACGGAGAGCGGAACCAGAGAAAAGGCTGACTGAAGAGGTGATGGAGTGGAAAATGGGGAACTGAGTCAGGGTTAGGGAGTGATACAGCAGAACAAAAAACTGAACAGGTTTGCCTGTGTATGCGCTATCCCTCAAGAGACTATAAACTAAAATCTTGCTCTCTCAGATCACCTTGTAGTGGTTGCAGACACTATTAACAACCTTTCAATGACAATGCTAATATGTTTTTGTTAAACAGAAGCAATGTTTATATCTCAACCATGTTAGTTTAGCATGTTAGCAATTTGCACTACATGCAAAGTACAGCCGATGAATGCTATTAGTTTTGCAAACATTTGGAATTAAAGAATTGGACAAAAATACATTTTGACCTGATGATAGCGCAAAATGAAAAGTTTCCACTTTCCACACAAAGACACTCCTATAACATTATCAGACGCACAATGGACAGTTTTGTTTTTTTAATGATCAAAATCGATGCCATAGCACCAGATATATCATCTTTTGTCTTCTTTTTCCCAGTCAAGACTTCCTGCCTACATTACCCTCAATGCAACTCAACCAAACCAGATTTCGTGCAGCTCCCTTTGGAGCCACAAAAGGCTTTCTACAACTTTTTCACATATGGAGTTGCACTCCTCAGGACCTGTAAAGTGACTTTGATGTGTAAAATCGGTGATTAGCGCTAGATGAAAAGTCAGGAGTTCAAGTCATTAAGACACATCATTTGGGAACCACAAATGTCTGTATAAAACAAAAAAAGTTCACTGACTCTGTGAAAAGCCTAACCTGCTGGCAGCGCTAGAGGAAAGGTCAGATGACAGTAAAGTGGAATTTATCCTTTAGGGACCTTGGATATCTATAGCAAATTTCTGAACTCTGAACTGCGGATGTCAGCGTCATATCAACACTAAAGGAAGTAAAGACTTCACCAAAGTCATTAGGATTCGATCCTCTGGGGAACGGGAATGCCTGTACAAAATTTCATGCCAACAAAGTTGCAGAGATATTTTAGTCTGGACCAAAGCGGTGGATGATTCAACACACTGCCCAAAAGACAAATATCGCCATCCCCAGAGCCATCCTGCTGGCGTTAAAAAAAACAGCACTGCAAGCTACTGTGCCAATACGTCAACACAAATATTGCAATTGATTTGACTTTGACTGACAAGTTTTTCATTAACATTGCACTTTATTGTCTATCTTACTCATCCCTCCTCTCCCTTCACCCCTCCTGCCTCGGCTACTCCTCTGCTCGCAGGGTGAGGGATGTGACAGGAGGATGTTTATTTAATGAGAGCAGTCTGGAGGGGGTAATGAAATCTACCCTAACACCATTAACAACCAGCCTTATCAGCTCCCGGGACACACGTCAGCATGCTACAGCCTTTTGTTCTCTGGCTCGAGGCTGCCACTGACCTAAAGGACAGATTAAGGATTCCCTGCTGTTGACACCTACATTGATAAATAAAAAAACTGGCCACCAATGTCTGTTTTCAAGTAACTCTATCTTTTTTTCAATTAGCTCATTATAAAATGATATGGAAGACATTAAGGAGACAGGGTAAGTGGGCAGGTCTCTGACAGGTACATGTAAGGTATCTGTAGAGTGTGTGATCGAGTGTGGGAGGTGGTTGGTTTGTTACCTGACCACACAGACACAATCAATCTCCCTGCATGTCGCGGTAATTGATGCTGATGGATGGACTTCTCTTTCTCCAGCACACATGCACAGAGGAGGCACGAGCCTGTACAGGAGGTCTGTGCATGTATTGTAACACATAGAGGGACAATAAACATCATTGCTCTTGCAAATTCATGTGATTTCTGTAGCTCTTTTTCCTCACTTATTCCCTATTTCAGATGCATGTTTCTGGAGATAAGTGCCATCCTGGTGCCGCTGTTCCGCCCTTGAATAGTACAATTTTCAGTGAAAGGCTCATTTGCTGAGCATTACATTAGAGCGAAGCCGCTGATGGCCACACAAAAGCCATGTAAATGAGCGGTGAGAGAGGCCCATCAGTCATCATGCCAGATGCGCTCTCCCATTATTATTTATGGCCATAATTGGCCTGTGTTTCCTCAGGCAATGATTCTACACTGATGGATCTGATGATGACTCTGCATAGCCCAACAATCAGGAAGCAGTCAGAAAGAAGGGGGGGTTGCATGTGCAGTGCAGGGACGCATGTATGAGCATGAAGCAAAATAGTTTCTACAAGCTAGAGTTGTGTTATGTAGTGGTTGTGTTGTATAAAATGGGATCTATCCAAATATTGATGGAAATTACAAGTTACTTTTCTAATTCAAATGGTCATTTCAGTCCAAAGGTTTGTCACTAGTCGAGTTTTTCAGATGTAGCGCCAATTTGAACAGTACTTCCAGATAATTGGCAAAAGAAAACGCTAATAAATGCACGTTTCCTTTTACTACTGTTAGCGAGCATTAGGATGCAAATATTACAGATTAACAATTAAGGGACTTGGGATATTGGGATGTATAAATAAAACTGATTTGACTATTAGGTTTTTTTATCTGGTACATATACAGTTGTCTACTTCTGCCGTTGGGGGCCATTAAACAGGATGACGTAATTAAAAGTGTGCCAGTCGCTCCTCAAACAGAGTTAAAATTTGAACTCTTTTATATAATATGTGCATAAAAACAAATAAATGGAAACACACTATTTGACAATGAAGTTAAACAACTTTTTATCCTAAGATATTTCACCCGCGTTAAAAGGTACTTAAGTAACATAAGTGAGTAACCGCATCACCGCCCATACCGCCGATATTCACTAGTGATTCGGACACTTTCAGTTGAGCAGTAAGTTCAGTCGGTTGTTGGTTCAAGTTTTTGCATTCAATCCAGTACAAAACTAGGCCAATGTAGGCCAAACCACAGTTAAATAAGGTTAATGGATCAGCAGCCAGTTATTGCATCATGATCTGTGGCTTCTGTGGCTATTGTGGTCTTTCAGTAAGCTTTTAATCAGGAAGTTATCAAGGCTGAGCTGACGGTGCTAAAATCTACAGATTTTGTCAGTGACCTGGGTGATTCAGTAACATTTTCAGTTTGAAGATTCGGTGTTAACGATTCCTTCTACAAAATAACCTCTACTTGGCTGAGTTATACACGATACCGAGGCAAAAATCGACTCACTCAACAAATTCATCCATCGTTCAGGGGTGATTTAACTCTCCTAATATAAGTCAATACGGAGTGCTGTGCAGTCAGTGGCAATCACAAGAAACTGTTGGGGAATTGAGATATGGATTGTCAGGGGATTGACGCTGGATTTGGTTGGTTGACCTGAGGACGTGATTGACAGGCGCGGCTTAGAGGTCGTTTGGTAAGTGGTCTATTGGCTGCTTGTCTTGGATGGTGAAGCTGACCTCCTCTCCTGATCACTTTTTCTGGTCCGGCCTCAGCCCGGCTATGAGTTCACAACTTTCTGTTGAGGCAGGCTGAGTGGAGTAGAAATGTTGCATGTCACGGTCTGTCGTCAGTCGTCATGAACGTGTTGACAACTCCTGTCAGTCTGCCTCTACCTCTTCCAGTTGGCAGGTAGACAACTTGTTGGCAGCTCTATTTCCCCCTTGTCTTACACCGAAGGGCACCTCGTTAGATTAGTGCATGTTGCTGAGTGCAGGTGCACTGAGTATGCATAACTAATATGTGTGACTCTGCCAGACAGGCTCAGATAATGTGTTTTGCCTTGTTCATTTGGCTCGGAAAACGCTGACCTCTGTAACTGATGATTGCTGTTTCCTCGAGGTTTTTCCCCTTTTAATGTTTTCTCAGATACAAAGACACAAAGCACAGTATCTACTTCTTACGTGCAGATTGCAGTAACCTTTCTGACCTTATTATTATTATTACACGTTGACTGGTAATGAGAGACTTTTTTTACAGTAACTCCTAGGACACTGCAACAACAACAACTACCAAAGAATAGATTTGTACCTTCTAGGATCTAAGAGTACTGTCAACATTTATAGTGCAACACTGATGCAAGATCCCATAGCTGTACAAATTGGACAAAAATGACATTATTTACATGTATGAGTGACGCTTCACTGGAACAATCCACTGTGCAGAAACATACAGAGGATATTTTGCATTTTTATTCTAAGAGCTTTTCTTCTTTGTTTCAGACCCCTGAAACCAAAAAAAGTGGATTCAATGTAAGATGTCATAGTATTTAGTGTAGTTACTGTACATGATAGAAATATTATAGAAAATATTTCAGGACATTCACTGTTGTTTTGTATGAGAAAGTATTTAATTTGTAACACAGATGTGTTTAAGCTTATTTTGTAGTGAGAGATAGTCTACAACTAAAATGTTTGCACTTCATTGATCTTAAGCATGATCTGGAGAGGATGAACCCTGTGAAGACTTACTCTTACTCCACCATGAGGCTAACATTTGCGGTTTAGAGTGAAATGTCTCCTGAGCTTGAATTGTTATCACTTTGCGGATCCTTTGAATTTTAATCTACCGTCCAGTCATTGGTTTTTGTTGAAATATCTGCAAAACTAATGACATTCCCATCAGCCCCAGCTGTAAGTTGTGTTTAGTGTTAATTAGCAAATATAAGCATGCTAACATGCTGCTATTAGCATTTGGTTGAAAGCACCAACGTGTAGCCTGTGAGTACAGCCTCCCAGAGCCACCAGCATGGCGGTGAACTCTGAGTCAGTCCAAAATTACACCTGCAAAACTGACTATTCGGCCACCTAGGAGTCCAGCACTGACATTACCTTGTTAGTAAACAGTTGCGTATTTACACATTCAGCAGACATGAACATTAGCATTTGTATGGAGAAGTCTAATAGTCACTGTCTTTAAGCTCTGTTTTTGGTCTCCACCAACTCCTGTGAAAATACCTCTCTTTAGTTGGTAAATGCTCCACTGTGTTGTTTGGTGCCAAAAAACATTGAGTATATAGGGTTTTTAGAGCTTTTCCACGGTAAACAGTTGCCTGCTGCATCACAACACCAAAAAAATGAGCTACAATACTATAAAGTTCCCTGTAAAGTTACTACATTGTACAGTGCATCTAAAATCTTTAATACATTACAAATTTACTCACTGATATTCATAGAAATACACAATAGACTATTTTAAGTATTTATTGTAAGGTCCATTATCCTAGAACCAACATTAGGGGATGATGAAAGAAACGGGCAATGTAAGCGTACAGTAGATTAATGAGCATAAGCTACTTCTGATTAATGTGGATGATCCACGCAGGAATCGTGTCATAAATGACATAAAACATCTGTGATGGATCGTTTCCAAATGATGTAACCTGCTCTCAACCTCAAAATATGCTACAAAAGGTACAGTTAGATCACAATCTGTGTTTTACTTATGTAGAGAACATTTTGTGTAGATAATGTGGAATGACAGAGCTGCCTGCTCAGTGCATGTCTGCTGCCCGGTGTTGACAGACATGCAGTCATAGTCGGCTGCATCTTGGCTGCTTCCACTCACTCAATCATAAAATAAGGGAGGCAGACAGAGTTGACTTGGCCATGAACTTCACATACAACTTGACATGTGGTTATGGAGATTGCTTAAACCTAAATGTTGTCTTTCATTCTTTATTTACCACAGCTAACTCTTTTCAGCCGTGCCTCTAGGGATGCCAAAGTCCTTCTTTGATCCAAACTTAAATATCTCAGCAAATATTGGATGCACTGTCATTTAAGTTTGTACAGACATTCATGGTCCCAGCAGATGATTGAGTCCAATGACTCTGGTGATCAGCTGACTTTTCCCCTGACACAAACACTATAAGGTTGACATCTTAGTTTTTCTGTGAATTGTAGTACAGATACTCATGTTCCTCTCAGAATTAATTTTAATAACTTTTTGTTTAATTGCTTAATGTTTATCTAGCGATATCATTTGGTCAATATTTAAAATTTTCAGCCTCAACTGTACTTTGTACTGAGTATATGCAAATGTTAGCATGCTAACAAGCAAAACTAGGGAAGGCTAGTTTATTTGTATAGAACATTTCAGCAAAAAGGCAAATCAAAGTGCTTTACATAAAACATAATAGCAACATCGGAAAATATAAAAAAGGCACAATATATACTTATTTTAAATAGTAAAATATAAAATAAAAACTGGTTAATTTACGCACAGTGAAAACTTTACTAGAGATTCAGTAAGCTGAACATGGTAGCCTGATATAAGCATTTAGCTTAAAGCATGGCTTTCGACAATGATCACAACAGCATTTAAAACAGCAACGTTTTGTGATAAGTTCAATTTATTTGCCACAATTAGTGGATTCGCTTGCAGGATGACGTTGAAATTCTTTGCGTTTAACTTTGTGAGCTTTGACGCAATTTTTTGCTTAGCTAGTGCTAACCCAGCTAGCTAGCGTGATAGCAGTTAGCTCACCAGCTACAGCCACTTCACCAAGCTTCTACAACCAAATATTATGCAAAAACATGCAGATGAATTTCACTGTATCACTTGCTGATGTGGTCAAGCCTCAGGTTTATTAGATTTATATCAACATGCAACTTTTCTGCTTTCTGAACAACATTTTTTCTTCTCTGTACTCGTACCCTCCTCCCCTCTGAGGCCCTTTGCTGTCTCTGTCTGTAACACATCTTTCAGGCGATGGAGGAAGCCTCTCTGTCACAATGTGTTTGCTTTTCCTTCCAGGAGAGGATTGATGCGTCTCCCGTCTGTGTGACTGACAGACTACATAAACATCTAAATGCGTGGCTCAGAGCTGTCTGGCAGCCGGGCCCCCCTGTGCAGGCAGAGGCTGTACTCACACTGATGTCCTGGAGGCCTGTGAGAGAAGAACGAGGCCGGGGGCTGGCACTGTTCTTATACGCCTACATCCCTGATGTAGATACACAGTGTGCAAGCTGCTATTCTGAGGAGTGCATCTAATTTGGCGTGATGTTCTCATGGCATTAACTTGTAATCTTAATTAATTCATGAACATTTGGACACATTTTGGAAGCATGTGTGATGTTTCCAGCGATATATCTCACAGAAAGTGTGTAATTCCTGCTTTGTGATACCCAGAAGGGAGGAAGACAGATCCAAGCAAATTACGAAATGCAGTTAAATACTGAATTTTCTTTAATTTTCTTTCATTTTCTACACTGATTTTCTCGAAATTAGGCCGTTTCAATGGTCCTTTCATTTATTCCACAGTCTCTAGTCTGTCAAGCCAGTCTCCTGTTGGTATTAGAGCAGACTTATGCCTCCATCTGCTGGTGACTATGTGTACATTCATTGACTCGTGACACAAAAAATGAAGCACAGGAGGAATATTATGTCACAGAAAGTGCCAACGATATGCAGCACTAACAATAGCACACATACTGGCTCAGGAAGTCCAAACAGCTGAATTTGACTTCTTATAACATCATTTTATGTCATTTATGCCTTTTGTTTGAAATATATATATCAAAATCATATATTACTTGCATTTTGGAAGCCTCAAAAAACTAACAAAACTTTGTACAAACGTCAGGCGGGTGAAAGTAATGTAAATGCTCACATATGTAGCAAGTTTGACGTGGTAACAGTCCCGCCCTGAACTTTGAAAACTGCAACAGTTTGAGATTATTTGGGAGCATGTTGTTCCTGTTTTTCACACGCATGATGAGAAATGTTTATGTACCTATTTAGTACCACTTAATGTAAGAATATTTTGTGTTTCACATGTTACTGATGCATCATGTTATACCAAGCAAGATTAAATGTATAGTGGTACAGTACCTTATGTTTGTCTATTTTCCATTTCATTATAAAATAAAACAATGTTTGACATTACATTGGTTGTGGTTACTGACCATCAACATCATACACCACTGGTGCCTCTGTTTAAGCATATTCTTGCATTAGATCTCACCAACAGTAACTCAGCCGGACAGCTTCACACATAGGTCTACAGTAGTTCCCCACAAAATTTCACTTCCTCATTCACAGAGGTCGGAGTTGGTTGGAGTCAACAAATACATGCACATTACACTACTGTGCACTAACTTACTGGTAATTATCATAGACATATAAACAGGAAAAGTAGACTGCAGTACTTTGACTGGCTGCTGATCTGTTTGCTCTGAATCAACAGGACAGGAGGTTTAAAAAGGGTGAATGGTTTTTGGACTATTGAAGAGACTAAAACAGCACTGATCCCCATCCAGACTAAAGCAACAACATTTACAGTACAGAGGCCAACTGAGCAGGTAAGAAAACTTCCTCATTGCCAACTGAAACAAAAATTTTTACTATATTATTATAATTAGTTTTTTGTTGTTTTTATTATTCAACTGATAATGAATATTTCTGTAATCTTACTGACATAAAGTGAGTAAAGTTAAGTTAATTTATAGAGCACTTTTCTAGATCAAATGTCACAAAGTCCTGTACAATAAAAGACAAAAGGAACGAGATATATATAAAGCAGAGACACAATATAAAACTAATAAATAAAATACAATGAAACTGTTAAACAGAAGGTTCTTGAGCTGCTTTTTAAGATGATGTTTTCTGCAGATTAAAATAAAGGCACTTAACTAACCATGTAAGATTTAGGGGGACTATTGGCAGAATATGGCATAAATTGTATATAATATTGATAAATATGTTTTCGGTAGCATATAATCACCTGAAAATAAGAATTGTGTTTTTGTTAACTCAGAATGAGCCCTTGCAAATACAGAGGGACCATATCCTGACTATAGACAGTATATACTCTCCTTTAATTGTTTCGTTAGACTTGCTGAAAAACATTCACTTTGGGGTAAAAAAAAGTCTAAAATCCTACAAATCAACAGTTCATTACTTACTTTACTTATAGTAAATAAATGAATTACAATTAAGTTCAACAAAATTAAAGTAAAACTAATCAATTCTAAAACATTCTAAAATGTCCGCAAATTCAGCCTTCCTTTGTTATGTTTGAGATGATACTGAATGCATAAATACCTCATTTTTAGTTCTGTCAAATTTGACATTCACAATGATTTGCATGTGGGAAAAGTGCCTGTGCATATAATATTAAAATGAGGTCATCTTAAAAAAATTCAAGCCAGTGTGAAATGAATACTTAATTTACCAGAGACTTTAATTTTGCACGTGCTGGTTATTCATTTTACATGCAGCATTTGACCAGTTACTTTTTTGGTGTTGAATATTGTTTTTGAATGACGTATTAAAGTGGTCAAAAACTCTCATTCTGTCTCTCACTCTAGACAACATGAACGTCATTCTCCCGATCACAATTACTTTCACTCTCCTACTTGTTCATGGTTCCCCCCAGAAAGTGGCTTACAATCCACATCCTTGTGAGAGAAACTACAACAACAATGCATACAATAACTTTGTCTGGAAACACATCCTTAGGGATACCTTTGACAGATCATCAAAGTCTGAATGGAAACAGTAAGTCAGATGTATGGTTATTTTAACTCCATTTTTTGTTCATTGAGTTATGTTCTCTAACCAACTTGAGGGTAGTGTCAGTTGATTATAGCAATATTGTAACAGTGGTTACTATCTTGAATTCCAAATATTTATTGCTTGATGACTTCATCAATCGAATATACTGATGGCCATGTGCTAAATCCTTTTGTTCAAGGAGGTTAATCGAAGAAAAACAAAATAGTAGTATGTACAGTAAAGTATGTATTACATGTTTTTACATGTTTTAAATACTGAAATTTAGAGTAAAAAATAGTTTTTATACACCAAAAGCCAACTCTCCACATATGTGGACGTCATGCAACAGTGGAGTCAGATTACATTACATACAATAAGTCTGAGTTCTGTAACCAGGCAGTATATCTATTATATTTTTTCACAAATGTGATGAATCGTATTATATTATGATAAAAACAAATATCTGAAAATAAATAACACTGAGTAAGTGCACACTACAAAAAAAATCTATATATTGTTTTAATAATTCATTTATGAAGGGGTTTAAGTCAATAAATATATTATTCACCATGGTGATAATACATTAGAGTAAATTCACTTTCGCTTAAATTCAATTTCTACTGTGTCAGCTGAGTGGCAAAATTCATCACAGTGTAATGAGAACCTAACGACTGTTTTATCAGTTTGCTTGCATTTATTATGATCACAATACTTCTTTATTCACATTTTTAAGGCCAATGTGACATTAAACTTAGTTGTACTTTATCAACACCATTAGCTATGCAGTGTAACAATGGATCTTATTATACAGGTACTTGAAAGGCAGAACCTCTGCGATAGACCTCGGCAGTCCTTCTTCAGGAAGACGGATGAGGAAAACGTTAAGATGATCTGTAACGGCAGAGGCATTAATAAAGAAGGAGGCAACTTGTGCACAAGTGCCACAGAGATGTTTGTATATGATCTTACAGTTAACACCTGGACCTGTGAAATTCAACATCTAAATGAAGGCTGGACATATGTGGTTGTGGGTTGTGATAAGGTTGATAACCTCTGCCTTCCTGTCCATTTTGAAAAGTCCACCAACCAAAGGCCGGACAGAGGTACATACTGCAGGCCAGATATTGTATTCTAGTAGTCAAGTTCATTATTGGCCTGACATCTAAAACCTCTGTCAAGCTTAGCTAAATGAAACCTTCTTTGCTTAACTATTGGAATGTGATTTGTTTTTGAGCTACTTTATATTCTTGTTGTTACATTTTGTATTTTGTTTTAATCAGGCTCTTAATATTAAACTTTTTCCCCTACTGATTGTCCGATTCATGCTACCGTTCTCTGTATCATCTGCACATAGTCAAACTAGTCTCTCCCACATCTATATCCACATACTTTGTCCATTTCTGAGAAATATTGTAAGGCTGTAATAAATCATGTTTGCTTTGTATCTTATTAAATAAATACCTTTAACCTGCATTAATAAAGATTTGATGTTGCCAGTGCTATTGTGGAATTGACATAACTATTACCCTCCTCTGCAGGTCTAAAGAGTTTTCCTTCTGTTTCAGCTCATTCGACATGCTTTTATGACCTATTAAGTCACAACAGAGAAAATTACTAGTTGAAAATTACTGTACAGCAACTAGCAGAAGCTCAAAATGTCTTTCTCAGGAGTTAAAATAGACAAAGCAGAGCTTACAGAAGGATAGGCTACTGGACTGAAGGATCATCACCTTTGCCAAAACTTTCTTAGCTTGGGTTCTGTAGTGGTCAGACATTGCAAAAGAGAGATTACAATCAGGGATGGGCAGTATTTGATACATTTTAAATAAGTATTTCAAATAGAAAATACCATTTAGTATTTTAGTTAATGAATGTATTTTGTAGTTTACATATATTGTAAAATACTAGTCTTCATGATGATCATAAAAATGCTCCCTCTGGCGCCTACTCAGTAATCAGCAGACTGGAAAACTCATACAGACCCAAAGAAGAAGGTTAAATAGAAAAACATGCAGGTCACCAGCTCTCCATTCATTTTTATAAAGTGCTAACTGAGTAGCAGCCCCCATTATTGTTAGATTGCTGCTTTGGTCGCCACGAGATTTATAGCAACTCATTAACAAGGAGAAAAGCTGTTGCTCTCAAACTTTGTCCACATAATAAGCTGAGTCAGTGTGCTGGTGAAGGGTTGGATCAAATAGGCCAATAAAAGGAAGGCTTGTGATTTCATGGCAAATGGAAAAGGATTTTTAGTACTTTTGAAATGCAAAAATGATATAGTTTATTTTGATAGAACATGGCTGCTGTATTTTGTAGTTTATTTTGATGCACTTAAAATTAGGGTATTTGGTATCTTATTAGGGCTCGAGCATGAAACATGCGAGGACCCTGCAGAAACTGAAGGAATTCTTTTTCTTCCTTTTGCCAGTGAAGCACAATTTTGACAGCTTAAACTTGCTCGAAAACTCACACAAAATTCAAGTCCAGCGAAAATTTACGTGTCATATGTTTTCCCGCGTGGGCGTGCAAAATGGGGTTGTGATGGCACTTAACCCCTAGTTGCTCCAGAGGCGTGCGACCTCTGACATATATAGCAATTGTTAGTCACTCTGGATAAAAGCGTCAGCTAAATAAATAAATGTAAATGTAAAATGGCTCGCTAGCGCCATTGAAACAGGAAGTCGTTGTAATTTCAGTGTACTTGGTGAGATCTGAACTAAAACGTCACAAGTTCAGTGTCCCGCCCTGAACACATCAACAAGCCAATATTCACTCAGTCATAGCGCCACACAAAGTGACTACTTCCATACTGTAATGAACCACTACTTGCAGGTTGTTCATATCTACTCCAAAACTCTCTCAGAAAACTCTTAACACATTGATGATGTCATGTTGTAAAACTTGCAAATTTATCTTAAGGGACTATCCATGGCGTGGCGGCAGAGTACCATGCTTCGCAGTTGTTGTACTTCACTGTACATGTTGTGTGTGACAATCATCAGGCAAGGGGACACAGGAAGTGACCTTTACTGTAAGGCCTTTGTGCAGAGCTAGATAATTCAGAGCCGCCTTAGTGAAGCTTGGTAAAGACATTATTGAGTATATTTTACTGAGAGAATTATTTACCTTTGAAACTAAAGAGACATTTTATCCATTAAATGTGATTTATTTTCTTTTAGCTTACATAGCAAAAACAAACAGGACATAATTCTGTTGTTAAAAGATTTAGCACAACATGTTGTTACATCTTCAGGAAAACTTAGGAAATAGCATGTGAATAGGAGTGAATTCCCATAGAAATCAGCATATTTACCTGTTGTGAGGAAAGACTGACAGATTTTAAGAAAGCTTTATCAAACGGTTTTTAAAATGCACCGATTTTGTTTTGAATGCTTGTTATTTTTTGTAATTCCTACTGGTTGTATAATGTGTCTTGAGTAAAAATGTTTAGGTTAAATGTTTTAAAAATAGATTATTTTTCCAAAAATAAAAATCCTTTTGTTGTTGGTTGCTTTACTTGCATACTTTTACCTTGCATAATATAACATGGTAATAAGGGTAAGTCACATACTGTCAATATCACACGTGTCATGACAAACTGTCCCAGAGAGGGTCTCAGATGAGAGTATCTTTAACCAAATCCTGTTGTCCTTGGATCTCTCTCCCTGGATAACTGAGGACCTGAACGTGTCCCAGAGAGGCAGTTAAAATCACTTACAGGTGCATCTCAAAACATCTGAATAATGTGGAAATGTAAATATACCCCCCTAATTGTGATACAAAAGTGAAACTTTCAAATATTTGAGATTCATTACACTTCAAAGTGAAATATTTCAAGCCTCTTTTGTGTTTAAATCTTTATGATTACCATAGCGGCCTGGTCAGCAAATCAGTTCCTAGTGGTTTTGGCTCTGTGGGCAGCCAAGTCCTGCAGGAACAGGAAATCAGAATCTCTAAAAAGCTTGTTAGCAGATGGAAACATGAAGTACTCTAAATTATCCTGGTAGACGGTGCTTTGACTCTGGACTTGATAAAACACAGTGGATCAGATGACATGACACCTCAAATCATCAGACTGTGGAAAATTCACGCAACTTTGGAATCTGTGCCTCTCCACTCGTCCTCCAGGCTCTGGGACCTTGATTTCCAAATGAAATGTAAAATTTATTTTCACTTGAAAAAAGACGACTTTGGACCAATAAGCAACGGTCTAGTTCTGTTTCTACTGAGCCCAGGTCAGATGCTTCTGACGCGGTCTCCGTTTTCAGGAGGCTGGTTCTGGTTCACTAGGAATGTGACACTTGTAGCTCATTACCTGGACCCATCTGTGCCTGGTGGCTCCTGATGCACTGACTCCAGCCTCAGTTCACTCCCCAAGTTCCTGAATGACCTTTGCATGACAGTCCTCTCAAGGCTGCGGTCATCCCTGCTGCTTGTGAACCTTTTCCTACCACACTTTAACCTTCCAGTCAACTTTCCATGGACAAACTGTCAAGTCAGAAGTCTTCTCTGTGATTGTGATTGTGTTTACTGAACCAGACTAAGAGATTAAAGGCTCAGGAAAACTTTGCAGGTGTTTTGAGTTAATTGGCAGATTAGAGTTCTTCACAGGTCGACATTTCTGTGTAAATTCTTTATGCTCTCCATGAACCGTAATTATCAAGATTAAAACAAAAAAAAGGCTTGAAATATTTCACTTTATGTGTAATGAATCTAGAATATACAAAAGTTTCATGAAAAGTGAACTTTCACACGATATTCAAATTGTTGGAGATGCACCTGTATTCCACGTGTTAACACTGGTCACTGTGTCATAAGGAGGACACTGTCTTTGTGTGTTTGGGTTGGATTAAGTCCGACTTGTTATGACCTCCTTTCTCTGCCGCGCTCATTTTCTCACAGTGCTCCGGCTGACCGCTCTGCTGGTGGCCAAATTCAAAGCTAATCCTGAGCTCTCCCATCTGACAGCGAGGGAGGACGTCCGGGATCCACTCGATCACAAACGGACTGGCCTCCTTCTGATCCGCTGAGCCTGGTCCTGCCGAGATACAGATGGGTGACAAATTAAAAGGAAAAACCAACCATGATACAGGATATCACTCGAGTCAAGCCACCACAAGGCTCCATAACAGCTTCTGGAAGTCTACTGGAGATAAGAACACCATTCCTCTAAAACATATTCCCTCATTTATATATACTGCCTTTAGTCAAGTATATAATATATGGAGATGGTGGTGAAGACGATTGTCTTGCACGTTGGTCCAACATCAAGTGTGGAAATGGGTTCTTACATGCTGAGAATTCATGAAATTTACTCCTACTTTTAAACTTAAGAATAAAAGCAAGTTATCAAATTTCTTAGCTAAGAATCTCTCTTACTCTCCCAGTTATTTAAGACAGCTGCAGAGGTCTCTCAAGTGGTTAGGAGTTGCCAGTGGGGCTTGTGATGGCGCTGTGGAGGCAGAGACATGCGGAGAGGAGAGGAAGAATGCTGACGACGCGCAATTAATAAGACTGGGTTGGTGAGGGGCGTCATCTCATCACTGACTTTACGCAGTAATCCGTTTTCAACTAAACTGAAGATTGTGCTGACACTTTGTTTCTTTTCCACAGTACAAAGGCAGCAATGCTGATGATTTTGGCTCGTCACAACCATCAATAGGCCGAATAGTCGTGGAAACAATCATGGCTACAGCTCCACACACAGTAACGCGTTTCACCGACTTCCCAACAACACCTCCTGTAATCCGACAGAAGCAAACACAGTTCGTGCAAATAGCTGGCTCCCCAGGAGTAGTAGGCGCATTGATGGCTCTCATATAAAGATAAACGTTTCTTTATTGTTGATTGTGTGTTGAATCTAAACTCCTTTTAGGAACTTCACCATTCAATGTGAATTTATCTGAGAATATTCTTAAATAAGGAAATCTCTTCAGTGATTGGTCCTTGGCTACATCGCCATCCAAAATCCAGTTTGCGGCACAGCAAAGTGTCGTAAATCCGCACTAAGACTGACACTAAAGAATTAGTCCTACACTTCACTCAAATTAGGACTACGATGCTTCATAACTAAATTTTAAGCTCAGCTTTGAGCCAAGAATTTTTTTACTCTGAAGTCAGTTCTTAGTGTTCTTATGAGTAATTCTGAGAAGCTTGATAAATACAGGCCCAGGTGGCTAAGGCCGTATCATTTTAAAGCTCACCAAACTATTCAGTGAGCCTTGATGCAAAAGACATCTGAATTTAATATATTTTTCTTCATTTGACTGTATAAAGTATCTACAATATAAAGAAACCAAGATGGAGCCGCTGATGGCTGCCTCTGTGTTTTGGTGCGCGTTGTTCTCCCTGCATTGACTGTAATTTAAACAGGCATATTATATCTTTTATTATTATTTTATCTTTTCATATGATGTAAATTTTACATTTAATCTTTATAATTACTTCCACAGTACTTGTTCTATCTTTATCTTTCTTATATTTTTTCTAAATTTTACATTTAATCTTTATAATTACTTCCACAGTACTTGCTCTATCTTTACCTTTCTTACATTGTTCTACCTACTATGTTTATTGGTATGCACCAAAACACAAAAGCAAATTCCTTTTATGTGCAAACCTACTCGGCAATGAAGCTGATTCTGATTCTATTTGACAGTGTAAATACAGCTGTGCAGACTGACTTCTTGATGCTGTTGTGGCAAAAAAAAAAAAAAAACCCTCACCGACTTTGAAGAAGGTGCGGAGCTCCATCGGTCGTATGGCCTGCGGCCGATCTGTCCTGTATCCTTCTGGTAACTCTGGTTCAGGCGGCGGCTCGGGGCAGCGAAAATGTGAATAAGAGCCATCAACGTTCCTCACAAAACTCTGAGAGAGCTCCAGAGGCAGCTGGTGGACAGATGGTGAGGTGGAGAGAGATAAAGAGTGTAAGTTTTTTACTATATGTGTAATATCATATAATTTATAATCATAAAGTTACGGTGAGCTGGTTTTCATTCTTTCCATAATAATGGTTCTACAGCAAAAAGATACATATTAATGCATTAAAATATTTGATATTAGTTCATATTGTATTTGCATCTTTACTACAAAGAGACTGTCCTTTACTGCCTTGTCTTTATTTGATGTTCAGTTCTAGTTTTTCTTTACCTGAAAGAAGATGGCAGTGCTTTAAGTAGTGTCTCACGCTGAATGCACACAGCAGCCTACTGACCTTAATGTTCACTGGAAACCTTTCAGTTCTACAGCAGCCACATTTTAGTTTGTTGTTATGCTAGAGTTGATTGTTGTGTTATACAAGCATACAGCAGCTTCAAACCTTCTCTGTCATCACTCATTTTAAAAGTCAGTATAATAATAATAATAATGTTTATTTTGTCTGAGGATGTCGTGTTCATTTAATTATTATAATTTAGTTTGGTAAATATTTTGTATTTATGAGCTGCTATCAAATTTCAGTCTTGTTCGGTTGTCACCTAACACTGTGGCTGTGCTGTGTACATCGGCCGTTACTCTGAGCATACGGCCCAAACGGCCTTCCACCAATAAGGCAGAGCAGCCTTTCTGAAGCCTGAGGAGCGAAACCCAGGGCTAAAGAAAGTCTATGAGTTGGTGGTTCTCATTAGCAATAACTGGAGGTAACTTAGATGAATTTATCAACATTTGAACTCTTATCTTCGCTTCTTTTTTGGAGCTTAACTCTCACAATGTTCTGAGAAGTTTTACTAAGATAAGTAAAGTAAAAAATATAAATCTAAGGGTGTAGTTACCATCCCCAGTGGAATTTACACCGTTTGCATAAGAGAGAGGGGAAAGGAGGAGAGTTTACCTCCGGGGTGTCAAAGATGCGTTTGAGCTGCATGAGATTGGTGATGTGCCAGGTGTACTTGGAGAAAGAGCCGAGGGGAAGTCCATCGTTTCTCACAAAGGCTGACATCCACACAAAGAGAGACAGAGAGATTGTTTCATCTACTGTTTACTGTCTACTGATGACTCGTCCACTGCAAAGACAAATTTAGCTATGGTTACAAAAAAAGTAACCAAAAGTCTATATATGTTCACATATTTGTGGTTTGATCAGTCAGTGATGGTAGAAGTATTCAGATCCTTGATTAAAAAAAATACAGCGATGTAGAAGTACTCCATTACAAGTCCTTCATTCAACTAACTAAAGGTACTGAAGTATTGTCAGCAAAAGTTACTCAAAGTATCAAAAGTAAAATGACTGGTTGTGCAGGAATGTGGCCAGTGTGACTGATTGTGATTTTTTTTGTCATTAAAGATTTTATTATTAAAAAAGAAGTAATGAAACGTGAAAAGTTTGGAGGGGAAGTGCTCGTACAAATCTAAAACGTAACAAGGGGACGCAATCAGACGCTGCTTTCTTGTGAGGGGGTCACAAGCCAAAAAAGGTTGGGAGCCGCTGGATGAAGCTTTAACGAAGATAAGATTATAAGATTATCATTATCATTTGTTTGTAAAATCTTCATCAGTAAAGTAACTACAGTTTTCATATAAACGCTGTTTTAAAAAGTAAACTATTTCCCTCTGACATGCAGTTGAAGTATGTCAGTATTTCTGTGTTTAGCTAAGATATCTGGGTGTGATGCAAAACGTGTAGCTCTAGATTACCAGGTAATATGAAGTGATGTCTAATTTTAATATTTGTCCAAGATAATTTAGTAAATGGTTTGAATTGTTCCACCTGTTGTGAAGTTAGGCAGTCTCTTCTTCTTGGAGCCCAGCGACAGACGATGCTGCAGAGCGTTGAAGAACTCCTGGGGAATGTGGTACACCAGAGGCTGTGGTTTCCCTGATGGAAAAAAAAAGGTTTTTTACTGTGTGAAACAAGCAACGAAAGCCAGTCATCCTGCAGAGGTCAACACATGTGAGTGGCCGCCTTTACTGAACCCCCTGCTCTGGGAGAACAAACAGGTTTAACCTCTTGATCCCTAGGACCCCTGGGGAGCAGGGGAGGTCTGCAAATATAAATCCAATCCTTAACCATGTTAAATGGTTTACTCTATCCATCACACACATGACCTAAACCTTAAACACTGATGTACACTGTCAATCTCTCTTGCCTTAACCAAAGACATGGTCTTTGGCTGGCCTGCTGCCAGCGGACACATTCCTGCAGACAGCACTTATACACAGGTCAGCGAAGGAGGCAGCAATGGCTGCTTAGAAACAATTAAAAATGAAGGGCTGAATGTCACATAAACTGTACATAGGATTTGAAAATGTGGCTCCTGATACCTTTTGAGATAAAATTAAAAAGTGTAACTAATGGCACAGAACAAAGACGGCGTGCGCTCTGCTGCAACAGCACGGACCGCACTCTGCTTGACACAATGGTAAATAACTCATCTAATAACGCTTTACAGATCTGTACTGAGAACTAATAAGATGTATGTTCACTCTTACAGATTGTAAGATTTATCCACTTAGCCCATTTATTAAAAAGGAATACTTAGACCTTTTAGGTAATACGCTTAATTAGCTTTGTTGCTAAGAGTTAGATGAGAAGATCAATACCACTCATACCTATCCATGCAATATAAGCCTACACATAATCCCTCGAAAACTACAACTTGTAATTTTTATACTTCAATTTTTGGACATTTTAAACAGATGATATATAACATGTTGATGCCAGACTAGCCGGTTCCCCTTGTCCCCAGTCTAAATGCTAAGCTAGGCTTGTAGTTTCATATTTAGTACACAAGAGGGTGGTATTGATCTTCTCATACAAGAGTATTTCCCAACATGTCAAACTTTTTCTTTTACGATATGGTTAAATGTAGTGAAGTGTACTAAACAAGCTTCAGCTTTACCATCGAACTGGTAGTGCATTGTCTGGTGCATCCTCTCTGTGACACCGGCCAGCCACTGGTGGAAGCCCATCGTCACTGTACACTCATCCACAACCTGGGTACTCCCTGAGACGTGCACACACAGATTAGAAGATCAAGCACAACAGCAAACACTCTAGGCGGACCACCCACCAACCAGACATTTAGTCTTTAAGTCTTTCCAGCTTTAGGCTGTCAAATTTAATTAAAAAGCCTGGAAATGTTTTTGTCCGTCACAAATTAAATGTTAATATATGCTCGACTGCAGTTGCGACCCTGTTCTTTGCAATAGTGGATCAGGATTAGCGCTGCGGGATTAGACAGAGGGATGATAAAGATAGAGGCAGATGTCTAAGACGATGTAAGGCTCTTTAAACAGACAGATTTAGGCAGCAGAATCTTGAAAAGGCAGGAAGGGGAGACAGGCAGGCAGGCAGGCAGGCAGGCAGCACCTGAAGCCTTCAGCCCACCAGCACCAGGGGCTTTCCTCTGACCAGCTTTCCTCAGGCCGGAGGCCGACGCTCCCTCTTTCCCCACCCCAGAGCGAGAGGCCACTGAGGGGGCTGCACAGAGGCAGGAAATGAAAGAACGACAGATCGGGAAAGATGGATAGAAAGAGAAGGGAGGACATTGGAAGATTCAGACAAACGTGCTTTGGAGAATCAACCTGCATTAACGAGACATAAATGCTTGTAGTAAATCTGTCAGGAAGTATAACGATGAAAGCACCAGAGAGAGATTCATCCAGGCGAAGTTTCTTTGTTTTATGATGCGAGTTGAACGGTTCGACCGGTTGCAGAAGCTTCTCACTGGGACTTATTACTCGGCTGGTGGCGTTTTGCTGCACACCTGAAAGGAAAGACACAGAGAAAGAAATGTTGAGCGATGGGTTGTATTCAGGGTCCAAAATTAGCACCAGCCATCAGCCAAATGCTGGTCAAATATGCAAATGGCTGCTAAATTTACTTTACTCACCAGCCAAAATACAACAGTAATCTATTGAGTGGCTGCTAGACTTTGGGCATTCACAAGCCATTGGCTGGTGGACAAAAAAAGTCAATTTTGCACCCTGGTTGTATTGAACCAAGTAATTCATGAAAGAAACTCTGCTTATTTGCTTTCTTGCTGAGAGTAGACAATTAGCTTATCTTAGTTTAGCATAAAGAACAAACAAATGATTTTTTTTTTTAAGTGCAGCTAATCAAAGAAACGACTAATTGTTTCAGCGCAAGTTTTACCTCCATCTGGAGTCTGTCTGTGGATAATCTCAGGGTGGGAGTCAATTCATATTTGGGATTTTGATGTTAAGATCAAGTGGGGGATTCTAGGAGGGTTAGTTAGGTTTAAATACATTTCATTGCCAGTTTATTAGGCTCACCTAGCTAAAACCAATGCGGTCTGATTCAACACCCCTGCATCAAGGTTACAATAAAGAAACCGTTTTAGAGAGGTGTGGATTCAACTGTATGATCATTTTTAGAGGCTGCAGTTTGTGGTGCTGTTAAATTGTACTTAGTTATATACTGAGAGGTGCTTTGATTATTTTGCCCACCCCATTTATATCAAAGAGGTTAAGCTAAATAACAGAAACAAAAGCAATTTAAACAACTGAACATTATAGTCTTCATGGAGCGAAGATTGATCGCAGGACTGTAGAATTAGACAGAAAAAAAGCGTTTATTTCCATAAAAATATATTGCAAGTTTAAAAAACAATGACGTGCAGGTTTTACTGGGAGTTATATATGATGGATAATGTCTTAACTTTCATCACTGTGAGGTTATGAGAGTGAAGACTCTCATTTAACTCTCAGCAGGATAGCGAATAAGCGTATTTTCCAAGATGCCAAACTGCTACTTTAAAATATGAAACTGACGCATGAAGTCAGTTTCAGTTACCGTACCGCTGGGGGTGTAGTTGATAAAATCAGCAAACTCTGAAGCCAGTTTCTCATCGCTTGCAAAGGCGCTCACGCAGGCGTAGAAGTGAAGGCAGGGCTGCGACGTGGCCGAGCCGTGAGGAGGATGAGAGTTGGTGGATCCGCCTGCTCCGTAGACACCAGGTTTACTTCTTCTGCTGCTGCTGCTGTTGCTAACCTGACAGGCGCAGTGGAAAACGGCATGTTGCTGCTCTCTGCTCCTTCTCTCGCTCTTCACAACCTCAGAGAGCCCGCCTGCACCTACAGTGAGATGCAGCAGACCCAGAGGATGCTTGGAATCTGTGTGGCACTTCACCACCAGGGTGTCTTTTGCAACGCGCTGCACCAGGGGCCCTGGAGACTCAGTGGCCAGCCTCCACAGCTCCTCCCTGGCTTGAATGGAGGCCTGCAAACCCTCCAAGACTGAGCTCTTTAAGGTCAGCGGGGTGGCATGGCTCCCACACTCTATGGCTTGCTTGATGTGGATGCAGAGGCTGTCGGACGACTGTTTGGAACTGGCCACTGCCGATTCTGACTCGCCCTGATTTGACCTTTGACCCTGCCTGCAAGAAGGCAAAAAGCAGCGGCCCAAGTTGATGCGGGTGAGCAGGGTCGCTCCGTCGCCTGTCGCTATAGCAGTATCAGTGGGAACGAGTTCAACAAAGCCCAGCTGCGTAGCCGTGGCTCCTCTTCCTTTATGACACACTGAAAAGACCTGGACTCCTGAGCCACCGACCAGGACTCCTCCTCCTCCGCCCCTGTGCTCTTTCCCCCCTCTCTCCTCACTGTCTATTATCACTTTCACCACCTCCACGGCACACCTCTTGCTGTTCCTGCCCGTCGCTGAAGCATTTCTGAGGGAAATCCCACAGGCCTTGTTCTTGCAGCTGAGCCCGCGGGTGCCGTTGTAGACGCCACACTGCGGACACTTGCGAATGCCCCGTAAGGTGGCCCTGCCCAAGTTGGAGAGGAAGGCGGGAGTTGCGGATGTGGTCTTTCTGCTGTCTCTCTGCTTTGCTGCCAGAACGGCCTGGGCGGTCGAAGTCTGCGGGGCGGAGGAGGAGACCAAGCTCGATGAGGAGGACACTGTTACTTCAGTTTCCATTTTTTGGGGCTCTCTTTCACTAAGAGTTTAGCTGGAGGCGAAGGGATTCAAACCTTGGAAAAGTGGGAAAAGGAAAACAAATATCTGTGGAGATCCCTCATTTACTAGTTTATTTAACAGGGATAATGCACATTAATAAACAATGTCCTAAATGCACAGAGAGGGGGACGTTTATGCACTCTAAAAACAAAATATAAGATTAAAATGAGTTATTTAGATCATGTATAACGTTAAGCATGCATTGCAACAATACTAAAAAAGAATAATAATGTAAATGTAAAAAAAACACTACTATCCAGTCAGGTACTATTTAAAAACATGCTACACAGAGGCTCATAATACAAAACATGCAAAACAATAAAATGTCTTGAATCAAAAAAAATGTTTTTCTTGCAAAAAAAATAAAATATTAAACTTTATTTATTGAATTCTTAAGTTTTTGTTACCACTGTACAAGTCAAAATGCTTTGTAACTACATTCCTGCTGCAAACATGTGTGATGTGCTTAACTTCCGGCACCACCTCGGTGTAAGCGACACCACCTGGATCACACATTTCCAGCTGTGTCTGTTTTTCTTAAAGCAAATGTTTAAACTACCTGTGATCCGTTTCTGTTTGGTCGCGCTCTGCTCTGCTCTGGCCTCCAATACCGTCTCGACCGTCGCCATTCCTCCTTACATCCCGACAACCGCATTGCGCCTGTAACGACACTCGCCATTGGTCGGAGGCGATCACGTGGGTAAATGGGTGCGGCCTCTCTCGGAGCGCTGGATCATGGGAAATGTGGTTCATGTAGATCGGCTAGCGGACGCTTAAATTTACACAAAATGTCTCTGGTTTACATTAGTTTTCAGGTGTTTTCTTGTCCATAATGGTCTTTTTAAAAGCAAGAAATTAAGAAAACGTTATTATAATACACCATCTCCCGCTGTATTTGAAATATTATTAGGAATTTTGTGTTTGTTTACATTTAATAAAGACTATCAGCAGTGAAATGAAATTAAATACAGGTACTGTACAGTACAAGTAGTTTTTTTGGTAGTTGTACTTCATTTAAATCTCTCATTTTATTCTACTTTATACTTCTAATACATTGTACCACATTGTACTTTTTGCACCACTATATTGATTTGCCAACAAAATACTAGTTGCTTTGCTATCTTGCATTGGTTTCAGATTAATGCAAAATATGGCCTAAATCAACTAATACATTATGATGTATTAGTATGGATTAAGCTACCCAGCAGTGTAAAATTTGCCATGTACACACAAATACATCAATCATGATGTTACAGGGATAAAATATAGTATATTTGAATGCCAATACTTGTGTTCTTTGTTTTAAATGCAAGACCATGTACAATTTCAAATGAATAATAGATAGTTTTATGTTCATGGGTTCCATGTATTCCTATAGTTTATACAGATAATCGCTTAAGAAATCTTGCATGGTTAATATTATTGTCATTATGGTTAAAGATTGTATTTAACTGTACGGTGAAACTTATATTTACTGCTTGTTTATGCAGTATTTTTGTTTATGATTGTTGTAGCCGTGCTGTTTGTGTTTGAATTCACTTTAACTGTTTCTGCTAGCATTTACATCATACAGGTAAATAAAGTTTTATAAAAAGAAAAAAGGCTTTGCCTCTATTGCAGTAGCAAATGCTAGTATGCTAACAAATTGAGATGGTGAACAGGTTAAACACAACACCTGCATGTGCTACATTAGCATCCTAGCATTTAGCTTAAAGTACCACTGCCTTAAAAATATAGCCTCACAGAGAGGCTAGCATAGCTTTAGACTCTCATATACACAGTTAGATGTTAATTCCTTTTAGATTAAATCATTAATCTGGTCAACAACCTTGGATTAACCCCCCTTGGGGTCCCTGGGGCAAAAGCTGGGGTCCCATTTCTCTGTATATATGTAACTTGTTTCAGCACAAATGCGTTTAGTTGAATAAACGCCTTTAAACTATGTTTGACTCAGGGTCCTTTTACTAGCTGGGGCTTCAAGATTAGCAAATAGGGCAGGTGTCCCTTTATATAGTGCTATACTTAGTGCTACACAGGCCTACAGCATCTGACATGTTGAACCTGAAGCCTCTGGGACCCTTGAGGGTACAGGTTTTGGCCTGTGAGTAATCCAGCCTTGGAATCTAGATATACAACAAACAATTATTTGCATTTTCTGTTAATCTAGTGACTATTATTTTTTGACTAATTGATTAATTTTTGAGTTTATACAATGTCAGAAAAGTGTTCACAGTCTCTCCAAGCCCAAGTTGACCGCTGGAGTCTGACCAACAGCCCAAAAACTAAATATATTCAGTTTAGTTATATAACACCAGAGAAAAGCAGCAAGTCATTACATTTCAGATGTTGAAACCAGTGGGGTTTCTTAATGAAACCTGTTAATTTATTGTTACATAACATTTAAGTCACATTAAAATAACTGTCTCATAACTTTTGTCTCCTTAGTTCAGTAAACTTTCAAATAAAAAAAACTTAATGTCCTTGAATGTCTAAATGTTTTTTCAAAGCTCACTCAAGCCAGAAATACATTTAGGTGGAGTACTAAATACTCACTGTTTTAACTGTGACATTTAAATAAAAGTATGAATGCAATGGCACCTGCCAAGAAAGCATTTAAATGAATATTCAAAGTGGTTTCATGTCCAACAACAGCACAAGGCAAACAGCACATTGTACTATATTAGAAAAGAAACAACTGATTAATCCATAGCAAATATTTTTATTATTAATTTTAGTCATTCCTAAGGATCTGAAAATGCAGATTCGCTGCTTTTCCTTGTCACACATTTGAGTAAACTGAAAATATTTGGAGTTTTAAATTTTTATCAGACAAAACAAAAAACATTTGGGTTTAGAGAAATTGTGATTAGGTTTTTTTAAAACTTTATTTTGAGATTTCACAGACTAAACAATTCATCAATTAATCCTGAAAATAACCAGCAGTTTAAGCCCTGTACTTAATCCTGAAAATAAGATCTCACTACTATGTGACTTTTAGATCAAGTGCGTGAGACCTCTACAGGAGAGCGCTGTAAATAAAAGTTCGCTGCACGTTCCACCAGGTTTTCCAAGATGCGAATCAAAAGCGGTTTCAAGCATCAGCATTTTAATGGGACAAAGCAAAAACTCAAACCATGTTACTGAAGCATCAACAGAACTTCTCTCTGCCAAAACATAGGTTGAAAACATTCTTAGGCACCGCCTACTCTTGGATGATTTTTGGTTAAATTAAAAGTAACTCACTGATAATAAGGCAACACAACGGATTTTCCCAACTATATTAAAAACGATGGTGGCCACAGTGCAAAAATCTGATCCTCGTAAGGTTGTTTCTTAATCTATAAAAACAATTGTTACTTAGGTTTACAACAGAATAACTTAAATTATGTATTACTTGTCAATCGAAAGACTTCTGCATTGCATGGCAACGCTGCTCATCCTCCAAGCCTCTGGAAGAGTCAAATGTTGCACTACTGTACACGGACCAGCACTGGACAGGGGTGCTACTGTCAAACAGCTGTTTCTGGAAGCCATTACCCAACCAGAAGCTAGTAGGCTTCCTTAATTAACATGTTGTCTTTATACAGATTCAGTACAATTGAACAGACTGTTACATAAAGCAGACTTCCAAAAAGAAATTACAAAAGAAAGTGGAATGCAAAAAAAAAAAAAACCCTAGTATTTCAAATTTTGTGAAAAGATAACCTTAAGTAGTTGTGCAATATCTGTCTGCCTATAAGTAAGTAAGATAAGAGTGGCAGTAATCCCTGCAATTGATTGGAGATATTGAAAATCTAATTTAAAAAATAAAGTTGACAGTTGACAGCCACTTAATGTTTTATAAACAAACATAAAAAAGGTCTCACGTGTCACATGATTCGATGGTGTCACTGCAACATTTCTTTATAAGACAGTCCCGAAATGAAACAGAAAAACAAGGCAAAAAGCTCTTTATACAATGTCAGCATTTTAAACTTGCTCAAACCCTCCCGCCAAAAAAAAAGAGACACGATGACACTTGAAAATGACAGCCCAAAGAAAAAAAAAAAAAAAAGATGGCGCAGTCCTTTCTGTTTCAGGGGAAGATGAACTGGACGTTGTCGTGTGTGTAAAAGCATCAGTTCATGCACACACACGCAAGCACGCGCACACACACACACACGCACACGTTTCTCATCCACAGACTGGATTCTCGTTCTGTTCGGTCCGTCCCGGGAGATGAAGTGAAGGAGCGCTGAAATTTTACATGTTTTGTAGTGTCCACTATCCCTCAACTTACCAACATCTAACTCTCAGAGACCCTCCTACGTTTCACAGAATGACTTGAACTTGCTCGGTATTTCACTTCGGTAACAGGTGCACATGACCAGAGCAGTCAGAGAAAGAGGTTCCAATTGAGAAAAATTAAAAATCACACCCCTTTATCAATACGTTAGATTACTATGGACTATCGAGCGCTTTCTGTGACAAGGTCGGAAGCCTCTTCCCCCTGTGTGATTGTTAAACATTGGTATAAAATTCTGCCCTTGCTCTTTGGCTCTGAGGGGCTGAAAACAAACAATACCTGGTGTTTTACTATATTTTGTATTTAGCTGAACAATACTTCCTTTTAAACTAAAATGTGGCTGTGCTAGAAATATCTTGACACGGTCGTATAATTTACATTTGGCCAGTTATCTGCAGGCATTACAAAAATACGCCAAACAATAAAATGGGCCCAGGAATGCAAGGTGCATTAACGGTGGCTGTTTTTAAAAGTGTTCTGAAGTGGGTTGTTTTCTTAACACTTGCAGGTTTGGGCAGTGGGTGAGTTTATGGGCTGGTAAGGTTGATAAAAATGGCGTACCGGCCTCCCTAACAGAATAACTTTGTGTGGTGATGGAGAGAGCACATCTAATGCACTCCTTTCTCCACCAGAGCATCATCCGTGTGGCTTTAGAGGCTTAGAGAGGACTACTGTGACCAGTGATCAGTGGGTGTGGTAGCCCGCAGTGCCCATGCCAGCCTGGTTGGTTAGCACCGTCCCGTTGACTCCTTGACCGGCATCCACCATGCTCCCGTTGCTCACAGCGCCCACGCCAGTCCATCCAGCACCAGCATGTAAATGACTGTAACAGCAGAAAGAAACAACAGTTTGACAAATGGAGGCGAATTAAAGGGTCATTTCGGTATATATTTCTACCTGGACCTTCGTTCCCCATGTTTGTGAGATTCTGTGCCTGCTTGGGAAACATTTTTCCCAATTTTTCCTAAATTCATCAAGCCCGACCCGGTATGATAAGAGTTGCATGTGGTTCTCGCGTTAAACTAAAAGTTAAGTGTGTAGATTTTAGTGGTATCTAACCAACAGCGCACTCACCGCTCACCCTTTACTTTCCAAGTGCGGAGAAGCTACAGTTGCTGACGAGCTCTGTCGGCTCTGTGCTAAACATGTGGTCCTCTTTTTGTCCAAATTTCACTTCTCTTACTTCTAATAAACCAGATGACGATGACGACTACCACTACATTTAACGTAGTGAAGAAACGCGCTCTGTAGAGAAGTTTGTCCGTTCAGGCTACTGTAGAAACATGGTGGCGCAACATGGCAACTTCCATGTAAAAAGCTGTGTAATAAAAACATAACGGTTCGTTATGCAAGATCTGAAGAAACATTTTTTTTACCATTTTAGACTAACAACTAATCGAATTATTCAAGAAAATAATCAACCATAAAAATAAATTGCTAGTTGCAGGCCTGCTGTCTAACTGTTCTAAGCTCCTGGGTCGTCTCTGGTACTCACTTGTAGCCCTGCTGATCCCAGGTCTGGCCGTAGACGCCATAGCTCGGCACCTGCCATCCGTTGGGCACGTATTGACCCATCTGCTGTGTGTTGCTGTACCACTGACCCCACTGACTGTAGGGCTGCGCTGCGAAGCTCACCGTGTTCTGCTGACATATAGAACAGTATTTTAGGAGGCAGAGTATCACATTGCACCAACATCATACAGTCCAGCACTGTAACAGTCCACCACCAGGGTGACGATTAGAAACAAACTAAACTTTGTATTGGGAATAATCCTGGTGCATACCTGTGGCATCTGTACCGGCTGAATGGTGCTAACCATGTCTGTTGTTTCTTTGCCCCAGTAACACTTAACAATATAGCCCTCTATGGATGTGCCATTGACAGAAACAATGGCGTGAGCTGCTGCTTCATGGGAGTTGAACCTGCACACAGAAAAGAGTCCAGGCTATCGACTCATCCTGCATATAAGTCAAACTCATTTGTGGCAGTTAATAAATGGCTGCCAGGTCAATTAGAAAGTCAGTTTACCTCACAAATGAGTATCCTTTGTCTGGGAAAACACGTATTTCCATTATCTGGCCAAAAGGTGAGAAGGTCTGTCTCATGGCTTGCTCTACAAACAAAATAAATATATTATATTTCATGTTCAAGTAGTGCTTTTAAAGCTGCAGTTTAATCCTAAAGACAAACTCTGACTCACCTGTGAGACCAGTTGTGACTCCCCCGCAGTAGACGGTGCAGTTGCTGGGGCTGGACTGGTTGACCACCTCATCAAAAGATAGCTGCTTGGAATTGGTTGCTAAAAGAAAAAAAAAAAGAATACAAGAGTTTATTTAATTTGCTGTCTTGAATCAAAATATTTCTCTTCTAATACAACCGCCTGCCTTTTTCACAGCACACAATTTGAGTTGTCATAGCAGGAAAAGCAGTGGTGTAAATAGTGACATGCTGATACTGACAGTGTGACAGTGAGTCAACACGACAAAATAAAGAAAAGGTAAATAAAGACTTGTTTGGCAGGTATTTGGTCATAAAAACAAAGTATTGCACAAATGAAAATGTTGACCTTATGATGGCGCTTGATAAGTCGGCAGATCAACAAAGTTTTACAGTTCATCCTGAGGCTTTTCACATATTGGCAACATGACAATCCATAAAGTAGATGTTCAGTTACTTTTAGTCTGGGTTCAGCCTACTTTAGTCTGGACCAGCCAATCGACACTGTCATCCCTAAAGGTGTGCAAGCCACCTTAAGAGCACAAAGATATAGTCCACTAATGAATCTTTAAAAGGAGATCTAAGCAAAATAGGTCTCCTTATTTTATGACTCTCCATATTTTATGACTTATCTACAATGTTGGATGTTCATGTTAAACATGGCCAAAGATTCAAATAATGAGGTGGGGCTGGGCGGTATATCGGTCTAAAGTACATACAGATATAATTTCAAAAATTCAACAATACCGTTTATACAGATAGTTTGATTTTGAGTTAATTAATATGTTTCCATAAAGTCCTGCCAACGTTTACTCGTCTCTCTCCCTCACTGCACAGCCCCTCCCCTCCCTCTGCACACAGCCGTCTACTCACAAACTCAACAACATGGAGGGAGATACAGTGCTGAAGACCTGGCTTGTAAAAAGGAAAAAAAACATTCAGCGTTTCTGTTTCTCACACATTCACTTTACTTCGGTGGGCCGCCCAGGTTAAGCACCACATTGTAGCATTTATCAGAGAAACACAGTGATTACTTTACAAGTAGCGACACGTGGATATTTTACAAGAGCAGACCAGGTAAAGCGACAGTGAACACACCATTCAGCTGTCATTCGTTAGCTGCCACGTTGGTTTTGTTTTGATAGGCTATGTCGTCAACACACCTCCTCAACATGCAGCTCAGCTGCTGCTGTGAACAGAATCACAGGAGGAAAAGTCTAGAAGACAAGTTCTGTTTTTTTTTCGGTGACATGTAGCCTACTACTGATGGAGAAAGCCACCGGATCAGACATACACAGAGAGAGAGAGACGGAAAGAAGCGGGGCATCCTGACGTGTTTGCAGCAGACAATGTTAGGTCTGTGAGTGTGAAGCGAACTGAAGGAGGCAGATTCAACAAGTGATTGACACTTAAGAAGGAAAATCAAGTATAATTAAAATGGTGAAATAAGAAACAAGCGACAAGTTACTACAAATAGTAAAAACATGGCTGCTAAAACAGAACTACAATATAAGTCTGAAAAAGCAGTACAATAGGTCTCCTTTAAGTTAAATACTGCGCACTTACTTTCATTTGTAGTTTTAGGAGCAGGCTTCCTTGTGGCCCAGTTGGTCCTGATCTGCCTGCCTCCCAACCACTGTCCTCCCATCTGCTGTATGGCATTCTCTGCATCCTGATTAAACAGAGGAAACATGCAAACTCCTGAGTCACCGACACCAAATACAAAACATCTCACTGTATGAACCCTGACTTTGTAAGTAAGTAAACAGACAGAACCTACTAATGTTTTCTCAGTCCTCTAACACATGGGTGTTACTGGCACACTTACCCATTTGTTGAAGAAGGAGACAAAGCCATAGCCTTTAGATTTACCTGTGGCCATGTCTTTCACCACTCGACAGTCCCTGTGGACAAACACACAATAAGTTTTGACACAATAAGTCAAAAAATTAATTATTAAATACATGATATTAATAAGCAAATAACTCTATATATGATGTTTAATTTATGTATCATATAACTCAAGATTTATATGTAAAAGGTTTTGGGTTAGGTGTGTCATAATTTACTACATAATGTTTTAATGAAACTAAATGAAACGGTTTTTTAACTATGACATCTTAAGTAGGAACTTATGGACTTAGAGCTGAAAGCCACAGACCGGTGAAGTCAGAAAATATTGGGAGACAAACAAATATATTCCATGTTTTTGTGTCTTTCATGGGTTTTGTTGACCTTAAGAAAGAAGACTCATGAGAATACACTTACGATATTTTCCCAAATGGAGCAAAAGCAGCTTTTATGTCATCTGTGGTAATCTCAGGACTTAGATCTCCAACAAAGACGTGGAAGTGACCTAAAACAACCACATACATTCACATTGTAGTTCATACAAACAATATTTTAACACGATAAAGGCTGATTTATACTTCTGGGTCTGAGTCTACAGTGTGGGGTTTCTGGCTGCACTGTGCTGAGTTTCTTCTTCTTCATTGGTGTAGGCTACTACAAACAATGGTGCCTGAAAGTGAGCAGATCACGCTGGAGTTGGAGCTGATCGATGTTGAGCAGCAGTTACTTTTGGAGAAATTACTAAAACGCAGAAATGAGAGAAGGCGTCAGAAGAGATGGTATGTACGACTTTTGAACCAGCGCAGGCAGAAGAAGGAGGACAAGCTGGAAATGCAAAGGAGGCAATATGATGCCACCAAGCTGACCAATCACAGTTCTTGTGACTTGTAGTTACATTTTTGGGGAGGTGCGTGTCAGGCTACAGCGTACCCACAGCATAGATTCGACACAGAAGTATACATTTGCCTTAAGTCTGACTCCAAGAACCTTCTATGATGAATTCCTGTTCCTTTTTTTAAGTCTTTGTTTTTATTGTTTTACTTTATTGTGTAATCATTTTTAAACTGTATCCGTGCCTACTTCGTATACTGCATCCCTAGCCAGGTCTCCACCAAAATGTAGCACAAACCTTAATCGAATTTTCAGAAAATTGTTTCCATCCACTACTGTTCCATGAGTGTTATACGTTTTCATTGAGAAAAGCTGTTTAAGCATGCTCCAGTCTGGTGCCGTTAAACCACTGCAGAAGAAGACATGAGGACGCAAGCCAGATTTTCAATATTTCAACTTGTTTGCTCTCCTGAATTTCCCACGTTTCCACTCAGATTTTTTTTTATCTGCAAATTGAAAAGGAGCTTAAAAAAACAGATCGATGGAAACCCTTCTACTGAGAAAAGGCAATTTAATTCTCCTGTACATGGAGTATTCAATAGAGAATATTTTCTATTTTCCAAGAAGAAGCCATGTAACCTTCAGATCTTAATACTCACTGCTTGTGTCTTTCTTTTGGCTGGTTGGCGTCGTGGCCCAGTTGACCTTGACCTCCTGCAAGAGAGACAGATGTCGAGAGCGAGAAAAAAAAAGGTGAGAAGTGAAGTTTGCTTGCAGAAGACAGGAAGATGTTTTTTCTTTGATTAGAGGTTTTGTCACACACACACACCAGTTTTACTAAGGTTATATTTTGTGATTGAGAACTTTTTTTTAATAAGGTGATCTCTGAATGCCACACTCCGTTTTTTAAACCACCACTACACATTAATTTATCCATTGTTATCGTCTAATTTTACATACCTTTGCATTGATTAATAAAACAGTAAAATACAGTGGAGTAAAGGGATATTAACTTCACCTTCATAATCAGGAACATTTCAGTCTCAGTCTAGTAAAAAATTTGGAGCAAAACTGTAGGAAGTAAGGTCCAAATAACAAGGGACTTACAAACAAGTGATTTTTACGAACTTGTTATACTCCTCAAATCGTCCTTCAATACCTGTTGAGGATAAAATATTTTCAACTGAATATATTTCTCTTGAAGTTGCTCTTATGTGGATTCTATGTGGAAATAACTTTGCAAAAAGAACACATAGCAGGAAAGACGCAAGGGCACAGAAGAGCATCAATTAAAGTAGATCAAAGAATGTCACACGTAACATGATTACACAGCAGGGCCACGTTAAATCAATTCATACACAGATGGCAAACCCACTTAAGGAAAAATCTCAGTTAAAAAATAGACAGCATGGCACAATGAAGTGACATTGAAAACTAAAACAGCACTTTACACCTATATAATACAAAGTGTAAGATATCAGTTTATTATTGGGTGTCCCTGCAATATAATCTGCCTTTAAAGCTTATAATGTTCTGTATTTGTTGCCACAGTGTAACTAGATATATTTAGTGTGTTCACACAGAAAGCGAAGGAAATTTTTCATGTAGCGCGATTTCATACAAACTCAATGCAAAGACACTAATTGGGACAACATAAATATTCGACTTCAGCGAGGGGCTTGTAGATTGTTGTGTGGGGAGGACCGGGCGAAGAGGACGAACAGAGCTGCAGCTCCTCGCCGAGACGAAGATGCTAAGTGACTGGAAGCAGAGCTGGGGGCCGAGCTGGAGCTTCTGGATGAATAAACACCCACAACCACACCGGATTCTGCTCTGACCCTGAGCTGTTTACCGTCGGGAGGAACTCACGAGCAAAAATGTTCTTTTTAATTTTGGGTTTTAGAAGTGGATTTATCTTCACTCTCGCTTCTCAACCTGTCTGCAGCAGTGAGCCACGGAGGAGACGACCTTCACTGTAGTTACTGTAGCACCCAGAGCTCTGTGATACTTCATATTTACATACATTACATATTCTTTATTTATTATGCAAAGACAACTTCCGGGTAAGTTCAGAAAATGGGTGTGTCTTTGATCGTTGTACTTTAGTATGAAATAAGTTAGCACTGCATTGCCCTCACCCAAACTCCATTTACAAAACAAGCATTTTAAAAGTTTTTTGCTTGCCATCTTGCGGACAGACCTGACAAAGCATGAATTCATACGTTTAACAAATCAGTATTATCATGCAGGTATTTCGGCATCATTTTGAGCAGTTTTTTGCAATAAAATCACAATGACATGTTGAGTGTGGGTTCATACTATTGTAGTAAACCCGATAAGGGGGATTATTCTATGAATGCGTTTACTGATGTATTTGTGAGGCGGAAATTAGCTTCTCCTTCTATTGGAACACACCATAACACTACATACTAAATGAGGCTTTTAAAAAGCTTTTATAATCTGCTTGGTCACATGTTACTTAGGTTAGATTAATTGACAACTATCATTATTTTAGGTCATTTTAAAAATAAATATGTTTCAAAAAACTGATGTAAACAGGTTTATAAAAACATATTTTTTAAAAATAAATTAATATTCTAGGGTTTTGAATGTGTCAACTTGGGCCTTTTTTCTTTTTGACATTTTCTAAACCAAACATCGATTAGATGAGAAAATACTTGACGGATTAATTAGAAAACAGGCAGTAGTTGCAGCCTAATGAACAATTGAGTTGATTTCTTCAATTATTAAAAAAAGGCCACAGAGTGCAAAAACAGAAAACATCAGCTTTTTCTCAACTTATGTTGCACAGATCAGTCTGTGTGTGATGATGGCAATATTGCTAAAATGAATATTGAAATATTCATAGCCTCAGTGCCTGTACAAAACATAAGCATGGTTTTAAATTAAAGGATAAATTGTGTCAATATTTAACAAACTGTTTCAGTCTGAATTTTGTCCTTCAACTAAATGATTTCTCTTTGTAGGACTGAAAAGGTAGAAATACTTTTAGCCTCCTAAACCTTCCACTGTGAGGCACAAAAACACATAATACACCATAACAATCTAGTAATTTATTGTGATTGTAATAACTGTAATTATTCTGTATCTGTTTTCATGTTTTGAATCCCCGTGAATAACTTACTGGACTTTCTAGTGATTTGTGTTAATACCGCGAGAAAGCAAGAAACCAGGAAACAACTGCAAACAAAAGCAGAAGCTGACACTGGCGAGTATTCAGACATGTGTTTAGGATTCTGATACTCAACAGCAGTAAGGTTACCGAGATTAATGCCTAGTGTTCCCACCCCGCTCATTTCAGATGGGAATAAAACAAATTAAGTGTAGTGGAGCAGGAACAGGTCAGTAAGATAAGGTTCAACAAGATAAGAACAAGAAGAGGGTTTTTTCCCCAGCTGCTTGATTTCCCACCCAGCCTTGCCTTAGTTGACTCACCCAGGAGATATGATAGCTTACCTTACCCAGTATTTTCCGACCATTCATGGCTGCAATTGTGGCAGTGGCATGTCTATGTTCATAGAACTCCACAAAGCAGTACGGATCATGACCTGCTGTCTGCAGTGGACAGGAAACACAAATATTAAAGTCCAACTGAAATGACATTTAGTCATCACTTTTCATAGTTACATAAGTCAAAAAGAATTTAAAAGATGGTTAATAGTTTTTTTATTTTTATAAAAAAAAAGAAAAAAATGTATTAGGGGAAATAACAGAAAATCTCCTTTTCGTCTCAGTCGGCTGGAGGTGCGTGTCGTTGTCTGTGTGTGATTGACAGGACCTGGCAGGTTGCCAGAGTGTCTGTGTTACAGAGGAGGGAACGAGACAAAGTATACAGACATGCACTGTAGCCTACATGTCATGGGAAAACAGAATGTTAGCCAGCGGAAACCTCCGAGTCTGAAAAGTGAAGCCAGTGCCTGTTAAACATGCATTCTTTCTAACGGCCAGCAGCGGGCGACTCCACTCGTTGCAAAAATAAGTTAGATTGCCTTTGAGTCTATGGTAAAACAACCCTACTTCTCACCTGATTTATTACCTCAGGAAACACTTTCCCAATGAGTTTTCGGTCTCAGTCGTTAGTTTAAGTCTTCTTCAATACAGCACAATGTTCATTTAGTAAATTTTAGTCCCATTTAGAGTAAAACAGACAATAAAGCAGGATATGCTTTATGTCAGGGCTACCTTGTGATGGACAAGTTGCTACTGCGGTGACATGTCTATGAGGATAGAGGCTATTCATATCCACGGCAATGTGTACATTTAACCAGCTTGTTTTATTGTCAAGCCCTAGATGCACCTTGCTAACACCGTCTCGTACAAATATGGTCACATCCGGTTCTAGGAGGGCAACGGCCAAAACTCACAGCTTAAAAAACGGTGGTCCACAAACCAATGGCTGACATCACGGTGGCAATGTTCACTTCTGTTGTATCTTTATACAGTCTATGCATATTAGTGGTACTGAAGAGGTAGGACCACAGCAGCATCTAACCAGACTGAAGTGACATTTGCAGACAGGTTAACATGGTGTTTAATGTGCTGCAGTGGAGCAGCTTACCAGCTATAACATCAAATCATTTTAATCATCTGATTTTTTTCCACAAAAGAAGAACCTACACAGATTTATAGAACAGAAACAATATGCTGTAGTGGACACAAATACAAATTCAGCTGGTCTTTAAGTCAATGTCATCATTATGCAAGTCTTTCTAAATATAATGTAATCATTTAGCATTAAAATTGGAGGATGCAATACTACTGGACACTGCAAAAAGAGTTTGGGTAAACAGGATGAATGTCAGAGCTGAGCAACTGACTAAATTTTATCACAAGGGCGGGAAGCAATGTGTTTATGTAGGAATTCTCGAAGGGAACACTGTTGTACGACAGCTGTCTTTGGATTTTACTGCCAAAGAGGCATGTTGTAATGAAAACATCTCCTCAGGCAAGAGGGAAAACAGCAACATACAGTTTAAAAAGAAGAGAAGATGACAAATGGACTCACATCTACTATCATTTTACAGCTTTTGCAGGGTCCAATCTGGCCAAACAACTCCAAGATGAGAGCCTCCGTTACATCCCGGGACAGATTCCCCACATACCTGGACACAAACACACAGACAAAAACAGTACTAGTTAGTGTTTAGTGATGTAATTTGTGATCAAGCAGGTACAAGTATTTCCTCCAACTCTTACGATGGTTTTATGAAAATCCCACCTGGGAGATAAACATCTGTTCATAGTCTGTGACTTGTTCCTGTGACACATTCAATCTGCAGCTCTGGGACTGGGGAGTTTTTAAGATAGTTTTTGTTTTCAATATATAGGCGTGATTGCCTTTTTTGCTTTAGATTTGTAAAGGTAAGACTAGAGTAACTTGCCTCATTTTTCAAGTGTGTTGTGTTTTGTATATATTTACCGAAGTTAGCCTTTAAACAGTATTGTTTTACCTGCCTGATTACATATGAGCTAAGTTGCTTCCCTTTCTTGTCATTGTTTTCAGTTTAGTGTTTAATATTCATCATAAAAATCAATTTAAAATCCATCTTTACACAACTTATGTGACAATTCTGCCCGCTCTTTGTCTTTAACTCTCCCTATAACTGACCTGATGCTGTTATAGTAAAATTATTTCAAGCCAACCCTCGGGGGTTCAAGTAATATATGAAAATCTCAAGATCAAGACATTTCGAGGCCGCTCAGGGCAAATGCTTTTGTAGTCTGCATTTAACAATAAGATCTTCAGTCCAACAGAGTGCTGCTTGGGACAACAACATTATTGAAATCTCTGCTCCTGAGTCCTGACCTTGTCCTTACAAAGGTGCTGGCTTTAAATAGAATTAAGTTAATCTCACCATGTTACAAAAATAACCAAAATCAACATCAGTCGTAGCCTTTGTTAACGCTTAACGCGGTTATTGGTAACAAAAACAATCCCTACAAATATCTCCCTAGGCCTATGCAACAATGATTCTATCGCCTGAGTAACGTTATGGACCAAACTCCATAGAAAAGCTGCCACTTCACTGTTTTCCTGCACATCGGCAGACTTGCTCGCAATAAGGAGCACGCTCTGATACATGTGGCTAATATATGCAGCCATTATTTCATTCGGCATACACAAGACACACTAAACAGTGTTTAATGTAACAATAATCTGACTTTTTAAACCGGTTTGCCTTGACGAGCAGTGTTAACACACAGACGCGTTAATTTAAGATTTTTCTGGAATTAGCTAGCTAACGTTAACATTAACTAACGTCATTACGATGAGTTTAGTTTTTATCGAAAGCCAACGCAAAACCGACATACAATTGTTGCATTTTAATGAGCCCTAGGTCCAGTCTCTCCACAACAGATAAAAAGGGACGTTTTTAAAACGGAGTGCGCCCTGTAAAATACGCCGCTACTGAATGTTAGCTACGTGACGAATGCAAGTTAGCTAACGGTAACGCAGACACACACTTACAGGGTTTTGGGCAGGTCATCGTCCATTCTGTTTAACTTGCTGGCCGAGAACAAGTCGCAACCCTGAGAGCAAATCCACGACTGTCGCGGGCCGCTGCCTGTGACACCGTCAAGTTATTTTATTGCGCAGTACGAACAGATTTAGCGCCGCTGTTAGCTCCAGAGTGAACAATGGGGTAGCCGACAAAGATGGCGGAGCGACCGGGGCCGAAACGCGCATGCGCAGTAACTCAACCAAAAGGCAACTTTAAGACATATTACAAAATACTGTAAACAGAAAATTACATAAATTTAATAAAATGTAATAAAGGTACTTGCGAGCGATTAAACTAAAGACAGATGCTCATTTTAATCACTTTATTTCATTATTTCAGTTTCGTTATTATTGTTGTTTTTATAATTTCATGTTACTGATCCTAATTGTTTTCTCTTTTTTGTTAATAAATTATGTGAATTTTGAATATTGATTTTGGGTATGACGAAGTGCGTGTGAAAATTTGGAAAGCGGGTAGATTATTATATTTCTAAACATCAGAAACATAATCAGACATAGCTTCATTGCTAAGAAATATTTTACATGTGGGAGGAATTTGCTATGGTGATATGGTGCTACTCTTAGACAAACATACAATTGAAATAAATAAATGTAAAAATATACATATATGGAAAAAACAAATGCAAATTAAAACAGAATAACAGAACTGTGTAGAGAAAAAAAACACAATGTGGTGGATATTTACATTTACATTACTCTGGATTTGTGTTGTGCAAAGATATTGCAGGAGAGGATTTGTAAAAATATATAAATTGAGAAAATATAAATATATAGAAGACTAATAAAACTTTTGATTTGTGGACATGGGATGAGATTAAACATATTTTTTTCTTCTTCCCACTCCTTTTCTTAATCGACAAGTGTTTCAGAGATTTCCTTGCCTGTAATTGTAATTAATTAATTAACTTATTTAATAATTTTGACTTGCTTCAATTATTATTGAATTTGAGCATGTATTTAAAATAAACAAAAATCTCCTGTTTTATTTATTCATAGTGTGTACTTCTGCACTGTGTCGTCTATTTCCCTCCTGGCATTTTGTTCTCAGGACAGATCATTTTATTCTTAATTTTATTGATGATATATATTTGCTCCTCTGTTTACAGCTGTGTTTTTTTGTCTTAGGAACTGTGAACTTTACTGCTAAAATGCATTTAATCCACTGCCAAAAAACCATGCAAAACCTGCATAAACATCCAATTTTACAGCTGTATAGGTAATTTAACTGGTATCTGTTCTGCAAGTATTAGTATGTTATTATTATATGCACAAGCAGTGCAAATTTGATTCGTTTGAAGGCCATACTGCTGCATATAGGCACACACATTTTATATACACAGAAAAACAACCCTTGCTATTATTTAAATATTTCTGAGAATATTATACAGAAGAAAACTCCAGAAAACCAGAGCTCCTTTGGAGGCACAGCAATGAAGGCTGGGAGGCTGAAACAGTGTTAATATATAATGTATAGGAGGTAACGTGTGTACATCATATTAATTAAATTTGAAACTTGATCCTTTTGAACTAAAGGGGCACTAAACCCCATTAATACATCCTGTCTACATACAAAAATCACTTTACATGCATAAATGTACAATTAATGCGTTTGAGTTATAATAACAGCTACATTTTTCGCAGCTTTTAATCATTTGATTCTCAATTCTGAGCATCTAAAATAGATTTGATACTAGCAAACCTAAAATGAAATAATCTTTTGAGATGTTATTTATGGCATAGAGGACCATATGCTGTAGGTCTACAATTATGTGAAGTATTAAAATCATTACAGCAAAATTGTCCCTAACTGAAAATTGGAGAGCTCACATCAACAATGCTGACGTATAAAAACAGTACAATAAATTTCTCAATGGCGGTTTCACTCTTTTCCTTTTTCCCTCTTGTCTTGTGTGTGTCAGGAAATTTAACAGAATATCACATTTGTTTTGGAGGTATTTTTTATTTTGAAATGTATCTGAATAAAGATTTAACTTATTGAAAAAAACACCAGTGGATTCAGCCCTTCCATTAGCAATCACAACAGAAGCACCACAGTGTTTATAAAGTGCAGGGAGGAACAATTTAAACATTTTTTAAAACAATTAAACCTAATCTATTGTCACACAATGACACTTAAACTACATCTTAAATTTGTCATTAATTTATTTACAATTAATGACAAATACATAAATTACATTTATCATCAGTTATCTAAAGAAAAAAAAATGAAGGAAAAAACTCCAAATATGTCCAGTGGTTTCCATGTCAGTGCCCTGACGCTGCTACAAGCTGCCCTGATGATACAGTCCTGTGCAGTGTAGACGGCTGTGCACACGGAGATGAGTCGAGCCCGGTTGCTCTGCCTAGTCGCTCCCTCATCTTGGACAGATGTTGTGGTCCGTGACAAGTTTCTCCATCCTCTTTATCTTGCGTTTGTTCTTGGGCATGGGTTTGTCGTACATGCCGTTCTTCAGGAGGTGCTCCTTGCTGTGATGAATCTGTGCGCCGTGCTGCAGCTGGAAGGAGCACAGGGCTTTCAGGGGCCTCAGCAGGACCTGGACAAACAGGCGAGAAAGGGAAGAGTGATGAAAAATACAACAAATGTATTTATTGTCCATTGGTCTGTGTGCTAAACATACTAATTTGGTTTTAGTGACGTTGCACTTTTGGTCTCTTTGTAATTTTAAAGCTGATATAATTAACAATGGACCAAATTACTTCATGTATGTGAAAGGGGTTGCTCGAGGTAATGAACCTACAGAGATTTATCACCCAACTCCTCTTTTTAGGGGCTTTCAGCTGATTGTTTTGTTTTTACTGCCTGAGACTTCACTGTTTTGGTTCAGTCTAACGGCTCTCATCGGCCCTCGTTTCAAACACTATTGTTGCTCTTTTAAGTGAAAAAGCTCTGACAACTTCACTGTGCACAACCTGTCCAGCACAAAACAGCAGACAAAGTTAGCAACTAGCTAGTGAACATAATGGAGCATTTGGAAGATCGAGAGCCAGATATTCACCCTCAGGAGATGGTGGAGACCAAAAAGAAAGCTAAAAGGACTTAAATTCTTCAGGTGGTGTTACGGTCAGCCCTAGTCATATGAATGTATTGTGTTGCATTAAACTGTGGAGAGTGAGAGCTCTCTTCTTTTGAGGATGCCTGTTTTAGCGTGGACTGGTTGACCTACAGCAGGGGTCGGCAAATAAATCTGGTATGGGCCAAAAATTTTTTCAAGTCAAGTCATGGAGGGCCAGAACATGGTCAATTTATGATCACAGGGTTCTGTGTTTAATCCCCTCATGCTGCTAGTATTATTCTTCTCCCTTTTCAACAAATTGATTACAAAGAGATCGTTTTACATGTTCACAATTAAGCATGTGCTGGAGTGTGAGCGATTGGTCCACATCAGCCTATGGAGGCTTATTTTCATTTCCCCAGTATCTCCAGGCAGAGGAAATTCCAGCCTTTCTCATTAAGGGGAATTCAATCTCACATTTTCTGATGCCTTTTTCAGAGGGGTTTCAAGCAAGCCAGAGACTCTTTTGAATTTCCTTCAGAGCTTTTCAAAGTAAAAGCTCATAATTAAACACAGCAGTACTGCTGCAAAGATGTCCTCGCGCTTTTATTTTGTAGACACAACCACATAAGAGAAAGCGATTTATGTGATTCATGTTTTTTGCAGCTATTAAAGTAATCTGGCCAGAGGCCAGATATCATTACTGACCATAGGCAGCCCCCGGGACACCTTTTGCCGACCACTGACCTACAGTAACGTTACAGTATACCGTAGCTTCCGGGTTCTCAGGGTTTACACAAAACCTAACGCAACCTAGCATCCTATCGCCTGTGTTAGCTTTCTGTTAGAACGATTAAAGTTAACTTCTACATTTTGTAGGTATTCCAGAGTCTTTAGATATTTAGCACAAAGCCAGAGGGGGTTTTTGTTTAGCTTTGGGAGTTAGGCCGTCTTTTTGTTTTGTTAGGGATTAGTAAGAACTGGAATGAGAAGATAAGGTAGTTTTGGCCTTGGTTCACCCTGCAGTCTCTCTTTTAATAACTGTAAATACTATTCAGGTGACCAGAAACACGACTCTAAATGAACGGCAATGTTGCTTCATAACTGCTGGATGTGTAAATAGTTTGACATATTTACTTTAAAAAAGCCATAATATGCTTCTGCTGCACCTAAGAGGTCAACACTCATTTACAGTAGTCATAATTATTTCACCACATCACCTCTTGGATGTTGTCATTCTGCTCCAGGATGGACAAGGCGACAGCAGCACATTCCAGCGTGGACAGACAAATGTTGGAGGGTTGCGTGCGGATCACATACTGACTGGACAGAGTCCTATTGAGCTGGACCTGGTGAACCGAAGCAGAGATGATCATCATGCTGACATATAAATGGATTAAAGTTATAATGCTTACAATTTTCATGAAATTAAACCCAGTGTTTAAATACTATTTATGGCCTGCATTTGTGTTTCAACAAATCAGTAATTACTTTTCTGTATTGCAGTTTCCATTGTTAGTGGCTGCTTACTGTTCACTCATCTATAGCCGGATCGGAACTGTATTAAGGTACTGCCACTGCTAACATTTCCTACTGCTGCTGCTTCACGTTAACAGCATTGAAGTGGCAAAACACAAGGTCGTTTTTATTGTGTAGCAGTCACAGGAAACTCCATGTATTTGTCACAGAGGTTCATGCTGACTGCAATCTTTTTAAATTTGCGGGAAGTAATGGAACAAGAAGGAGCAGCCGCAGTTAGATTATATGAGAGTTTGCACACATCCAACTTCTCAGCAAGGTAATCAAATCCTTCCCTAGGTGTTGTGTGGAAAACACCGTAAAAGAGACATATCAGTTGATCTTCTGCTGTATTTCTGACAAAAAACACAAGCGGTGGCCACACCTCCCAAAGCTCTGGGACCTGTAGCCTTAATCTCACCTTATTGTTCCCACCAGTGATCACAGAAGTCACCAATTCAACCAGGACTGAAATTTTAAGGTTGACGACTTCAGATAAAGATTTTTAATGTAATTAAAATAGCTGCAAGAAAACAACATTAAAGCCACTGACGAGACATCTGCACTATTATGCTTGTATTTAGCCAAAAAAACCCCAAAACAACCTGGACAATGAAAGGGAAGGAGAAGAAATGCTGATAAGTACACAGTGTTCCTTTGCCTGTGAGACATTTTTTTTATTTCCTTGATTTTCAAGCAAACCTTTCATGTGGGTATTGCAGCTTTCTCACCAGTGGGAGGATTTTATCGTCTCTGGTGGACAGGGCAATTGTGATTTAGGCTGATCATTTCTTTGAAGACATAATATCTATACTGTGCTTTTACTTGCTTTTTTCCCCTCGCAATAAACTTTCTCCTTTTTTAATCGTAACACACAGTTATACACACCTGTTTAGGCAGGTGGAACAGGCTGTTTTTGAGGAACATGTTTTTAGCCTGGCTCCAGGTGCCGTCTATGATGATCACATTATGTTTCACAGTGCCTAATTCCTGATATTGCACTAACTCCTCCAGGTTCTGGGAGTTGGGGCCTGGGTACAGGATCAGCGTTCTGCTGTCCTGACATACCGCAGCCAGCTCCGGGTGCCTGAGAGCAGAAAAGATGGAGACAAAAACAAAATGTGTTTAAAGACTCAATGGTGCAATATTGTGAAATATGTGTGCTAACAAGAATTACTGCTTACTTTTCCTCATTGAATCTCCTTCCGACTATGACATTGCATTTTCCTTGTGGCAAACAAGCAGCAAGTAGAGGCACTGTGCGAAGCACTCTGCTTTCCTAAAGTACACAAGAGAGTAGAAAAGTGACCATGAGCTTCTTATAAAGACATTAATTTACTGCCATTATTCAACCAGAAAAACAACATGAATGCAATTTATTTAAATAAATAAACCATGCAAATAACACAACACATTATAGTAAAATTGGTCTATGTGCCTTCCATAAGTCTAACAAAAGAATAAGAAATGAGGCCTTATTGTTGTGCTTTGAACAGAGACTGAAATAAGGCTACATGTACATCTCTAAAATAAAAAAGTAAATCAAATAAATATGCATTATTAAAAAGGAATAATAATAGGGACGTTGAAGATAAGATCTGTTAGCATGCGGATGATTTATTGCTGACTGTTTCCACACCACAGGTGAGCATCCCTAGGTTGTTGTCAATATTAAAGGATTTTGGGCTCTATTCTGGAATCTGGATACAAACTAAATGTACAAAAAATAGTTTTTGAGTTATAATTATTCCTCACAAAAAGATATGTCAAATAGATTTAGGTAGATTTGATACCTGTCAAGTTTATATTTATATAAGTCTGGACAACACAAATCTGGAGTAAAGCACTGTTAAATAACTGCTTGTTTTTCTTTTACACGTAATCTCAATAACTATTTTTCATATTTATATAAATGTCAACTGTATGTTTATGTCTATATCTAACATCTAATCACCACAGCAAATTATTTGGCAATAAAGCTCTTTCTGACTCTGATTCTAAACTCTGACAAAACCTCATTACATTGACACTGGTTCTTGTTTGCTGTAATCAGTCCTCCTGTATGTGGACTGGATTATAAGAGCCAGTCTAAACGTGATTCCAATGTAAGTGATGGTGGACAAAAAAAACTGTCATCTTACTGCAAAATCAGTAACAAAAAGAGGAGAGTTTGCACTTAAACAATCTAACTTCGGGAGACATCCACTTGATTTGATCTGCTGAAACCTCATGCAGCTTATTTTAGCCCACGTAAAAAGACCAGTCAAGAACCAGCCTTTTATTGTGGCCAGCCTAAGACACACCTGTGCAAAACTCATGCTGTCTGGTCAGCATCTTGATATGCCACACCTGTGGTGGATGGACTATCTCGGCAAAGGAGAAGTGCACACTAACAGATTTGTGAACAATATTTGAGAGAAATAGGCCTTTTGTGTTCATAGAGAAAGTCTTAGATCTTTGAGTTCAGCTCATGATGAGTGGGGGCAAAAACAAAAGTGTTGCGTTTATTATTTTGTTCAGTGTACGTTGCAAAGGATCTTTTAAGGGCAAGCATGACCAGGACTACTGACTTAATTTACAGCAAGCAAAACCTGTGTCAATGTAAATCAACATATGGGGACGTGACTAAAGTTTAAAAAGGTTTTGTGACCCACATTTCATACATTTGATACCTCACCTCAGCAGGATGCTGTACTACATGCAGACAGGTGGAGACCTCCAGGGGTTGTGTTGGAAGAAACGGACAGAGACACACCTTCTGAGGGCGACTACATGGGAGGAAAGTTGAAGACTGTGATTGCCCAGATACTTTTCAGCCTAACCGCATCTCACTGTCACAGTTCAGCTTTTCTGTAACGACATAAATCTGCCCGCTCCCATTAAAGCATGCCAATGACTTGATGAGGAGGAGAGGGAGAGAGAGAGAGACTCTAACTTGTGCTAGCTAGCATTAGCTTCACTTTAATTCAGCTCACCGGCACCGTAAACACGTCGGTCTTCTCTCACCAACCTCGACCGGGAGGGCAGCCAGGTCGCCGAAAGCGTCGACTAATCCATCTTCCACTGAGGAGCTGTCGGAGGTTTCTGTTCCGTTTTCTTCAGAAGTCACTGGCGAGCAAAAACTGGGGACATTGTCCATCGCGGAGTTAGCAAAATGCTAACTTAACCAAGTCAAACACAGCGCCTACGAAGGACCTCTGGCATAGAAATAGACCAACTAGAAAGACAGAGAACCGGGGCTACTTAGCCCAGGGTAGGTAACATTAGCTGAATACTTTAATAGAAAGTTATTTATTCAACGCGAATTGACTGAGCTATTTTATTCCCGCACCTTGTTTTATTACACTCTCTTTGATATCATATAGCTCAAATCCCCTCCAGCTAGTTATTGTTAGCTAAACTAGCAGAATGCTAACCGTTACATTCACAGCTAACGTTAGATAAGTTCGTTAAATGTACGTTAACTTAGCTTCAAAACCAGGGACGTGGAGTAATCTTATTTTGCCAAGTTGTGTCACGCTGCTTAATTTAGTAACATTTCACGTAATATTTGTGAAATGTGTTTATTTACACATGAATTGGCATATCTGCTCTATCTACTGTACTTCTGTGACCTTGAGACTTGTTTTGGTAACTTAATAGTGAGAAATCAACTCACAGCTGCCACCTGTGGATGTGGAGGGGTAAAAAATGTGATTTTAAAAAGTTAGAAAATAGAAAAATGCTCGTTTGTAACACTGTGTGTCGCCAAAGCCATATTAACCGGACAACACCAGGCTGGACAGAATAATCTAAAGACAACCTTTTTTTCTGCAAAAACAAAATACCAGTCTTGTGCTACACTTTAACTTCTCTTTATATTGTGGGTAATGAAGGAGGCCTATGTGCAGAAGTGGTTACTATTATAAGGGCCATGGTAAAAATCGTGCTGTTCAAAGATGTTTCCTTTCAATATACACCGAAGGGACCTTTTCAGGTAGTCACTGTCAAAAACATATTTTCATTTGGTTGTTTCCAACGAGCTTTAAGGGGAAGCAGCTGTAAAAAGTACTTAGTTTAGGAGTGTTGTGTACACATGACAGGACATGGAGGTCGATGTGACATTTAAACTATAACACCACTAAGAACTCAAAGTACAACATTCCTTCTCGATTGCAAAACAACTTTGGGGAACACTCTGCACATGGGAGAGAGAAAGACTAGAAAAGTAGGGAAGCATAAGTAATCTAAATAAATGTAAAATATCTAATGAAATATATGCAAATTGTAACAAGAAGGCAGAAGTTGGCCTTTGAAACTTATGTACACAGGGAAAGCCTCAGTGGGGCCTTCTTGGGAGAAAAGAAACCATTCTGGTTATGGAACCTTGATATGTTTAATGTAATCACATTATTACAAGATTGTTATATTGAATGTATGTGTACTTAAAAGAATATCCATGTAAAGAGAACCAACAAATGAAGATGTTATGCCTGTCTCTTTAAAGATTTCAAACAATCTAAGAAAACCATTTAGACTTTTATTGACTTAATTGATTGCCTAAATTCTGAAATATTGTGATCCAAATTGTGTGACTAACTAATTTTGTGTAGTTTAGGATCCTTCACTGGGGTCCTCAGCCATCCAAGGGGTATCAACTCCTAAAATTTGATTACTGTTTAATTCTATTCTTCTTTATTTTGATTTTGTCATTTTACTATTCATATTTTGTAATCATTGTTTGACCATTCATATAATCACTTATCATTTTTACATGCACAATAAAAATCATTGTATTAAGATGACAGTTTGATTCCTTTTTATGTGTTTTTGATTATTGATTGGGGCACACGACCAGACCAAAAGAACCGACAATATCTTTTTTTATATCACATTTGTGCATGAATGTATGTGCAATAAATACATATCTTGGTGTGTTATTCAGTCAGCAGGCACTGGATCGCTGCTGAGCTCCAGATGGGACCGTTGGATTCAGGCCCGAAGGCAGCAGTAAATGCAAAATAATGCTTTATGTATAAATCTGCTTTAATAATCACATGTGTAGGGGTTAATACTGCACTGTCTAGTCTGTGAAAAATAAGATTGGCTAAAAAGCATCTATACACGGTCCATGATCCAGTGTTTAGGTTGATACTTGATGTGGATAATTTAGGAACAGGTGTAAACAGTTAAAATGTTTAATATTGTAGTTACATTGGTTCAGGAAAAACATTAAGCAATAAACAAAAAATCTTTTTATTATTATTATTATTATTGTAACCTTTTTTTCCAACCAGGAGAGTCCCATTAGGATTAAGAATTTCTTTTTCAAGGGTGACCTGGCTAAGACAGGCAGCAGCATAAATTAAAAACAGGTATGGACAGATAACACAGAGGGAGACAAGCATAGTGAGCTCACATGTCAAAAATTAAACAGTAAATGTGTGAATAATATGCACATGTACGTTGCACTTTTTTTGCTGTTGACAAGAAGGTACACGGTGCACAGACTCCTAGTTGAGTTAAGGTGTCAGGTTAACAGTCAGAGAGGCTTATTTATAGCTTGAAGATCCACCCTAACGTCACACAAACACCAACACAAGCGCACTGTGATTCATGCACTATTGCCAGCCACCCATCTACACCAGAGAAATGTGGTTAACCTGTAGAAACAAAGGACAATCCTCCTCTGGAGTCAAACATTTAGATTTTTAGGTGCATGCAGTATGAGTACAGCCAAGTATAAATGGGTACAAATTATAAAAACTAGACTGAAATATAAAGTATTTTGCACTCTTTACATATGAGGTTTTAAGGATTAATTTAAGTTGACTGAAGGCTAATTTTACTGGAATTTTAAAAACTTGACTAAAGAAAGACACATGAGCAAGGCACCTGGCATTAAAACTGTGAATACTGTAGCTCAGTTAAAGTATTACACACTGTCCTTTGTCTTTAGCTGGTTCACTTGGTACAGTGGTTGAACAATCTTCTTGTTTCTCTGGATAAACGTCTTTTTTAGCCAATTCTGATGACCTAGTATCCACCTCTTCTGGTACACTTTGTTTTGTAGCTGCTTCAGTCTCACTTCTTTCCTCTTCTTCTACTGTTTTAGTGTCTTTCTCCTCAGCTGCAGCTGCTTCTGTGTTCCCAACAGTTATTTTGTTATCTTTTACACTTTCAGAGGACTCAGCTGCAGCCAACATGTTCTCGGATACAGCAACATTGCTGGAGGCCTGCATCGTTTCCTCGCCCCCTTCATCTTCTTCGTCGGCAGTCTCTGTTGGTGATGCCGTCTCTTTCTCCTCCTCCCTCTGTTCCTTTCCACAAGCCTCTTCTTTTTCCTGTAGAATAACATCAACTGGAGTCAGAGGTGTTAAGTCCAGTGATGCCTTAGGAGGAGAGGTTGCTTTTTTCCTGGGAGGAGCAACTGGCTTTTGCATTTCCGAATCTTGTTTCTGAAATTCCTGATCTTTATGGCCACTGACGTCTTTCTCGTCCAGGTCTGTAAGATGATCATCTGTACTCCCCCACTCAGGTTCCTCAGAGGGAAACTCAAAGCTTGAGATGCTAAGTGGATCTACATCGACTTTTTCTACCTTGAAGGAGACATTTTTGTTCGTCTCGTCTTTACTCTGCATTGTTGATGGGGTTTCATCCTCTTCGAGATATCGAGAGAAAGGCTCTATATCACATGGAGAAGCGTTGGCACTGGACCTGAGGAAGTCAGTGATCTCCTCCTCTGAATTTGGCTCATCACCCTTTTCAGGCTCTGACAGCAAATTGCCCAATTCATACAAATCTTGGGACATTACCCGAGGACCTTCCTCTGGGCATTTTTCTTTATTAGTTAGTTCCTCTTCCACAGCGGGAGTCTCATCTATAAGGACATATTTCTCTAAATATCCCCTGGCCTCCCGGTCTGAATGCCTGCTGTGGAAGGACTTCTCAGAGGCCATACTTTCTGTGTCCTCTTCTTTTTTCCGACTGCCAACTGCTTCCTCATACAGGTCCGTGTAAAGGAAAGCCATGGCTTTGGGCTCCTCTAGCAAAATGGGGTCTATAATTTTGGCAGGTCCTTCTGGTAGAAAGATTGGAGTCAGGATGTCCTCTTGGCTTCCAAACAAAGTCGAACCACTTGTTTTTGAAGGCAGCCTAGAAGGCGCACCTTCAGCCACTCCGTCCTCTTTGTCTAGACTTTTCATGTAGTTGTCTGTACCACCGTAAAAGACTTCATCTAGGAGCTCACTGGTGATTTCCTCTAGACTGATTGTGTCTGAGTTGTCATTATCCATGAAGGTTGTTGCTGCTGCTGCTGCTGCTGTTGTTGTTGTTGTGGTAGTGGTGGTGGTGTCGTCTTTAGATTGCACATAACTCTCTGTGCCCTGGCTCTCAGTGACAACCTCTGCCTCTTGTTCCACCTGTCCCTGTGTGATCACAGCAGGACTTCCTGGAGCCTGGGCATCAATCATGGTGAACGCCTCAAAGTAGTCCGCATTGGCACGGGCTTCTCTGCCTGGAGGTCTGGCCACTGGAGCCCCTGGTGGATCCATTACATTTGGACCTATTGCAGGTGAGGGATTGACCCGGTAACCTCCTACTGCTCCTGTAACCAGCTCGTAATCATGAGACTCTTCAGGGGCTTTTGGAACAAGGCTGTCCTCCAGATAAGAAAGGTTGTCCACCATTTCTTTGCTCTCCTCTTCGTCCACAGTAGCCAGTTTTGGAGGAACAACAATGTTAAGGATTTCAGAGCCTTCAGACACTAATCTGAAAAGCTGTTGCTCTTTATCTTCCAGAGGATCGTTCGCTTCCTCTTCGTCTCCTTCTCCTTCGGTTTTCACATTTGGCTGTGAGAATCCTACTAACTCCGGCCTTCCTGAGATGTTTTCAGAACTTCCTACAAGGACTTCTCGTTGTCTGTCCGCTCTGCTCTTCTGACTGCTTACCCTCTCTTTAGTTTTCTTCCGTCTTGAAATCAGCTCCTCATCCATGACAAAGATAATCTTTCCTGCAGGAACAGACCCAGGTGTCGCAGGCCGTCCTGCAACCAGAGAGCTGAGATCCACAGTGTGGTTTCCAGCTTCGACGCCCATGGCGTGGTGCAGCGACTAGGGGTCGTCTCCCATGCGATTCCGCTGTCCTCGCCTTGCATAGTTACCATGGAGAATGAAGAGTCCATCATGAGGCACTGCATCTTAGGCCGGACGTTGTCATCGTGGACGGCCTCACGTAAACTGAAGGCACAGTGGCAGAGAAACAACATGGAGGTGTCAGTCCTCCAAAGTTAATTTAAGCCATAGTTTCTGCGCTAAATGTGCCCTTTGTGCTTGATGCATGAATGTTTTGTATTCTTATCCTCTCGTATATTTTCTTCTGTAAGGTGTGCTCATAAAGCATTTCAAGTCAGATTTACCAAACCCTTCTAACTGCACAAACAGGTCTTCAATGGCTCGTTTCATCCTGATGAATGTCACCTGTTCATTAGTAGCTGAGATTTGCACATTAGCCTCACTGATGCCACCAAATCCCTAGATAATGCTGCCTGTTCTGCTGTGTTTGTGGGCGAGTTTCATTTATAAAAATGTTACCCACAAGGAAATTTCACACTGCAGATTTTCACATCCCTGCCAGGGTTCAACGTTAAACTTTTTTAACTAATGGCCCCATCAGACCAGTTGGTTTGAAACTTACTTGCCCAAAGAAAATTTTTCCTGGCCCTCCTTTCAAAATGTATTTATCAGTGTTACAACAAAACCAAAGACTTGTAAGTTATGTTATACTGTTAACTTGTTTAATCGGTTATTAAATACATCCTGTATATAAAAAAAATAAACTAAAATGTAATCAGTTAAAATTATAAAAATGAAAAGGTTAATAACATTTAACAACCACTCATCACGTAACAACAAATCTGGATTGGACAATGGTGTGTGCCAGGAGCTGAAAAGCAACTGCAGGATGTTGAGTTTCTGATTTATTTATTTTTTAATACTTATGTCTTTGCACTGGCCCAATTGGGCCAAATCGTTGATTGGGCCAGTGAGTTGCTAGTTCAGCTTTCCCAACATTACTTTTTACTGGCCACGGGCCATTGGGCCACCGTTACTGTCGATCCTGCCTGCTAACAAACAGTAGTAGTGTCAGAAGTGTATCTGTGTGCTCAATAATATGTTTGAGAGTGAGGAGAAGTAACAATCTGGTCAAGCTAAGCTAATCAAGTCAGCCAAAGAGGAAGAGTCGGACAACAGAATTATATTTTAACAGAAATTAATTGGATTAGAATATATTTTGCAAAACAAAATATATTTGTTATATTATATAATATGCTATATGTTCAAGAAATATGTGTATTTTATGATTTTGTTTTTCTCCAAACCCTCACATTCACAACTGTTCACACACTCAGTTGCCGGGGGCTCCCCGGACCTCATTTTGACAAAATGACAGAAACACCTGTCAGTATAATGCAAAATTCAAGGGATATAAGGATTTATTACAGAATTGCTGTGTTGCAATTTGCTTGGTGAACCTAATAAACTGGCAACTGAATGTCTATACATGAAGTCTATACATATAAACACACACACAGAATAGTTGCATTAATGAACTTTCCTCCATTAATTCACCTTTTCATATGTGAATGGATCCAATTTATTATTGTACAATAAACAGTTGCCTCTGGGATTTGTTGAAAATAAAAAAAATATATAAAGCAAACTTCATTACACAGAAAACATTTGACTTTGAGCTGCAGTAAAGTCCAGAATACAATATTAAGAATTACAGCTACTGATTTACCTGTTTCGAAGGTTCTCCACATCGTCGCTGTCATCGGGGTTTTGTTCACTGATATCTTCAGGTGTCAACACTGTCATCTCAGTGTCCACATCTGACCGTGCCAAATCTTCTGTATCCATTGTTGTAATATCTTGATGAATTTGCTACGGCCTCTCACCACAACTCAGCGCGCTGCTCTGTTGAGCAAGTTCAAGCGAGCGTTCCTTGAGTAGAGTTCTCAAGCTCAGCGTAATCTTGAAATAGAAAACTGGTCTTCCTGTGTTTCATGTGAAGCATTTGCAAAATGTAGGGAGCTTGATTTGTCATCTGTTCACACGGGCTGAACCCTTGCGTTTGGCATATACAATAATAATAATTATTATAGGTTAGGCTAATTAGTTGTAATGTGTGAACATTTAAACTGAAAGAAATGCTGCAGCAGAATGAATAAATCCCTCTGCTTTATGTGTTTTTTTGCCAGGTCTAAAAATAATGTTTTGCTAGTAGCCTATATCCAATGTCATGAGTCTGTCTGTAAGTCTGTCATAGGCTTATAAGTGTGTTGAAGGGGTTTTTAGTTGTAAACAGCTGATAAGGGATCAAACAAATCCTGTATTAAGCTTCTAACAGTGACTGTGATAAGATGAGAAAGACTTTATTGATCCCACTCTGGATAAATTCACTTACAGTTGCTCAAGATACAACACAACAGATTAGAAAATACACATTCATTTAAAATAGAGTAGAATAATACAAAATATAAAAGAAATATAAGAATAAGAGTTATGTGCACACTCTATATAATTTTTCTGTACAGATACCTTTTATTTACAGGGATAATAATAACACATTTATGGACTACTTCTAAAACAAAATCAGCTTTTCTTGCCCCTTGATCCTTTTACAAAAATGACAGCCACACACCTGTTGATGCCTGTCTCGTAGTGTGACAGGGATACTATGTGGGAAGTGAAAGACTGGAGGAGTTGGGGAGGGTTTTGCTTATAGTCAACAGGTTGTTTCTGAGCAAACATTGCCATCATGTGTGAACTAGTCTGGCATAACTTCTGTAAATCATTTACTTGCCCAATAGGCTTGAAATGTACTGGTATAAAACATGAGCTTTCTTCTTCAAGGTCTACACCAATGTTTTAGAATATTCAGATTATTTATTACAAATCTCATTATACTAAACTAGCAGAAAACAATCATTCAACTAAATGGTTCTACATTAGCACTAAAGGACAGGTAAGTTCTTATGTGGAGGAAACTCGTCACTTCAGTTACCAGATTTACTAATTAAAAGAGGTTTTTAAGTCTGTCTTAGTACAGTACTCACATGTAGGGCTGCAACTAATTATTTTCATAACCGATAAATCTGCAGATTATTTTTCCTGATTATTATATTAATTATAGATGTCTATAAAACATCTTTGTCACAATAATATTGTAAATAATAATAACTGAGTTGGGTCCGAGGTCGTCAGATGTCTCAATATGTCAAAGACATTAATAGAAAACAGAGAAAAGCAGGAAGTCCTCATATTTAAGAGGCTGAAAACTATCACTGAGAAACTACTCACATGATTAATCTACTATCAAAATATTTTTCCATCGATTAATAGACTAATCAACTAATGGTTGCAGCTCATACCAACAGGTACAACATTTAGACAGTGGTGGAAGAAGTATTCACATTTTTTACTTAATTAATGTAGGTGCTTTTTTGTCCCTTACAACAAAGAAAGGCAAGGAATAAATGGTCTGTTTCTTAATTTTCAATGATTTTATTAAACATACAAGGTGTTCATTCCTTACAATAGTAACATAGGCTATGTAGTAGGAATCTCTTTCACAAACAACAAAATGCTTCACATGTATATATTTCAAGCAAACCTTTTAAAATATGCTTTTTCAATTCTCTTTATGCCCCTATACTAGACACGTTTAAAGAAAACAAACACTTCTACATACCTAACTCTTAAAAACAGAATCCTCAAAATGATAAAGTGAACATTTTTCTTTTTTTTTTTTGTCTTGCACTCAAAAATGATTATGCACATGGATTTAAATGAAACACACAAAACATTTTTTTTAAACTTTTCATGCCTTCATAAATGGTTCTGGGAATGAAAGACACTCATCAGTCCAAATGATTTTTAATGACTTAAAGGAGACATTTTCATAGTATTTGAGACCAGGTAGGCGATCCCTTAACCTGGACGGCAGCGTCTGCAGCTCGTACCACCTCGTACGTCCTTCACGCTTCAGGCTGTTCCACTTTTAACTTGAAGACCCGTACGAACACCTGATCACCAGGTTGGACTGCTGCCACCACTCTCTCGCTTTTGTTCTGTAATCTCTTTCTTTCCTGCTTAGTCACAAGGTGGGATGAAACTATCCAGCACATGTTAGACATTTGTTGTATGTACATTTTTATGTCATTCTCTAGCATGCTTGAAGGCGGGCCTTTATGCAGATGCTTTAACTCAAGCTCATGCGGTGGTAGGTTAGTTTTGCGATTCACACTTCTGTGTGGCATAAGTGTTAATGGCAATGCATTCACCCAGTTAAAGTTAGTGTGAGCACAAATCTTTGTTAGTTCAGCACACCATTCACTCTTTCATACGTTGAGATTTTGGATGATAAACAAATCGTTGTTTAACACCCACTTTTTGACATCTCTTTAACTGTTTAATTCAAAAACTCTGTTTTGTCCATTATCTAAACATATCAAAGTCGGTAAAACCGAAATTGTGTATTTACTTCACAAAATTATGTCTTCATTTTTGTGTTTTGACAGGTTAGGTTCAACCCATCGGCTAAATATTTCTTCAATGATTAAAAAGTAATGTTTGTCATTTATTGGCTTAATCATGTCAACATAGTCCATCGCTCTTTAGGGACTGGCATGTGGCCCATAGGTGTAACTACACCTTTTTTAAAACATTATTTTTAATGCACAATACGCGTCTCGCCAAAGTCAATTTGCTCTCTCTGTTTGTTACTTAAAAACCCCACTCAGTTATATTCCTCTGCTTATATGATCAATAGTGGGCTTGCAAAATCATTAATGACATCAAATCAACCGGGGCTAAAAACAGCCCATTGTGGTTTCTCTACATTCCTTCATTGCCCCCCCCCCTCCCCCTCCCCTCCCCCTCCCTTTGCTCTCAAAGCACTTTTTCTGATGCTGTTGCTGAGTTTTGCAGTTTACTTAAATCCTTCTCAGGTAATTTCAGATGTTAAGTGTGAGTTACCAAAACATGCTTATGCTTTTTCTGCAACATTGCTTCCTTTTGTGACCAGTGATGAGTCTTTTCTCTGTGCTCTGCATTTTATTATGGCAATTTTTCTAGGAAGCATCATAGCTGAAAATGAATGCCTTTACCACTCTTACTGCCCTCTCACCTGAGTCCTTATAGACTCATGTGCTCTCTGTAACAAGAGCCATCAACAAAAAATGTGAGCTCAGCCTGAGGCAGAGGCTTTGTCTCCAGATCTGACCTTAGCTTAGCGTACCTTACCACTTCAGCCTCACAATCATAGTCTCCATCTGGAAGTGGGATCAAATCCACTGGATTTTTGTATGGCATGGTTTTATGGTTACATCGCTGTACTGCAGTAACCGGGTATAAATCCCCCTCTCTCTTGCAGGTTTGTCAGTTTGTGAAATAGTCACAGAGTACCCCATTGTTGAGCCTGATGTTTTCTTGTACATGCTGCTGACAGTTCCTGGTAGCAGGTTGGAAATCCCTGCTCCACTGGTGACAATGCTACAGGATAGTACGCTAAAGGCTGATTTTGGCCTCCTGTACTTGTCTCCTGTGTGAGAAACATAGAGAAAAAATTGTTTGTCATAATATGGAAGCTCAAGAACTGGGGCTCGTTGAAGCATTTCTTTAATTGTCTCAAATGCTATCTCTCCATCCTGTGTCCATTTTAGACTACTTATTTTACTTATTTTCTGCCCGTGCTTCTTGTTGTAGTTTGAAGTGGAGCAGTGATAACAGTATACTTCTTAACCCAGTCTGAACTATAACTTGTTGTTACCCCAAAAATGTCAGCATGTTTCGAACAGTTGCCGGTTTTGGAGCTTTGCTTATCCCCTCAAGATGTGATGGGGACAAGCTTCTGGTGTCATTTTGCGTGACACGAGCCAGGTATTCAATTTTGTCCTGGCAATACTGTATCTTTTGTTTTGAGGCCTGGTGGCCCCTTTTCTGCCAGTATTTTTAACAGTGCAATAGAGTCTTTGTGGCACTTCTCTCGCGTCTCAGAACAGACGAGAATTTTGTTTACACACTGAAGAATGGCGCTGGACACCTTTTTGCCCAGCTCGGCTAAATCTATCTTCAGTCTTATCAAAAATATGTGGCGCATGCTTTAAGCCTTTATGGATAGCGGCTGGTACAGATAAACTTTGACCCTTGACTTAAAGCAAAGAGATATTGTGATCTCTTGTTGATTAGAACACAGAAAAAAATGTCAAACAGATCAATTATCATAAAATACGTGACAGTGGGGGGAACGTTTGAAAGAAGCATATGTGAATTTGGAACTTATGCAGTCATTATATCCTCAATTTCTCTATTTACTGCTCTCTTATTTTACTAGTTGGTATTTTGACTTATCTGCTTTCAGCACAGGATGAATCAGGGTGTTTACTTGTGAAACAATGGAGTGTGCAATGAACTGGTTCTCTGAATCAGGATGCTGTCTTCTGGGCAACATATTGTACATTTCAATCCGTCCACATCGTCCAATTACACTCACAGACGTTTAGTCTGATATCAACACAGGATGAGCTTGTCGATTTTGTAGCTAAAGGATGACAGGCTTTGATGGCTCTATGCCCCGTCAATGTCCTTATGCTGGGCTTCTCTAGATGATTACTGATCCTCGCAGAGATGGCCTCTGACCTCTTGGCGGTCTGTTATCTTGCCACGGATTTGCGGGACATGCTTTTCTTAAATGATTTTCCCCTCCGCAGCCCCAACACTTTCTTGGGTAGTATGGCAGAGATTGGGGAGGTTGGGTAGGAAGTCCCCTACCTCCTCTTTGTCCCCGTCCTCTTTGCAGTCCAGGTGGTCCTCCTCTCCCTCTCCCCATATACTGAGGACGAGGTAGGGGACCTGGCCCAAAGTTGTTTTCTTCTGCCGGTGCCGGGGGCCAGAATGCCATGGCTTGATAACCCCAAGATGCAGATAGTTTCCCCCTTAGCTGCTTCTGCTTGTCTTGCAGGGCTTGAAGCGCCTCTTGAAACATCGCTCTGTCTTGGATCTCCTTGCTGCTGAGACTTGAAGCACCCACTCCTCCCTCTGGCTTTTTCTTTCCTGCAGTCAGCTGCTGTTGAGTCAGTTTGCGGAGTGCCTCTTTGTCTTTTTCCTCCCGCTGCCTTTGCAATTCTCTGTGTCTGCAGACGGCGTGAGCAACATGGTCGCAGAACTCATGAAATGTCATTGAATACAGAGTGATAACCTTCCTCAGCTTTTTCTTCACCGGAGTCGGAAGGCCTTTCACAACGCTCTCCCGGAACTTTGCCTGATGTAACGGATTTTCTTCAGGGTTTACTCCAAACTCCTGTCTCCATTCTCTGCATTTTGTTTGGACATATGAAACAGGGCTTTCGTCATCTTTAAGGGGAACCCAGACGAGTGTTTCATGAGTGATCTGTGTTAGATACCTCTGTTGGAGTGCGTCATTCAACACGTCCTGCCTCTCTTCTAGTTCAAGCACTCGTGCAAGCAGGGCTTTCACATCTCCAACAGCAAGCATTATCCCCTGGGCCTGATCTTCAGCTTTTCCTCCTTTTTCCAGACCCTGAATGCTGGGCCCTTCTTTGTTTACTCTTCTGTTGCAGACATGTGGGGTATCTGAGGCCTGAGCAGTGAAGTGCTTATCTATGGATTCCTTCTCTGCTGTTGCTGTGCTCTCCTTTAACCTCACTACCCTACTCTCAGCTGGGTTTAATTCAACTTTCTCATAATCCCTGTCTATGCTATCTTCATATAGATCTTCTTCCTCATCCTCCTCATGTTCCTCTCCTCTAGCCATCCTTTCCTCTCTCTCAACATTATTTAGCATAGCCCTTATAGGTGTCCTAAATCCACTGTGGCCTCCTTTTATATCAAGCTTACTCAAATCTGGGCACACTTCCCCTCCTCTAAGGTCACTTATGGGATTGTCATCACCCTCTAGGGTATTGTCTCCTTCAATGCTTAATTTCTTGCATGCAGGGAGCTCTTGCACATAAGATGGTGTTGGTGGTGGTCCTGTGACCTCACGCTCTTGTAATGAATCTTTTTCATGTTCCCTAGTGGCTCTTAGCATCTCACCTTTCTTCCTAAACAAATCTAGAATGTTTTCCTCTTCCTGTCTCTTTTGTGCTCTTATCGGACCTTTCTGATTTAGCTTGTAGTTCTTAATTAAAACCTGCATATCTCTGCAAGTCTCTAAATCAAACGTTCCTCCCTCTGGCCACTTGGTAAACAGGTTCTGGGTCCTCTTTTCCCACTTGTGCGAGAGTTTCTTTATCGTTTGTGCCAGCAATGGATGCTGTTTTGCCAAAATGTCCTCTGCTGTGCTCAGACACGGAGCAGCCATCCTGACTCCTTGGCTGTCAAACTCCAGGCAGAAAATTAAATTTCCTTTTTAAAATCAGATAAATGAATCTTCTATCTCTTTAAATTCTCCGTCTGCTGATCACTAATCGAAAATAAAAAACAGAAATATTAATTTATACTTTAGTTGCCTTGAATGACTCTGCTGTCCTTTAAATTACAGGCAGGAGCTTGTGGAGAGAAACACTCAAATACATCTTTCTTTTTGTTTTGTATTTAAATTAAACAGCCAATCCAAGAAATGTGTAAAACTGAAAATGAAACTTGTAGGGAAACTGTCAATTATTTTCCCAATGTAATATGCTTCAATCGAGCCCTGGCTCGTGGGCCTTAAGTCTCTTAGTTTGTGTCTGCAACAGCCACTCCTGCCAAGACAGCTTAAGACAGGAAAACACTGAATAAAGACTGAGATCAAATTGAAACAGTTACTCAATATTAGGGGTAGGCGCTCTGCCTGGGCTTACAGTCCAGTTGGAACCAACAGTGTCTTTTGTATAAAGTTTTTTACCTCAGTAGTTTGATGTATCTGTTAAAGTCCAGTCTACCTTTGAATCACTTCAACAATAATCAACAATAGGCCTACACAGTCAGCAAGAGCAGAAACCGCACATAGGCTCAGATTTCCAATACTTTTAAATATTTATCACACACAAAACAAGATCATAGATATACTGATGTACTTTTCAAAAACACCTCCTAGTTTTTACTTTATTTATATTCTTTTTCACAAACTTAGTTAGGCCTATTTGAAGCCTGCCTCTGGCTACAGGCTATGTAATACAATACGTTTTTTCTCACTGTGGACGTATTTTTGGGCGACTGTCGCATGCATAGCCTTACAGCCTATGCAAACGCGATTGCCATCCCTCAAATTCCCTTTAACTCAGGCAAAAGCCTATTATTTTATTTACTAGACGAAAACGCTATTACAGCCACCGTTCACGACTTCTGAGCTCTGCAAAGTCGCTACTTAGTGAAAGAACAATAAAGCGTCTCGTTATGACGGTGTCTTTATGAAAGATACCGTACCTTACAAGTCTCTGAGAAAATATCGTCCTACTAAACAACTTAGTGTTAGCAGGCAAAAGAACACAGCGGTCTTTAATTCTCAGCTCTTAAATTATTTTTGCCTTTATTTATTCTTCTATTCGTTGCGATTAACGTGCTGTTACTCTCTCATGCAGCCAACAAGTCCTCAGACAGCCTGCAGGTCTAGTTCTACACAATTTAGTTAAACGTCAAGCCCGCATGCGCAGTCTCTCTGCTGTTAAGCACGCACACACAGCACATATGCAAAGCTGCACTTTTTCATTCACACACGGCAAAGTTGTCGGTCTCTCTCTTATTTTATTTAAAATTTGGACTATTTAATACGCAGTTTTTTTTCCGGTAGGTCTTTAACGTCTTCACCAGCTTCTTAATTTTCAATTATTTTATTAAACATAGCCTACAAAAGGTGCAAAATATATATATCAAAAATGTGACACTTTATATTGTGATTATATAAATAGGCTATTATCATTAAAGAAAGTAATACAAATAGGATGAAATGGAGTTAAGTTACATTAGTTAGATCAAATTAAACGAGGGCGTTTATCCTCGTCAGAATCCTGGTGATTACTCAAAAGTCTCAGAGAAACTCGAATCGGTTAAAAATTTAAAAGGAGAGATAACTGACCGAAATTTGCCGGAGACGTTTTCCCTCCGCCTTCAGGAAAAATGTCTGAAGGACAACACCCTCCTCAGTTGCTAATATGTCCTGGTGAAAACCCACGTAGTCCACGTAGAAACAAACTCACAGCTGCGTCACTTTGCCTACTGAAAGTCAAACTTTCCTCTAATTCCTTAAAAGGACAAAAACCACAGTCTCAAAAGTTGTAGACTATGCTACACTTCTCGATCGTCTATTGAAACGATAATACCAAACTTTCGTGTGTTTTTAAGGATTTAGATTTTTCTTTCACTTGGCTTAAACCCAAGGAATTTTGTTGTTCTGAACAAGGTCATACAGTCGGTGTGACCTTGCGGGTTTCCTGTCACGTGTTTAGCCATGGGGTCTGTTTTTATGCCAAACAGTTGTTTTCCTTCTGCCAAAATCTCTCAGCTATGGACGATTGTTTTTCTCCTGGCGAGCATTTACAGAAAGCTAAACTAATTACTTAAAGAGATTAGGTTCGTATCATTTTCCCATGTAGTGAACCTTTCCCCTATACCAAATAATATTTTTCTCACATAACTTTAATCATTTGTATTACAGAAATCAAATGCTATTAATTGTTTTATTGATTGTTTTAGCCTAGACTAACAAGAGTGTAATTTCGCCACATCAGAAAATACTCAATACAAAAGCCCTGCATTCAAAATCTTATACTGTAAAAGTATGCAGATATTATCAGCGATAATTACTTATCAATTATCAACGGCAAAATGTCTCTGTCAGTGTTCCTGTTATATACTGTACTTTTACTAAAGTATAATTGTGAATGCAGTACTTTCAAGTGTCATAAAGTATTTCTTTTTGGTGTTTCTACACTTTCAGTATATGTCAATAACTGTCCACAAGATGGCAATCATCAGTAGCACATAATGTGTTCCTGCATGTTGTAATAAACTGACTCTGATTTTTAGTTTGCGCATGTTGAATGAAAATAATGACATGTAACACCTGAGCAATAAATCTGTTGTCTTCTTTGATATCAAACGGGTTGACTTCAGGTAATCAAGTAGGACAGTTAAAGATTATTATGGTTTTTCCGGTCAAAGTAAAATCTCCATTTTTTCCATTTAGGAAGGTCTTCATCAACATGCCTATTAAATTAACTATAAACATCAGAGATTATAGGCTTTTTCTGCACATTTTCTGCAAAATGTGCAGAAAATATTTTTAATGGAGGACTTTTTTCCAGTAATTGAGAATATTTAGAGTGTGGTACTTTTACTTAAGTAAAGGATGTGAATACTTCTTCCACCACAGGTTATCAGCTCTTACATGACAAACTGTTCATAAGCATCCATCCCACACAACCTGAACCCATCCTGAGTCTTACCTCAGGAGTAGTGGTGGAAAGTACATTTTCAAGTATTGTACTTAAATACAATTTTGAGGTACTTGAGTTTTTCTGTTTTCTGCTACTTTATACTTTACTCCACTACATTTCTGGGGGACATATTGTACACGATTCTCACCTATATTTATCTGACAGCCATAGTTACTTTACTATTTAAAGATTATACAAAATATAATCAACAAAGCTCCACCTTAAGCAGCTGCAACATTGGAGTGATGCACACATGACTGCATAAATAACATGACTTTGACTTTTAGTACATATATTTTGATGCTAGTGCGTGTGTATTTTACTTTGAGTAAGTATGTTCTTGCCTTTTTGAACCATCCAAGTAAGCAAGTAAGTTATATCCAGTAGTTAAAAATTCTGTAATTAAGTACAAGGACTTCACTTGGGTATTCTTCCTTTTTTTTAAAACATAATTAAAGAGTCCAGGAGTTATGAAAAAAACATAAGTTTATTGAAGTAAACATGAAATAAGTTCAGAAATTAAATTAAAATTCAAACAAAATAACAAATCTGATCGGCTGGCCAAAACAAAGAAAAGAAAGGGAACCCCTCCAGACCAGCCCACAAAGGGCCCTCTAAACCAATCCCTAACTAAATAAACTCAAATAAAACCATGAAAACTAAACTACCAGTCCAATCAGAAATATCAGAAAAGAACAACAATCAAAAGGAATACAAATCAGCAGCAGTCTCTTTTATTTATAGAGCGCCAAATCACAACAACAGTTATCTCACAGCGCTTTTTATAAAGAGCAGGTCTAGACCATACTCTGAAGTTATTTACAGAAGCCTGCATGGCTGGAAGGTGGACAAGAGAGAGAGCCAAGCACCCATCGGCACCCAGACCTGAAACACCTGAGGGAAAAAACAGACACACACATAAGTCACCATCATCTAGAGCTGTACATCACGACCAGCACAGGGGGATAATGTAATAGTTATACATTTGTTTAACAAATTACATTTCTATATTGAGATTAGTAATGTAAAAATTAGTATTAGTAAAGTAAAAGATCAGCTTACACACAATTTAAACACAAGATATTGTTCATTGTTATACATTAAACAATTAGTATAAAGCAGTCCAACTACAACATTAAACTGGTACTTGCAGAGTTATAAAATATTACACTCAGAAGGTTCATTTTCCCAGCTTAATGAATAGTTATATTTTAAGTAGCATATATTTGTAAGTACAATTTTCAATACAATACTGTGGCATTGCTATTTTTACTTATGTGACTAATCTGAGTACTTCTTCTCTGACCATATGTTTGTGGTTTTTATATTGAAAAATATACAACTTTTATGATTGAACACACCGGATGTGAGGAAATACTTTATTGCCAATTACGTCAAATTTCAGAGGCGGCGTGATGGCGTCATCAGTTAAATGGTCCCCTCAGCGCAGCAGCGGCAGGGAGGATGCTGCCGAGCAAATGAATGAAGATGCGGGGCTGAAAGAGAGGAGAACGAACCGGCCGATGGAGCACAAGCATTATATTTTGGACATGATTTGAAGAGCAGTTTAACGTTTTGGCTTAATTAACGTTACAAGTGAGCAGTAAGACAGGAAAGCAGCTTGTTGAGGAGTGACGGCGCGTACGTCTGTAGCCTATATAATCATTTTTGGGTTGACATCGCTGTCTTGGAGGAGAAGGAGGATGTTAAAGACTGGAGTGTTTGCACCAAGTGCATTTTGCCTTTTTCTCCAGAAACAGCTCCAGAGATGAAGCTCTCTCTTGAAAGAAGATGTTTACCGTCTCCATGGGGCGTTGAAGGTCTTAACTTGCGGCGGTGAAAAACACTCGGTTAAAGGGATTTAATGGCACAGCGGACGGCGAGAAAGACCCAGCGACTGAAACTGGGATTTATGAACAGTCGGTTTATTGAGATTGAGGGTTTGGATTTTAAGGTTTTTTTCGGCTGAGAAAAAAATATCTGTACAAGTACCAGTGTGTCCACCGTTGCTCAAATCTCACAGTGTCCAGCCGAAAGAGTAAACGGTAACTGTTAATCATCAAGCTAGCAACAGACCGATGAAGCTAGCTTGACGTTATTTTACAGGTTACCCAACAATTTTGTTTGTCTCTTTTTTTCATTTGTTTTGCTTTTGTATTTTAAATCTTACTTTAGTTAGAAGTGACACTGCCTTTTCTGTCAGTCAGTTTAACGTTAGCTCGTTAATCCTCGCTTGTGTTTTCACTGGAGGAGTTTTGTTTAACGGTAGCTAACGGTCGCTACTACTAACTAGCAGTCAGTGCTGCTGTGAGTTGTCGATCTTCATCATCATCATCATCATCATGCATGCGCCGACACGTTTGCTCGGATGAAACCAACACCCCACCAAAATGTACTCAAGGGCATAACAACAACAACAACAACACCAAAACAGCACCGTGGCCCCGCTGACCGTGAAGTCGCAACAACCACAGCGGCTTTAGTTTGGAGAGAGAGCGGATCAAGAGCTGAAGCTAGTCCCCCCTGAAAAGCCAGTTCACACCGCCCTCAAGAGACCACAGACAGCAGGACCAGTTTCGACTAAACCCAAGCCTCCAAAATCCAGCAGAAATGGGGTATGTTGTTCGATAGTTAACTTGCAATATCGATGAAATATCATGCTACAGGTCTCACTCTACGTCTCCAGGGTAGGACTGACTTTGTTATTTAGATTTGAGCTGCCCCTTAAGCAGATTTCAGCACCAAAAGTGTCAGCTGCCAGTCTGGCAAACACTGCTAGCTCCAGTAGCCACCCATGGCTAACTCTGTGTGAAGTACCGCTTGTCAGACACTAACAGAAATGCATTGCCTCTTGCAAATAGCCCCGGAGATACACTACCAAACCACACACTGCTGACAGAAGTCCCATCATTATATCCACTCGCAGCGTCCATACACTGACATTTGAGATTACTGGAGCCAAAAGATTAGGCTGTAATGAAGTAGCCTACTGTTCATGATGGCAGAGAGCAGGTCAAAGCTCACACATGGCATATTTTGGTACAATGTGATTTTAGAAAGTGTGTCTGGGAAAGTAAGACATATGCATTATTGTTTATTTCTCTCTTTCCTGTAGATTAAATTGGTTTAATTCTTTATTTTGTGGTACTGCCAAAAGGGAATGCAAACCTACTTATATCCCCCACCGGACAATAATGATCTCTCCTGCACTTGGCTCGTGTAAAGCATGTGGCTGAACCTGCAGATGTATGGTGATTCTCCTGATCAACTGCGACCTAGTTCTTACTTCAGATGACAGCAGACGATGTAGCATGAGATTGGTTTGTTGTCATATTGTGGTGGGGGGTAGGGTAGGGTGAGAAGGGAGGTGAACTGCTTACGACCTAATGCAAAGCACATCCTCTGTAATTCTCAAGGCCAATGGTTATAATCCAGTCAACGATCCGGTTCTTCAGACACAGAAAGAGAACATGTCCTATGTGTGCACTTACCCCTTAATTAGCAAGTCAGGCTTAGCTGTTTCCAACAAGTACCGGAGCTTCTCTTCTTGTATAATAGATGGTTGTAAACATGCTGTCCTCCTCAAACTCGGCACTTCTGAATAAAACAGTGTCCAGGCAACATTTTCTACTTCACTGCTCAGGCCAGTGGGCCAGAGTTCAACTTGATGCCAGTATGTTTTCACTAGAAACAGAAATATTTCGGGAGCACAGTGAATGACCTCTGTCACAGGAAAATAGGTATGACTAGGTTGGAGATATTAGTAGTTAGTTCTAGTATTTTTTTTTTTTTAATTTTATTTGCTGACAGGAGGACTAGTCCTTTGTAAAGCCTGGACAATTTACTTTGCTGACATTCTATCAAACAAATGACTAATAAAGAAAATAAAACTTAGGTTAATAGATAATGAAGTAATCGTTAGTTGCTGCCCTAATTTCAACCATGACACACAGTTAAGTTTCTCAGACAACGTGGCATGAAAATTTTATAGATTTGCACCAACTCCATTGAACGTTCTTTGCACCACTGTCCATTTGTCTTTTCCTAACCTCTTCCCTTATCGGTCTTATTATATTTTTCAAGTGATTTGAAAAGGGAAAGGACGTACTGTAACTTTCTCTTTTTAACTTATTACACCCAGTTTAAAGGCAGTGAAGCAAGGCTTCAGCATTGCTGTATCTTGAGAAATTTTGAGGGGAATAAATATTGAAAATGTTCTTTCTTTCACATAAACACACACACTCGTCTGTCTGCTGCTGAAAGCTCTGAGCCCACTGGAAAATATGGTTGTTTGAGGGTTTTGCCTTGCCGAGCCCCTGCTGCCTCCATCTGTGTATGGGTTAACAGACAGAGATACTGGGGGAGGGCTGGACAATATGGCCATAAATGTTATTGCAATAAAAAGTTTCATATCTTTCAATAACAATAATTATCACGATAAATATCAAATCGTTATTTCTTTTGAGTTTAAAGGTTGATTTTTTTGTCAACACTTGATGCCAAACAGTGGATCACTTCACAAATCTGAGGTAAAACATTCAAAACAATTGTGATAAAATTTTTGTCAACAAATATGCATGAGTAAAATTAAGTAAAAGCTTTTTTCAGTTCCTTTTCTTCTACAAAATAAACATCTTAATAGAAAAATTAAGTCCTAATTCATGATTTAAGTGAATTAAATCAAACATTTATTGAATATTTATTGAAACATTTGTTATATTGTTATTGAAAAAAATTCTATTGCGATAATTATTGTTTTATTGTCCAGTCCTTATACTGGGTCAGATTGTGCAAGGGAGCATGTGGGAAGGACGGGGACGGACAGAGTTTGGAGGATGTTCACAGCTCATGTCCAGCCTTGAGTCACACTAAGTTAGTAATGCAGGGTTATTTTTCTTGTGTCTAGCAAGCACAGACTGCACCCGTCTGTGCTGTGAAGCTCTGGTTGATTTTTTTTTTTCGGGTATATTCTTCATATACAGTATATTGGCAACATGAAATAACATAGCTTTTAAGTGTGTGAAGAGCACTCTGGAGGACGGCATTGATTTAAGGGTGAAATGAAAGAAGAGGAAAATATAGTTTGTATTACATTCGGCAATGTTTCCTTGGGTACTAGGATATTGGGATGGGCATTTTCAGTTTTCTAGTCTTTTACAGACTGCACATTAATTTATAACAAAAATAATCATAAATTGCAGCCCTAATGTGTATTAGAAGAAAAAAAATATATTTGTTAACAGGAACAACTTGAACTCAAGGTTAATTTAGGATTGGTTAATTGTTTGTGATTATATCACATACCAGGTGCCCTTAAATCACAGTCAGTTCCAGTCTAGAGAATATACATATTATAATAAAATTTTAATTTAGGCTATTGCAGGATAGAGCCACAACAGTTTACAAAAAGGTTCCTTTAAATAGTGAACCTTTTAGATGATTTCAGATTATTTCACACATACCTCAATAAATATTCAAAAATGACACTTTGACATTGACATTTGACATCCACTTTAGTTCAGTGTGAACTAGAGTGGATCTGATTAGTCAGTTAATCCATTAATCAATTGACAGAAAATTTATTTAATTATTATTTAATTTACTTATATTAAACTATTTTGGGAAACAATTTTTTAATCAAATGGACCAAATGATTAATAAGTTAATTGACAAAATAAACACTAATATAATGAAAATAAATTGCATCCCTAATTTTTAGAGTTTCTTAAATCCAAGATTTAATTTCCTTAGAATTAGAGCTAAAGCATCTTCTCAAATGTGAATTATTCCTTTTCTCTGTTTTTATATCAGCATAAATTCAATATCTATATAATTTGGGTGTTGGGATAAATTGTGATAATCTAACTGTTAAAGTAATAATTTCCAGGACCCCAACCCCACCCCGAATCCAAGTTGGCATGAGGATTAATGTGGCATGCATCAACAAGTTACCAGTGTCCTGAATATCCTGATAAAGAACTCACACTCATTTGAAGATAATCACGTTGCCCTTTTAGTCACAGACAGCGCATGTCTTTTTTTTCCAGTATGCAAACACTTTGTCTGTGGGTGTCTTCTGCTGGTGTGCAAGTGAAGAGAATTGCTGATTTGATAACATCTGCGGTCAGATTCCTCTGTCAAAGCTCTCGTCATTGAGACTTGAATGCCACAGTGCATTTCATTGTGAAAAGGGATTATGGGCTAACAATCGCCATGCACTCTCATAGAGACACACACGTCCGGGGCAGTTTCTGATCTGGGCCACGCTGTCAGACTAATGACACTCTGAAACATAAAATGACTCGCTAACATTTCACTTCAACCCCCTTAAAATCAATGATTGATACTTTGACGCTGTGTTGAGCAGAGCTGAAGTCAGAATGTTTTCAGCAGTCACATAAAAGTTGTGACTTAATCTAGTCAAGCCTCTGACCCATTTTCTCCATTTGAAACTAGGGCTGCAACTAAGACTGTTTTGATAGTCGATTAATCTATTGAACCGAATAATCGACTATTCGGATTATGAATCGCAAAATTACACAATGCTCTTATTTAGCTATCAGTTTTTAAATTAAACTAGGTTGTTTTAGGCATGTGCTAATTAACTGTCGCAACAATAAAATAAATACTGCTTTCAAAAATACATCTTTTAATGAATGTTTCTGCTGCAGCAAAAGAAAGTTCCACTGAAATCAAGTCCTGATCTGAGCAGCTGATCTGCTTTTTAGTGACGGAGCTGTTTACAAGCCAGTACTGCAACACACAACAATCTGACACTGCACACAAAGAAAGGAATAACGTTATCCATTACGCCTGACAAATTTACAAGGGGGTACTGTATATAAAACATTACATCTCAGAACGTGAAGAAACACGGCTTTAATGTGAAGCTATCATTCACATCATTCAATATACAGTAGATAATTATCACAATAACTGTCAAGTTGTTATTTCTTCCAAGTTTAAACGCAGATCTTTGCTTCTGAGTGAAAGCTGAAGATGGTTAATTCTGGTTTTAAACTTTTTTTTATGGTCAGAACAAACACTGACAGTGGAATGAACAGTGGATCACTTAAACAAATCTGAGGTAGAACATTCAAAACAATTATGATTGAATTATGATCTTTTATGATTAAAATTAAGTAAAAAATCTTTTTTAGTCCTTTTTCCTCAACAAAATAAATATCTTGATCAGTGACTGGAAATGAGAGGCAAATTACTCTGAATTTTAATAGTAACTCTGCCATTGTTATCACTGAGTTTAACATGCATAGCAACAGTAACTAAGGAGGCGGGGCTTAGCAAACCATTTCAAAGCCAATCTCCCAAACTGTCCTGTCTTAAACCCTGTCCGTTTTACATAACAGCTCGTCCCGAACAGGTTCTGATAGATAATAGGGAAGAGCTGCTGTAAGCAAATCATGTCCCAGGAAGTAAAATTGTATTCATGATGATCGGTGACTCGCACGAAACATCCATAGCGAACACAAGTGTAGTTAAGTGTCAGATAAACTGAGAAAAGTAAAACATTTGAAGTATATAAAAAAGAGACTAGAAATACAAATATAGCTGTAGTATATGTACACACGGTACCCATGACCAGTGTTGCGCTTAAACTAACAGTGCAGTAAAGCAAAGTAACTAAGTTAAAACAGTATAACATAAACATAATAAAATATCTGGGTTGGGAAAATACATCTTTATTTTCTGTACTGTAACAGAACACAGTTACTTTTTTTGCATCCTAACTATGTAACGCCATTACGTTATGTAATCTGTTACTCTCCCCAACCCTGTATACTATAGTATATTACAGCATAAAATAGTATGACATGATCATTTATACAATAAAGTACAGCAGTAATATAGAATATAAAAAATAAATATGTATATATTAAAAGTATATAATAAATGTGTGAGCGTCCCAAATGCTGCCCTATATAAATACACTACATGTTTAACATACATAAACACTAGAGGTGCAACGATTAATTGATTTTAGTTGTCAACTATTAAATGAATCGCCAACTATTTTGAAAATGGATTAATTGGTTTGAGTCATAAGACAGATCCTCTGATTCCAGCTTCCTAAATGTAAATATATTCAGGTTTCTTTAGTCCTTTATGACAGTAAACTGAATATATTTGAGTTTTGGACAAAACAGGACATTCATCTTGGACTTGGGAAAAGGCTGACCGACTTTTTTTGTTACCATTTACATCATTTATAGACCAGCTAATCAATCAATTAAAAAAATAATCAACAGATTAATCAATGATGAAAATAACTGTTAGATGCAGCCCTAAATACTGTACACAAACAGCACAGCATATTCTTGCCATCTCCATTGTTGAGCTGCCAGCCTGTTTTAGCTGGTGTGTAACCCGCTTGCACACCCTCACTACTCTGATTAACTGTGTCTGTCTTTAAATAACATCTGCTGAGTCTTCACTCCGCTGACTTAATTAACACACTGAGACATGATGGGAGGTTCCCAGAGAGGGGAACAATCGCTGTATCCCAGAGTAGACTGGGGAGGAGCTCCCTGTCAGGCAATCAAATCTACTTTCCCTGGAAGACTGGCACTGACATTACATCAAATTCATCGAGTGTTAATGTGTTATTGTTGGGCTATTGTTACTGAGTGTGTTTTTGTTGTTGTCTAGTCAGCCAAATATAACCAGGAGATTATATGTCTAGTTACAAACAGATATAAGGACCAAAATATAATGTGTTTTTTTAGTGGTGTATAGACTGCCTAAATTTTAATGATTGAAGTTCCTGATTTAAGGACTGGCGTCGGCCAGTTTATTTTGGTTTGGTTGTCCAGAGTGACAGAGGTGTGTCAAAGAGTTATCTGTGAGTCAATGCAGCAGAAATTGGAAGTGATTAAGCTTTGCATTTTGGATACCTGTTTTACATTTAGATACCTGTTTCCAGATACCAGATATGCTAACCAAAACATCTACTGACGTTACTATCTGCATGACATAGGCGCTGGCAACTCTAGGGACTGCAGTGTCTGTTTGTTTGTCCACCACTTTGGTCCAGACTGGAGTATCTCAACATTTATTGGGTGGATTTGCATGAAATGCAATGTATAGTCTTCAGAGGATGAATCTTACTGCCTTTGGTGATTCTCTGACCTTTTCTGTAGCGGGTTCTTGAGGTTGACATTAATGCTTTTAGGTGAACTGTTCGATGTCATGATATTCATGTCGCCCTCAGGATGAAGTATAAAAACGTTGCTGAGCCTCTGAAGCTAATTGATACCAGATTAATCATGACAAACATCAGCATCAGTATTTAACGTGTAGTTTGATCTTTAGTAAACCAAGATGCTTTAATGTATGTTTACATTTGCAGAATCATTGTTACAACTTTTGTTCACACTGGATTTTTCTGATCATCATTTAAATATTCTATAAACATTGAAATCCCATTACATTTAAATTAAGACACAGTTCATTTTTTAAGCTTAAAAAAATAGCATTTAGATGAGAAAGTTGTAGCGCAGTCTGTGTATATTAGTTTTAATGTAGTAACTCAAATGTAAATGTCCATGTTTATGGTAAAACTAGATAATTGTTGCCACAATTTGCATATTCGTGTTTTACATTTTTACAACCTTTCCTTCTTTTGAGCTGGAGAAGATTACTTTTCTTAGCATCAGTCCCACGCTTTGATATTTTAAAAGGAAAATAAGATTTCCAAACAGTCTGTTTAAAAAAAAAAAAAAGAAGAAAAATCTAGATCTTCATGAATGTTCAGACCAGTTTCTATCTGTTCTTTAACTTTTAACCCAAAGACCCTGGGAGCTTTAAATCCATAGCAGTGTTTGGAAGCCGGCCAGAGCCTGCTGATCTTTGTATGTTGGCACAGGTGCTCTCAGGTCACCTTTTGGCATAGCTCTACGTCAGTGTCCGACCTGCCGCTCAGCTCTGGCCTGCAAACACACATACAGGGCCTTTTAAATATAAATATAAATCTATCCACTGTAGCAAAATCATTAGAGCATGACACTTTGAGCTGCCTCTGTGAAAGTGAAAGCTCTCCACGGTATCGATCTGACCACACATGATCTTTTCAATCAATCGACCTGGTGTTCTTTTAATAAGCCTAATCTTTGTTTTGTTTTGTAAGTTGCTCGGACACTGCAGCAGCATTGAAGAGAGGCACGTAGAGACTAGACACCTCTGCCTCCAACACACAGGGTTCTTATCTCATCATCATCTGTGAAACAGTACAGTCACTGTGCTCATAAGGAGAAGATGGCTGTCCATGTCTGTGTGGGGGCTCTGCTGCATTGTTTAAGCCAGCTCTGGGTTTTTAAAAGTAGAAGCAAATTAGCATATGTTCCCTTTCTTTTGCTGCTTTTAAAAAATGCATAATACCTGCTTGATTTTTATCTTAACCGCCCACACACTTGGCATAGGTTTCAAGAAAGCCGCTCTCTCCGTCTCATTCCTCTCCTCCATCCAGGTTATATGCTGCTTTTCTAATCTAGTATATTTTTTATTTACTGTCATTCTGTTTTCCCCATTAACTTCAGTGTTACTCCCTGTATTAGATGCTGCATTTGGTTTATTTTGTTTAGTGATTGGTGTAAGATACCGACACTCTGAAGCTTGTCTCAGCCTTGTGAAGTGCCCTGTTTCAGTAAAACGCGCCTTGTGTCAAATGAAGAACACCACGTAAACAATGACATCTGAAGCTTCAAACGTCACTGGAGCTTCTTCCAGTTTGACAGCTCTGAAGGTTTTGCAGTTAAACTGTGTGATACTTACATAACTGGATTAAAAAGAGAATAAAAGGGTGATACACTATGGAAAGACAATATCAGGAGAACATTTCCACCTGATCTCAATAATGTAATAAAAACTAACAGGCTAATTTAATGAATATCATTCTCCATTTACATCAATATGCAACTCACATTAAATGTTACATAAATATTTAAGCATTTAAATTGAAACACATGAGGCCACTGGGCCTAGGGGACACTGTACATCCGATTACTTTCTATCTATACTTAATGCAGCATGTGTATAGGCTTTGTTCATGTGTATTAATAACCTTTTTTAGGGTCATTGGGTCATGTGGTGTTGAGGGCGGTAGGCCATATCACCTCTTTACCAATTAGACTTGTGATGAAAAGAGAGGGAATGGCTTATTTTTTTTGCTGACCGCTGCCTTTCGCTGTTGCCTTGTGTACGCCTTTGAAACATTTTTGCATGTGTTGTATTCACAATGATTGTTGGCTTTGTGAGGCTAGAACATGAGAGAGTCTTTTCATATCATACCTCTTAATGTCCAGCCTCTGCCTTAGAGGAGGGGCGGGTTGCTTTGCACCCTGTGATTGCCGTCTTGGTCGCCACAAAAAGAACTTAAGACAGATACTATATCCATATATGGTTTGTTCTTTGATTATTTTGTTTCAAAACCAAATTGTAAAAAACAAAAAAAAAAACAAGTTGTTTTTTTGTTTTTCTGTTTTAAAACCAAAACGGAAAAATGTTGATTTTGATATTTAATGTCCGATTAGTGTAGCTTTGATAACACTTGGGCAAGGGCGGTGCCTGATTTAAATGTAATTAAGATGAGCTTAAACATCAACATATGGGGTTTAGTTAGAAAAACAGGAGGCTTACCGTTGAGTTTGTAACTCACTAGCAACTGGGACAGGAACAGGAACGCCTCAGAAGTGTTATTAGTTAAATTGGCGAGCTGTGTATTAACGAATCATAGGCGGATTAAAATGTTCGGTAATTTTCGTTCAGCCTCTCTACACTGTTTCGACCTTCACTTTCACTTCACTTTCAGCTCTACACATACATCATCACTTCATCCTTTGGTAATAATATCAAGGCAAATGTATGTGAAATCCTACTCATCAATAAACCTGTTTCTGTGACTGAGCACGGAGCTGCAGGATTCTAGCAGTGACAATATCATTGTATGACGTTATTTTGTCGAGTTCCTTGAGGCTTTATTTCGAACATAAATCATTTTTAATGACTCTGCCTTCATTGCCCGCTAACTGCAAAGGTTCATTAACTCGAAGTAATGAAGTGATCATGTCATTATGGTTTATTTGTGTTTTGGAAGATTGCAGACAGTCATTATTTGAGTTATTTGATTTTGCATGAGGTATTCTTTTATTTCAGTGTTTTATCAGTCATTCAGTCAAAGAGTTTCTCAATGTGAAAATAAAAACTATGACAATAATGCCACCCCAGCCATCTCATACACACACACACACACACACAAACACACACACAATGCTTTAAGAATGGCCACTACCAGCATAAAACTCAAATTTGCAATGAGGAAACACCTAGAGGCAGAGTAAGGTATTTAAAAAAAGGAAATTAAAGATTATGGTAAATTATAATGATAAAATGAAAAAAATAGGGAACATGAAAATAAAAAGAATAAAACAATATATCAGTAAAATAAATAAAATTCAACTAAAAACCTGGTTAAAAAAGGTCTTTAGGTCTTAGGTCTTAGTTTGCTTTTAAAAATATCAATGTTCCCTGCTGCCCTCTGGTCCTCAGGAAGGCTGTTCCACAGATGTGGGCTGTTTAGAGACATTAAGAGACTTATAAACAAATAAAATGATAATATGAGCCAATGCAGAGACTTTAAAATTGGGGATGTGTGCTCTTTCTTTCTGGTCCTAGTCAGCACACAGTTTGAATGTATTCTTTTCTTTTTTGGGAGACCGAAAGCAGAGAATTACAGTAATCAATCATAGAGGTAATAAAATTGTCTTTGCATTGGCTTTAGAGAGAAATCGTCACACTCACACATGTTCTTGATAAAAAGCACTCTTAGTTATATTTCTAATGTACGGATCAAAACTTGTGGTCTCAATCAAAGATATCTTCCAACTTTTTCACCTTATCACAGGGATTTCATGCCAGTACTCACAGTTTCACAATGAGTTTCTCTCTCTGAGCTACAGAACCAATGACCATTACGTCCTGATTGAGCTGTAAAAAATTCTCTGCCATTTTGACTTGATATCTAAAATACAGTTAAACAGGGCATCAACTGGCCACCGGGTCATCAGAATCTTGAAATAATACTATTGATCCCCGAGGGGAAATTGTGTGTCACAGTTTCCACAGAGTAAAAATATAAAATACAAAGAAAATATAAAGGAGTGTTGATATGTACAATATTTACATATGTGAAATAATTGTAATGGGGAGACGGCAATATTGAGCTGTGTGTCATCAGCCTAACTATGGAAGTTGATGCTGTGCCTCCTGTTGACCAAGTGGCAGCATGTAGAGGTTCAAAAGGACCAAATCCTTTTCTAGTTACAAAGAAAAGAGCGATACAAAGACACTTTATAATGTTTACTATCTGCCACTTTACATCATGTGTACCAACACTTGGGTGTGTATATTTGTACATAGACACACTTGTTTTCAGTGTGAAGTGCCTTGTGGGTTTTTTTTCATCGTCTTCTTTGCCCTCGTCCAGTCACTGAGTACTGCAGCAGCGCAGCAGTAAATTATGGATGTGCTGGGATCTGGTAAGCTGTTTCTCCCACCTGCCTCTGATTCATCACGTTTCTCAGTACTTCCACTTCCTTCCCTTGGCGGGACAATGTTAGATATTTCATGTGGAGCATTATTCACACATTTTTCATTTGTCTTTTAGCCATGCCAGCAGCGTAGCTCTAGAAATGCCACATTTTTGTACAGCTGTTATCTGGTCAACTTTTGAGTTTTTCTTACTTTAATTTTGCTGCAAAACTAATGACACCCCATCATCCTCAGCTGTACTTTGTTATACGTTTGCACTCTGTTGATCTTTACCTTTACTTTGACCTTAAATTCAAATTCAATACACCTGAATGTTTTTACCCATGATATTGTCGTGGCATGATCCCCAGAGGATGAACTCTAATGAGTTTGGTGATCCCCTGACTTTTCCTTTAGCGCCACCATGAGGTTGAGGCAGTGGCTGATGTAACGCCTGCCTGCGCTTTTTGTTCGCAATGTGTTTCTCCCATTGGTTTCACCTACAGCAGTGGTTGGCAAGAGGCTGGCCAAATAAATAAATTAATGCTTTGATAGCGGCTGGTGCTGAAATACAGTAGATCTTTGTCATGACAGCAACAGATATTCACATTATCACTTATTTTTAAGTGATTGTGCCTACAAAATAAAAGTGTGAGAGTTTTTTGCCACAATGCTTTTCTTTGAGTTGTATTGAGAGCTTTTGCTTTGAAAAGTTGTGAAAGACGAGTCTGTGTCGTGCTTAACACACCTCTGAAATAGCCGTCAGGAAACAAGAGATTGTATTACCCTCGGGTAAGAGAGACGACAATTGGATGGATTGTCGTGAAGTTTGGTACAGACCAAAGCCTGATTTTCCTCTTGTGTTCAGTTACACACCAGATGTTATAGTTTAACCTCCGAGTTGAGGCCTTTTTAACCAGATACTGATTACTTCCTTTCTCTGCACAGAGAGCAGCCTATCTTCAGTACGCGGGCCCACGTCTTCCAGATCGACCCAAGCACCAAGAAGAATTGGGTTCCCACCAGTAAACATGCTGTCACCATCTCCTACTTCTACGACAATACCAGGAATGTTTATCGAATCATCAGTCTGGATGGATCAAAGGTGTGTGTTCAGTATATACCATTCAGTACAGTAATCAGTACATTCACTGCTTGTGTGTTTAAGAATGTGTTATTTTTTTCCCTTAATGGAGCAACAGAGACGTCTCGGTCCAACTTGTTTCTGTGGTCATTTCTCCTAAAGTCAGAGCTGTTTTTTAATCAATACGAACACACTGATAATCACCCCCAAAATGATCCTTGCACCTCTCCTGTGGGAGTGAATAGAGTTTGTCAATATGTCCGACCCCTGCTCTCGGCTTGTCTGCCTCGTTCGCCTCGACCTGGCTGTGCTGAAGCAGTGAAGGGGCGGTTGGGCCTGTCATATCTATGTGGCAGTGATTATTTTAGTCATGAGAGAGGCGCAGGGGTGGAGTTAGCATAGTTATGTAAGAGCCTCCTCTGGGTGACTGCTGGTGTTGTTGAACCAGAAAGTTTTGGTGCGTTCTGCTGGAAATAGCAGAGATTGGGTGGGCTGGTGCTAGAGGAAAACAAATGTCTGCTTGTGTTTCTTTCCAAATTCCAGAAGTGAGGAAAAATGTTGTTTTTTTGTTTCGAGATAAAAAATGCAGATGGTTTTCTAAACCAGTTCACTAGTTGTGAAACCTTTTAAAAACAAAACAGTATCTGCTTGCAAATCATTCAGTGTTCAAGCAAACACTGATTGCTGTTCTTGTTTTACTTTTTTTTCTTAAGAAGTAAAAGTATTCAGTCATTTCCAAGACAAAAAAGACTTTTACAGGGAACATATTAAAAATTTTTACTTTGTGTTGCATAAACATGTGTTCTGCTTTCCTCCTTCTGTTAAATGTCTCACACCTCACACCTCAGATTTATCTTGTGACCCCTTGTGGGCATCCTGACCCACAGGTTGGGCCCCATTGTACTACATTACTGTAAATACCTAAATGCCTCCATGAGAAGAATAATGATTTTTTTTAAGCATATATATTTAATGAATGTGAAGAATTTATTTTTGGAGGTTCCTGTCTGGGTTTGGGTCCCAGAGTTGATTGCTCCTGAACAGTTTTTCCAGTTTTCAGTCAGTTTTTTGTCTGTAGATTTTCTCCCCATTTTGATATTTCCAAATCTGTCTTCACTGTTAACTTCTACATTTTAGACGTGTCTCCTCCAATAAGCATGGAGCTGCCACCTGCTTTGTGTGACAATAACATTTCAATTTGTGAGGAAAGTATGTGCAAAATTGTGATTTCCTGTCAACTTTTTTTTGACAATAATAGAGCCGAGCTACTCACAGGTAAACACAAACCTGAAAAGCAGCGTTTAACTGACCTCTGATTGGTGTGGTCAGGAGTGTACTTTATCTGCTGTGAGTACTGTGTGATCAATAACATAACTGTCTGTTGGACTTACTCATTGACTGCTTCCTGTTTACTGAACAGAATTAAAACCTACAGACTCACACACAGCTGTAACTGTTTCCTGAATCAATGGAGCTTTAATAAACAATATATTTATTTTCACTTTTTAAATGTTGTCATGTGCGTTTTCTTTTCCACAGGCCATCATCAACAGCACCATCACCCCCAACATGACGTTCACTAAGACATCGCAGAAGTTTGGCCAGTGGGCCGACAGCCGGGCGAACACCGTCTATGGCCTCGGCTTCTCGTCTGAGAGCAATCTGGCCAAGGTGAGAACTCAGGACTCACTTTGATATACGTGTGTGTGCGTATGCTCTCTCAAATAAGTTTAAAAAAAAGTTGTTGTAGTTTCCATCTATGCTGTAGTATTTAGCTGCTTCTGTTATTTTTGTAGTTTGCAGATAAGTTTGCAGAGTTCAAGGAGGCGGCACGGTTAGCCAAGGAGAAGTCTCAGGAGAAGATGGAGCTCACCAGCACTCCCTCTCAGGTAACGGACACTATCAGCATCCTTGCATACTTTGGACACTCCTTGAAGAAGTGACTTTAACCATACAGGTAAATTTCTGGAGGGATGGAAGTTATAGCCACAATGTCATGATGACTTATATATCAACATTTTTAGCATTTAGAAATAAAGCCACTTGCCGGAAACGAGTAAAATTTGTATGTGGCACCCATGCTTGCATTTCCAAACCCTTTTCACTCTGATCTGATCTGACATCTGTTGGCTGCAGCTGGCTAACATGATGAAATTAATCTATTCAGAAATGCCTAGATGCTAATGGCTAATTTTGCACTCTGAGCTAACAGGGAGGTTCCTTTTTGAGATTATCCTCTCGTTAACCTTCTGTGATTTGTGCTGTTTAAGACGCAAAAACTCTTCATCTTGATCTCCTCAAGTGTTTTAACAGTGGGAGTGTGTTGTTTTCTGTTCAGAATCGGTGTTAATTCAATGTTAATATGTTGTTAAAAAGCCCCGTGTGACACTAAAGCCAACCTGTACGAATCAGCACTCATTTGAAATTGGTGAGAAATTGATGCAATCATGTACGCCGCCTCCTGTAACACAAGTCTTGTCGATGTAGTAACTTGTTTAATGTTTCCCTCAGCATTATGCTCACATTATTAGCCACTAAGCTAACACCTTGTGGCTTGTTTTTACCTCCTCTGCTGTCCCGAATGATTCTTCCTCAGGGTGGCGCTGTAAAAAGGAATGTGTTGTCAGTCAACAAACCTGTTAAAAAGAAGGTAAAAAGAAGTGGAAAGACTCATTTTCATGACCCTTTTCCCCAGTCTTACCCCCAGTCAACGATTCAAACTCCTCTCCCCTCAGCATTTTTGCAAATAAACAGCGTGAGCGCAGTGATGTATCTGCCAGATTTTTGCATTTCAATGAAGCCCACACATCGTTGTCATTGTTTTGGTGTGATACGCAAGCCTTTCTTATTTCAGGAGAGCCCTGTCATCAGTCTTATCTATCATCCTAACAACCAGAGGAACCCCTTCCCTGTGAATCTCCCACTTAAACCTTCCTCCAGTTCTCCTTTCATGCTCTCAAAAAGTGACGGGCAGCTACTGTTAGGGCTGTTTGAGCAGATGCCAGTCACAAATGACAACAATTAAATGCAGGTAAATGAAAAAGGGGACACAGCATCTTCAGAGTCAGTTCTGAAATGACAAAAGTTCAGCCTGCAGCTCTTAGAAAATTATAAATAAATATATTGATTGATACGCAGAGGAAACATCCTGTCATTTGAAGTAAATTTTGTGTCCAGTGTTTAGTTCAGAGTCATGATGAAAAAGCTCATCATTTATGACAGCATTACTTTTTCAGAGCATCAAAATCATCAACGCTTTCTCACAGTTTTTAGTGTTTTCGAAATATGCTTGCTGGGAGTTAGATGAGAAGATCAATGTCATTCTCATATCTGTACATTAAATATGAAGCTACCACCAGCAGTCGGTTAGCTTAGCTTAGCATAAAGACTGGAAACGGGGAAGAGCTAGCCCACCAGCACCTACAGTATATAATATATTCATATTCAGGGTACAGCCATGAGAGCAGTATTAATTTTCTCGTCTATCTCTCGGTATGACAGTCTTGTTATTCATCCATCCATCGTCAACCGTTTATCCTGCGTACAGGGTTGCGGGACAGTCTTCTTTTTAATGTTTAACTTTAACTTTGTGCATTTTTTGTTTTCTAATAATAATGATTTATTTCTGTTTCACCGATGTGTCCGAGCAGGAGTCAGCCCCGGGTGATCTGCAGTCACCTTTGACCTCAGAGAGCATTAACGGTACAGATGAGGAGACGGTCACACCAGACGCACCCCAGCACATCGAAGCCAGAGCAGAGCCTTCCCAGAATGCACTTGCCTTCTCACACAGGTAAACCAGAGCCAGGTGAACCTGAGGTCAAAGCCACGACATTCGCAAATATCACAAAACGCAGAGCAGAAAGGTGTAAAACATCGTCTTCCTCTTGTTACAGTTGTGTTTTTCAAACCATAGTTAAATAAGGTTTTAATTGTTAACGCGTCCTGATCATGAAGTGATCGCATCCCGCTGTCTAAACGAGAGTAATGAGTCCGTTAGCGACTCTCTGGAGAGCTGATTTAAAATGTAATTGGCACAGAGCGCCGCAGCTCCTGTCGATTCATTCATTATTAATCTGATCCCCCGGGCCTCTGCAATGTAAAGCATTACATTAAAACACTACGCATGCTTCCTGTTATTAATTATTAACCACTGAATTAGTTTTGTGCATCATATATTCTGATCACACTTTCGCTTTAGGACTTTTCCAATTCCTATAAGGTTTTGGTTTTCAACGCCAAGGGACTATTTTAATAATCTGTTACTTTTCTATTTTTCTATCACTATTGTTGTCTTTAGTCTTCTTACTTTATACTTTGATTTGACTACACTTCAGGGGAAAATGTTGTACTTTTTAATTAATTAGTTACTTGTTTTTTGCTCCAGCTTAACCAATTACAACATATTTTTACATGGTGCTACTATGACTAGAGTTAATGATGTGAAAACGTCTTCCACCACTGATGAATTATGGGTAGAAGACATCTGAGAGGGGGCAGCTCGTGTTACTCACAAAGCCTCACATGATGACAGTTTACTAAAACTGGTTTTGCTGGTTCACTTACTGTTTGGTCAGTGCGAACTGGTATTTCATGTAATCATTTGGATGATGAAGCATCGTGGTGCAAACTAAAAACTTTTTGACTACAGAAACTTGAAATGCACTTTAAAGAGTTGGCTGCTTTTTATGTATTACTTTATTTATAACAGAACTTTTAGCAGTTCTCAGAGAGAGTTCCCAGACTAATACATTAACCAAGAAGGGATAAAAATAAACATTAAAAAATAAAATATCTTTATATAATGTGACATGTCTATTTTTACCAGTAAATCTTCATTATATGTAAAGAAATCCCCTCCATACTTTAAAGGTACATATTCTGGACTTAACAAAAGCAAATATTGGACTTTCACTGATTTGCTTCTTTGATGTGATGCAGTATTATAATATAATCTACCCAGTAGTGTGTTAAATTTATTCCACATTGACATACTACAACATTAAAATGCATTTACATTAGTGATGAAACCAGAATAATATAATATTCTGTAGTAATACTGTGACAGGAGCTATTCTACATAACACTATACGTATACTGTACTTTCCTTTTGATATTGAATGTACATTTTGAGTATAGCACTTTGATTTGCAATGGAGTATCTTTAGACCACAGTATCATAAGGCAAGACATTACAGGTAAATTTTGAGATTTTAGGTTTCCATAATATGTTTTCTGTCAGGCTAGTGGAAAGAAAACACCCAAAGTACACATTTAGGTGTTTATTTTACTACTTGTCGATTTTTAGTTAGGGCATCATTTGCATATTTAAACATACCATTTCAGAAAATCTGTTATACCAAAAGAAATTGTCTTAATGTAAATAATCATCTGGGGAAGTTTCATGTTGATATCTGTCAGTTACACTTTTCACTTTATTTACCTGTAGTGTAATCTTGACTTTAGAACCACTGACATACACCAGACCTTCCAGTTTTATTCCTTCCTGTATTCTAAGGGATTTTACACAGGGGTTTGTTCATATATCATTCACAGTCTGAATTACTAATATGTTATTCCTAAAAACATGGCGAAAACAGTACTTTTTCATGTGCTGAAATGTAAACAAATGAGTGCATTGTTAATTAGGAAATGCCTCATTTGCATGTTATTTAATATAATATTTAATACCAAAAAATAATTGTAAATAATCTAAATAATCATCTGGGGAAGTTTCAGGGGGATGTCCATTTGTTGAAAGTGTTTCCCCTAGTTACCTGTAGTGTGTCCCCTTTATGTAAAGGATCTGAATCAACCACTGTCTCTTCCTCACATCCCAGTTCCACCAGCATCAATAAGCACTGGGAGGCGGAGCTGGAGGCTCTTAAGGGGAACAACGCCAAGCTAACGGCGGCGCTGCTAGAGTCCACAGCCAACGTCAAACAGTGGAAACAACAGCTGGGCGCCTATCAAGAGGAAGCTGAGAGGCTACACAAACGGGTACCAACTCACAACGATTCTGTTGGACGGTTGTTTTCACCACGTCGGGATGAGGTTTTGATGTATGTGGCGTTTGTGTTCCAGGTGACGGAGCTGGAGTGTGTCAGCGGCCAAACAACAGTGATCAAATCCCAAAAGACAGAACTCAACCAAACGATAGAAGAGCTGGAGTCGGCGCTGAGGGCCAAGGAGGAGGTACGCTAAGACGTGTTTTTGTGCAGTGTCACACATATGTTACAACTTCCTATCTGATCTTCATATTCTCTCTTTCTGTGATTTGCTTCCAGGAGTTAGAGAGACTTAAAGCGGAGGTGGAGAGTGCCAACGAGTTCCAGTCTCAAAAAGAATCCCTCACTCTGAAACTACGGGTGAGTTCTGTGCTTACAGTCACACCTGCCGCTTTCAGCTCAGGTTCTACCAGATCCTTTAACTTTGAATTATGGAACAGATCCCTACATTAAGATGTAAGATCCTTTTTGTTTAACCAGAAACAGTCGCTGTATCTCTCTCATCAATCCACCAGACTTCCTTGACAAAAATAGTATTTTTACCTCTCTAGTCGACGGCTGCCTCTATCAGTTAGTTTGTGTTACTGGGTGTTTTTAACCCTTTAAAACATCAAAGTCATACAAACAAACTGACCGATGCAGCACTAATCCAGCAACTTCCATGTTCTGAAAGATAAAATTACTGTTCTGATCAGTGGAGTCTGGTGGCGCCCCACAAAATGTAGGCGCCTGTTTTTGACATGGAAGAAGAATGTGTGGAATTAAAAAAGATGACGACATCTTTGATTCTGCTGCATCAAATTTGATCCCTTTCTAAAAATAACCTTTTAAACTGCTAAATCCTTTTAAATGACCTGCCTTTTCACCTGTTTTACTTCACTCTAAGATGGTTTAAGGTTAAAAGTTAGTTTGATTAACCAAACTGTTTCAGGACACGGAGTCGAGGAACGAGACGTTGGAGGCCCAGCTGAGCGATTTGGAGCAGCGTCTGGAGAGCAACCAGCAGGAGAGGGAGGCCTTTCACAAGAGCCTGCGCTCCCTGCTCGAGCTGCTGGACGGCAAGCTCTTCGAGCTGAACGAACTTCGGGACACGCTGGCCAAACTCATCGAGTGCAGCTAGAGAGGCCGACACCACCAACAGCCAGCGCTCAGAGAAGAAACCACCTGCATGTTGGCACTCACATCGTCACCGACACGTAAAGCAACTTGAATTCTCTTCTTCTTTTTTTCTCTCCACATGTATACGGTACGTGTGAAAGAGTATGTTTACACACAACTTTATGCATTAACGGTACACACACACACATTTTTTCTACGGGACACGTTTACAATCAAGCCAAGTTAGAGGGTACGTCAGGTACGTTTCAACCTGGACCCTATTTTCATGTTTTTATGTCTATGTGACTAAATGGGACATTTTTTTTTACATTGGTCCAGTATTGAGCGGGCACCCTGCAGTCTGTTCACTAAAGTGCTTTTTTTTGCCACTGACAGGCTCAGATTGTTATTATAGGTGTCTGACAACATGGTGGAAAGGATCCCTGCAGAGAAAGACCTTGTTTTTTTCTTCTCCAAAGATTACAAACCTTTTTGTTTAACCACATACAGTCGCTGTTTCTCTCTCGTCAAAGCCACCAGGCTCCACTGAGGAAAACAGAACTCTTACCTGTCAGAACAAGGCAGCTGCTGGTTTACCGCTGCCTCGATCGGTTAGTTTAGTTTTCTCAAGGGAGTCTGGTGGCTTTGATGAGACAGTATAGCGAGCGTGTTTCTGGTTAAACAAAAAGTATCTCACATCTGAATCTATCTCTGTAGAGATCCTTTCCATAATGTTGTCAGACACCTTTGATGACAATCTGAGCCTGTTGGTGGCAAAAACAAGCACGACGACGGCCCGCGAGGATTCTGCTGCAGCTCTGTTTTGCTGCTAAGTGCAGCGTGTTCGCTCAATACTGAACCAACTTCAAAAATGTTTCCTAATTAGTCACAAAGACATAAAAACATTGAAAAACAGGGTCCAGGTTGTAAAATACAGAAGTTACTCTTTAGAGAGGCTTTGCTTGGACCATGCCTTCCCCCCTGCTCCACTCTTGACGGTCTGACAACACTTTTAAAACTCAGAACATGAATCTGTTTTTGTTCTTTGTCTCTTGAATGTCATGCCGTTTGACGGGACGTTGAGTTTCATTTTTGTTTTTGGTTCAGGGGTTTATTTTTGTCCTTTCAAACATAAAGACTTTGTTTCTTAATTAAAGACGGACTGCGCCGACACCAGGAGCCGGCGAAGTCTTTTTTTTTTTCTCTTCCTCACATCATCGTCAGCCAAATGAACACTTGGGAGTCAGACAGGAAGGACTCGGTTTGACTTTTCCTACACTACTCTGAGATTTTTGTTTTTGTTATTTGAACTCTGCGGGGTCGAATGTCACGAAGAGAAAACTACAAATGTCCCTCCTGTGACTCTAATCCAGCGAGGGACAGCCAAAACAAACGGCCGGCGAGGACTTCGTCTTATATTCTTCTACAATATATATGAGCAATACAAAAAGGGAGCATCAGAGGGTAAATGAACACTTTCCACTCTCACTTTCAGGTAATGTTACTCTCTGATATGTTTAGACCATAAGCGAGGCGGGATTTTCGTCAACAATCTTTCTTTCTTTCTTTCTTTACACTTTTTTAAAGAATACCACTCCAACAAATTCATAGTGCACTTGTAAAAATGGAGTTTGTGTGTTCGAGTGAATCAGATGTTTTCTCTTCCCTCTTGTTTCTGTTGCGACTTGAAGTGCAATGATTGAATCCTTTTTGTTAATTTATTACTGAAGCAACTGTTACTGAAGATGAGGATTATGATGAAAGTTGTACAAAGATCTTTATTTACTATCTTGTTTTCACTTAATTTGATTTTTTTTGTCTAGTACGTGGGGTGTCGAGGTAGTTTTTGTTTTTTAGGGGGAAAAATGGCAATATTTTTGAACTATTTATCAAAAGGAGATGAAAATCGCAGGTTGGATTTGCAGAGGATCTTTTTTTTTTCTTTTGCCAAATAATGTTTCTGATGTACAGATTTGAATTTTTGCTGATTTGCCTTTGGTACAGAGATGCATCAATGGTAACTAATAAGCGGTACTTTTTCTTTTAGGGAAGATTTACAATTGCCAAAAATTCAGCGACGTTTAGAGGAGTGCGGTACGTACACCTGAAGAACACTATTTAAGGGCTTGTTGTTGGTTCGGGTACATTTGGGAGATCTGAATGACGTTATGTTGGAAAATTGTGAATATTACACATTGAAAGGGGGGAAAAAAGCATTTGAATAAGACTTTTAAATGTTGATTATACCACATGCTTAAAAACACAAATTGGAATTTTGAATTTATAGTAAAACAAAACCAAAATGAAAATCAAGCAGTTGTGTCGTTCTTTCAGTCTGGTTTCATCACTATCAAATAGTTTTGTGGTACTCGAGACCGGTCTTAAGACCACTTTTTGATGGTCTCGTCTCTGACTCGGGATTTTATTTCAAGACCAGTCAGGACCATAACTTTGGGAATATAAATAAATCGCTTTCGCATTGTCTGACTTATTTGTTAACATCCTAACTTTGATTGGATGTAAAATGTATTGCTTCAAATGCAACCAGTAACGCTAACTAAAAATGTGTTGCTCCGGTTAACAACTCCCCCCCTCCCTGTGATGCTTACATTGATTTCAGATCTGTTTGTATTTGGGTATTTTAATGGGAATGTGGGTCTTTCAGATCAATCTGAGAAGTACCTATGATCTCCTTCCACATTTTAATGTGTGTCATGTAATGTGGGGAACTGGACTTGGTCTCGCCCTCCCTCGGTCTTGGTCTCGACTGTTCTCAGCCCCTAAAAGTGTTGGTCTTGTCTCGGTATCGATAAACTCTGGTCTTGGTCTTGACTATCAAACACTTTGTCTATCTGCTTAAAACTATTTCAGACATTTTAAAGTGTTTATTAATCTACTTTTTGGTCAACAAATAAAACGTCTCCTACATAGACAATATTATTAAGGAGCAGTTATACTTTAAAATGTTCTTATTTCTGCTTTCAACTGCATTTACAGTGTGTTACAAACATGATCTACTACGTAAGAACACAGTGAAGAGTTACCTATGCACTGTAAACAGTGTTGGAAGTAAGTGTTCAGACATTTTAGTTAAGTTAACAGTACAAATACAACAATGTAAAAAGACTGTTGCGAGTAAAATTCATGCATTCATAATCATACTTTAGTAAAAGTACAGAGGTATTATCAGCAAGTATCGATAGGTACTCGTTACGCAGTCAAATGTCCCCTGTGACTGATACATTATTAAATCTGAAATATTGACTGTTGTAGCTGCTCAAGGTGGAGTTAGTTTTAACTATTTAACACGGATCAGCCATAACTTTATGACCACGGACAGGCGAAGAGAGTTACACTGATTATGTTGTTACCATGACACCAGTGAGTTTATATATTAGGCAGCATGCGTACCTTGTGTCCTCAAAGTTGATGTGTTACAAGCAGGAAAAATGGACAGACGTGAACCGTGATGATAAGACGACAGGCTCAGAGCTCCTCCAAAACGGTCTGCAGCGGTCAGTACCTATCAGATGTGGTCCAAGAGGAACACCAGCGACAGGGTCGTGGGCGGCCAGGGCTGTATGATGGGAAGTAAAGACTGGTCCGCTTGGTCCGATCCAACAGGCGAGCTACAGAAGGTGATGCTGGTTCTGATAGAAAGGTGCCAGAACCACACTGCAGACCAGTCAGGGTGCTCCTGCTGATCCCTGTCCACAGCAGAAAGCACCTACAATTGGCACATGAGCATCAGAACTGCGCTACAGAACAATAGAAGAAGGTGGTCTGGTCTGATGGATCAGGATGACCAGGTGCGTGTGTGCGACTCTTTCCTGGGGAACTCATGGCACCAGGATGCACTACAGGAAGAAGACGAGCAGGCAGAGGCCGTGTGATGCCTTGGACAATGTTTTGCTGGGAAACCTCGGGTCCTTCCATTCATGTGGATGTAACTTTGATACGCACACTCTTTCATGGAAACGGTATCCCTGACAGCAGCAGCCTCTCTGAACAGGATAATGTGCCTTGCAACAAAGCAAACATGGTTCAGGAATGGTTTAAGGAACACAATGAGTTCAGTGTTAACTTGGCCTCCAAATTTTCCCAGATCTCAATCCAGTCGATCATCTCTGGGATGTGCTGGCCAAACAAATCCGATCCACGGAGGCCCCACCTCACAACTTACAGAACTTAAAGGATCTGCCAGATGCCCACCCTCAGAGGTCTAGTGGAGTCCATGCCTCGACAGATCAGGACAGTTTTTGGCGGCAAAAGGGGGACCCTACACAATATTAGGCTGGTGATTGGAGGTGTCATTTACACTGGGGACCCTGAGGACTTGTCCCCGTTGCTTTTTGAAAGCATTTGTTAAAAATGTTATTGAACAAGTCAGGTTAACTAACAAATGAAAATGCTTTGAGAAAAGTTTCACTAGAATGTAGGAAGTGTTTAATGCTCAACGTTGTGTCTCGTCACACCTCTTCTTATCTGAGCCCTCATGTCCCCACTACTTTTTTACATAAACGCCCTTACAGGTGGTCATAATGTTGTGGCTGATTGGTTTATATACAGGTAGCTAGTTTAGTCCAGCGGTTCATTTTAAATGAAACCATCTGAGAAGTTTAGAGTGGAAATGTCTGACATCTGAATTGTGAAAAAGACTTATTTGTTTAATAAGAAATCTCAATCTGCAAAGTAACTGAAGCCCTCAAACAAAGTTGTGGAGTAAAAAAAATTTTTTTAGAAGCATAACGTATCATAAAATAGAATAACATTACTCAAGTACCTCGAACTTGAGATGATTTAGATGGACATCTTCATACGCCAAGGAGCATTCAAAGACATGTTGGTGCTTTATTTTATTTTATAGAAAGCAGAGAGGAATGTCATGATAGGAAACAAAAAAGCAACAAAAAAGAAAACCTTATAAAGTACATTAACATTTGTGTGTAAAATCATTTAAAATATGAAGTTTCAATAAATACTTCAATACATTTAGGCATGCAGATATATTTTTTCATGATTTACATTTCATTACAGTATTAATTCATAAAATGACTTTTTCATCTCAATTATTGCACTTACGTTGTGATGGGTTCGTCCTCAAACCGGTCACATGCATAAGGTCGTAAAAGGTTAAAAGGTCAAACTTGTATCACAGGAAAGAAAATCCACACAGTTTGGATTCTTACACGTTTTAACGAAAAAGGTTTTTAAAAGAAAGCACGATGGTATCATGAGCCCAAATACAAGACGGGACAGAGAGCAAGAGGGAGTTTATGTCACTGAGTAAATATCTGCTTCACTCTTACACACTATCTGAAGCATGTTTAATGTCTTTTCAGATCTCTGAGGAAGGAAGAGAAACTACAGTATGAACCTGGATGTTGAGAGATTTTTTTTTTAACACTTTAGCAACAGGCTGTTGAATGGCAGCTGTAAACTCAACGATTCGGGAAGAGTCTGATATTTTTGAGAAAATGCGCTTTTTAGAGTTAGAGGAGAAGATGCCACTCCCACGACTGAGTGTTGAGTATGAAGCTACAGCTAGCTGCTGGTTAGCTTAGCATAAAGGCTAGGATTTTTAACTGGAATTTGTCCAAAGGCAAAGAAATCCGCCTACCACCTCCTTTAAAGCTCACTTACTAACAGGTTATATGTCGTTTGTATAATCAGTAAGTTTGGTGCAACAAACTGTGACGGGCTCATTACTGCTCAGTGTGGGTGGGATCTTCTCACCAATGTTCACCAGCTAGACGGCAACTGTGTCTGCCAGCTGTTCAGTGCTCACAGTATGGGGCGGGAAACATGGCCCTTAAATAATCTAACAATATTTCAGGGTATCTGTAGATATTTCTGTGATTTACTCTCGTAAAAGACAAAAATAGCAACAATTCCTCACATCTAAGACGATGAAACGGCTAATTTTTCTTTAAAAAATGACTGAAACGATTAATCAATTATCAAAATAGTTAACTAATAACCAAAACAGTAAAGCTGTGGCCCAGACAGCTGAACAATTACTACACAGATATTTCTGCCATAACCCCAAACTTTACCCTCCACATGAAGGGAAAACAGGCTTAAACCTGCTAAGAAATAGTCCTGCAATGAGATGTGTGTTAATCAGTGAGCTTTAGAGGTGCTGGTAGTTCAGGCTAGCTGTTTTCCCCCGTTTCCAGTCTTTATGCTAAGCTAAGCGTCGGCTGGCTGTAGCTTCATATTAATCTTCTTGCAAAACTCATGGTACTTTGGACTCGTTAAATACAGGAAAGTATTTTTACCGTTAAAGACAGGTTTGACACAGTTAACACATAATAAGAGAACAGTTTAAAATCACACACACACCAAACTCAAACAACAACTCCAGTAAGTAAATAAGCTCGGAAAACAAATCTTTGGAAAAAAAACAACAAGGCAGTGGAAAGAGACAAGAGTCTCTCGGGGAATAAAACGACAACATAAATATAAACATCACATATAATCCAAATGTTGTTAGGTCTGTCAGTTACCAACTGAACGAATCAAGCAGGCTTCAAAATGCTCCATCATGTATCCAAATATTTGTTATATGTGTGGGTGTTTAAAGCATTTTAAATAGGGCGGAAGTCATCTTAAACATTTACTTTTTTCTCAACTAATACGTTCAGTTGGTCTGTAAAACTTCAAACGTCTTGTTTCATCCAAAACCCAAAGATGTTCAGTTTACAGTGACTTAAGACAGAAAAGCAGCAACTCTTCATATCAGAGAAGCTAAAACCAGAGTTTTTTGCTTTTAAAAATTTTAATGATTACTCTATTATTAAAATAGTTTCCAGCTCTAATTAAAGTATTTTAGGCTCAATAAAACAGATTTTCTCTCTCATCACATCACTGCCTGCTGGTTTCAAGTTTTTGTCGCCTGTTAAAGACTAATTTAACGGTAACGTGTCCTGATGAAACTCATTAATCGTCCATCTTTCTTTCCTTCTCAGAGTGACAGCACGATCAGCCAATCACAAAGAAATAATGACAGAAGCTTGATTCAAGTAATCATTTATATTTCAGTCGGTGCTGAAATCTAAATGCCGTGTATCTACAGTATTTTTTTCTTTTTCAAAATACTGACCCGGTTTAAAATTGACATCCTTAGAAGAGGAGAAGTAGAGGATGCTCAAGTCAGCAGATGGTTTGTTATGAATAAAGATCTGAAAAAACTGCAGCTGTCTTGTGTGCTAATATTTCCAGTGTCGTTTCAAAACACTAAACACCAATTCTGTTAGCGGCAGCATCAGGGACGCCACCTCAGAGTAAACGGCTAATAACCCAGCTGGGCCTCCGTCTGATCCTGTGTGGGACTGCAGGTAAACAGTTTATTTGGATCATATACTAACAGAAACTCTCTCTTACATACTGCAGGTCTTATTGTTTTAATAGATTTGGTCTCTCTCCTGCTGGAATTACACTTTCCCATAATGCTTTGGGGGATGTACACATGAAGTATAATGTCATGGAGACAGTGAGCTGTGGATTTCAACCTATATTTGTTTAAAAAATCGTTTTGGCACCATTAAAATTATGCCAAATTAGCTTTTTGTGTTTGCATTGTACCCGTAGATGTTCAGACAACTATCACAAGACTACTTTGATGCTGAAGAAAACTTATAAACATGATGATTCTTAGGCAAGTTCTGCAGTTACAAGAAGCGTATTTTTTTCTCCTAAGATTTTTTTGCACATTTATGGTTGTTTATTCGTAGCAATTGGGCTGTGAACGGCCTTTATTAGCTGAGTGTCACAACCACTGTAACTCCTGTTGTTAACAAAGACCCAGCATGCACCTGTCTCTTTCACCTCGCAGTTTGAAAACCTCAATCTCTGATAGAGATTTAATGTGAGTTTGATATCCTTCCTCCATAATCCCTTCCTCTTGTTGCGTCATATTTCACCTTATATATTTATTTTCATGTATAGTTATGACTTATATGAAAAATTAAAATGCTAAATAAAAAAAACAGGCATGGGTGTTTTGCTGAATCCACAAATCAATGCCAGTTTTTGGCATTCTTCCTACAAGGATGATGAAAATTATCCAAATTAGCTAATTAAAAGGAAGATTTTGGTGCTTTTAAACCAGGGAAAACCATATTTTCACATTTTGGTGTTAAAATGACTTGTAGGTACTAAAAATTGGAATCTGTGCAGTAGTGCAGTCGGTTTGTGGCTGCAGCAGCTGCAACACTTTATTTCGGGGAAACTGCGCCCGTCAAAAATACATCCACAAAAAGTGCTTCTTTTTGCCACCGACAGGCTCAGACTGTTTCACCAGGTGTCTGACACCATCATGGAAAGGATCCCTACGGGTGACAACTCTCACTCTTAAATCTCATGAGAGGCGAGTTGTTGCAGGACGCCGCTGGTAGAAACGAGGGAGAGGCGTTTGATATGTACGTAGAGGAGCTGATAGTAAGATTTTTATTTTCCTAACCTTATTCCAAGATAACAAACTCCTCTCTCCAACTCTGACTGTCGTTTCCACTGTCGTCTTCCTGCAACAACGAGATTTCAGAGCGAGAACTGTCCTTGAGAAGAAGCACTTTTTGTGGACGTATTCTGGCAGACATTGCCCCGGAGGAAAACTCCGCACAGATCTACTCCACAGAACCTCTTTGTACCTACTAGTCATTTCAGAGTTTAAAAATACTGAAATAATCCTTTTAAAGTAATATTTTGACATTTTGGGAAATACACTACGATATTTACCTTTTTTGGCGAGATGCGATGAGACGAGAAGATGGTTCCCGCTCTCATTTGTGTTTGCTTAATACGAAGCTACAGCCAGCAGCTGGATTTCCCACAATGTCAAACTTCTCCTGTAAGGAAGTGAGAAAATCCTGCACACATGAAATATACAGTACAAATGGTTGTCACACAGCTGAATGTACGAGTGTACAGCACATGTGTTCAGTGAAGAGCCGAGTCTGTGACAAAAATACTCACTTCCTAAAACAAACCCATCACAGCAAGCTACAGTACGACTCCGACATGTAGACCGATATAATGAGAGGTTAGAGGTTGTATCCTCGCCAAGAATGCCACAGCAACAACATAAAAAAAAGATTAGTGGTCCATCTTTACAAACAACATACAGAAGTATGACAAAAATACTTCTGAGTAGTTTCTGATGTAAAAAAAAAAATCAAGGTTTTTTTGTTCAAAGGTGTCTCCAGCTCTGCTTGATTTGAGCCACTGTTTTCTTTTGGCTCCACGTATCCATGAAAGATGAAAAAATATTCCTCCGGTAAGCAGTCCTAGTTTTCCCAGTCAGTGCACGGGAGGCCTTCGTCCTCGGACTCGGACTCCGGCGAGGCCTCCTTGATTCTCCTCAGGGCCTCGTGGATGCTGCGGGTCAGAGCGTCGGCCGAGTGGGTGAAGCTCTTGGGGTGTCGCGGCTGCTCCGGCCTGGTCCGGACCTTCTTCAGCCTGACGCCCTGCCTGATCTGAGCCAGGATGTTGTTGCTGTCATCGTCCGGGTCGGGGCCCAGGACCCGCAGCTCGGCCTTCCTCAGGTGGAAACTGCCCCGTTTGAGGGAAGCCAGCACCTCATCCATGGGGGAGCTCGCTGCGGACACACAGCGACACCACAGTTAGCCTCATGTACAGTTTCTGGGTTCATTTTAAAACCACATAGAAAACAATTCAACACCTGTCAAACAATCACACTGACCAAAGTGGTCATGTTGCATCGTGAAAAGATGCAGACGACTTAAGAGATTGAGGAGATGAAAGATCAGAGAGTGTCATATGTACCTGACTACTGGTGTTCGACCCACCTGCGAATCTTGTGTTTCCAAGATTTAAAGTTTAAGGTGCACAAACACTTTTAAGCGGATAAAAATAAGAAGAAAGTCACAGGACCCAAATAAAATAGACAACTGCTATGATCAGAACACACATTGTCAACAAGAACCCTGGACCTTCAGATCTCCAGAGCAGGTGACTTACTGACTGAGCTGCTGGTGAGAGGCTGTTTTCCCGCTCCTTCTCACCGTATGATTGATCTGAAAACCCTTCGAAACGCTTTATCTCGGCTGTCTGGAGAAAGACTTGTGGAGATACAGATCTTAATTGAATTAACTTATTCTGAAAAATATAGAGTGACAGACTTCTGAATTGATCGTAGGTTGCAGGTCACATATCAGTGGATGTGCTGAAAAGGTTTCAGCTCTCTAGGATGTACGGATGATTTTCTTAGATTTTTTGAAGTTAGGAATGAGAGCTGTCTAAAAATTTCCATTTCTTGTAATAAGACACGGCCACTTTGCGCAATCATTACATCTATTTTTGCAAGTGCAGCGCCAGTGGAATAATATCCCAGGACTGCTCAGCAAAGCTCGGCCGAGCATCTGAACAGACTCGTCGAGTTATGTTACAATGGCTTAAGCCAATTTTGATTTATGGGCATTTATGTAAAATTGTCAGTAAAGACACAAAAGTAAAAATTTATGAAAAAAAAAACAGATTGACGTATCAAAATTCTTTAGATAACTTTTGATTAGCGACATCTGTAGATGATCCTGCCAAAGTTTCAGGTCGATTGGCGAAACCGTCTAGGACGACTTCGCAAAAATAGTTTTTAGAGAAAAGAGATTAAAAGTCATAATTTGACATTTTTAGAGCAGAAGACCATTCAGAGATTAAAATAATGAATGAAGATTGACTGTAAACAACGCCGTTTTCGAGATAATTGGAGGAGGAAGAGGAATAGGAGGAGAAGAAGGAGGAGGAGGAGAAGAAGACTCCAGCAGATTTGCTGCTTGGATCCTAAATATGTTTTTCAGTACTTCCAAGCATTTTTCTACAATTATTCCTAATGATTTAATCAATTTAATAACTTCATTAGTTCCTGAATAAGTGACAGGAAATGGATTAAGGCTGAACAATTTGGAAAAAATATCTAATTGCGATTATTTTGACTGATGTTGCAATTACGATAGGTTTTGCAATATTTGAGAGAATGATCACTTTTACATCATTATTTCCTTTTCTTTGAAACACATATTCAAATGATTATGGTTATAATTTTTGAAAGGCTCTGCACCAAACAAAGATGTCTGTAGAATATGATGTGTAGAACAGGACGTCTCTACAGCAACACAATATTTAATTTAAATATATTATTCTACCCTGGTTTATTGTATTTTATTTTTGAGCAGCATTGTGTATGTGAGAGGTGCTATACAAATAAAAGGCTTTGACAGCCAAAAAGGGCAAACACACCCCACCTTTAGAAAACACTCTGCAAACACGCACAGCAACAGAAATGTTTCAAGAGGACCCAAAAAAGGTTTGAGACTCGTGAAGTCAGGTCCAAATCATCCGTTCATTGTTCACTGTTTTATACTGTTTCTCCAGTTTGTGCAGTCTGATGTGCAGCGTGCACCTTGCAGAAGCTCGGAGATTAAAACAAGTGCTGGGAACCTTCTGTTAATCAGAGGTAATAATAACCAGGTTCATCAGTGGTGACAGACGGACTGTAGCCTGTTCTGAACACATAAAGAACACTCTGAAGTTTCCTGCATTAAACCCAGCTGTGAAGTTTGTTGTCCACACTGATTTGTAAGCTCAGGTCTTACAATGACATATTGTGGCCACTGTACGACAATTAACCTCCAGCCACCTTATGAAACAAATTAAAATTGATTAAATCACTCCTGCTGTTACCACCAGTGACCACAGGCGTCGCCAAATACACCAGGACTGAGATCGATTATACGATTATAACTTTAACGAAAGACTTTCGTTTGTTATGATAAATGTCAAAACAATGTGTTTCCTCCTCACCTCTCCTCCACTGCGATGAGTCCAGCGAGGCAGTCTTCCTCAGCTTCGTCCTCGCCGTCAGCAGCTCACTGCTGTCAAAGAAACGAGGGGAAAATGGAGCCAGGGGTAGGGAGGGAGATTCAGACTCGCATGCGTGGTGCCGCACTGGGCTGTCTGTGGGATTCCTCTCCCTCCCGTCACCCTGCTGCTGGTCCTCTGATGGTGGCGGAGGAGGCGGGGGAGGTGGTGGGGGAGGAGGAGGAGGGGGAGGACCCAGCGACAGAACAGATGGGGAAGCTGGGAGGGGAGGCAGTGAGAGAAAGGGAGGTGAAGAGTCGAGACTTTGGAGTTCAACTGTAGGTAAAGAGACGCTGTCACAGCCGCAGGCGTCCGGCGGAGGAGGAGCGGAGAGTTCTGGGAGATCTGAGATGCAGTCGGTCTGAACGCCGGCCGCCTGGGTGTCGGGCTGCTGACCGGCTCTCCTCCGGACATGAGACTGGCTCAGACGCATCCGGCTGGACTTGACAGTCATCTGGCCTGGATAACGCTGGATGGAAGTCAACAAAAGGAGGTCAGACACATGGATCAGTCTAAAGTCTGGTTCAGCTATACATCAGGACAGTGGACTCTCACCTGTCGGAGGCTGCGGAGTCTGTCCAGAGTCCTCTGCCTCTCTTGACTCACTCTGGCATTGCTTCTGGCTTCATCTTCCTCAGTGTCTCCTCCCTTTACAGGAAACAACAAAGTAGATCTGATTAACAAGTTTGATTTTTTGTAGGATCCAGACGGGTTATTAACTCTTAAAGTAGCTGATTGATTGAAGAGGTTGTCTGCTCTAAAACAAACAGGTTTGAATTAACCAGTGAAAGTTAATTTACGCTGTCAACTGAACTTAGCGTGGAATAAACAGCTGCACCTCGACCTCTTCTAAGGAGGATCTCAGTCAATGCAGACTCTGGTCTGTTTGTGGCACGAAAGCAAAATTCTCTATACATTTATGCAAATCAACATTTAGCACCATGTGAATGTGGGATTTTTACCATATCAATCAAGAGAGAAACATGTATTTTCTCGGTTCAGCTCTCGGTTTGCTGGTAACAATCCAATGTGATATCCACCGCACCAGAACTTAAAGGCTAACCTGCTGCTTGGTTATCCAACGAAGGTTAAAGTCAAGGGCATCTTCAACCAAGTCCATTTCCCCTTGACTTTAACCCTCGTTGGATAACTATGACCTGGATGACTGAGAATCTTCATAGACAACCTGCTGCTTGGTTGTTTTCTTTGGTTTCCAGACCAGATGAACCAAAATGCAGGTGTGAAAGTGACCTAAGTCTTCTCTGAGCGTAAAAGACGATAGACAGCAAGAACAACCAAGATGATAATTTGGTAATAACAATCAGTTTCACTAATTCAAACAGATTCAATTTACATAACAAAAGCAGTCTTTAAATGAAGGACACAGACACTTTAGGATCGGCCTCTCTCAACATTCAGTATTAACCAACCACCTCTTAACTGAGCACAGAATGGCGTATGCCTTCTCTGTAAATTAAAACGTATTTGGATACAGATGTACTTTCTAAGCTTTGGGTTCTTTCATTTTTGAACTATTTGTGACTACATTACAGTGAAAATATTTCCTGAAAATCCATCTCCATCCTTAGATAATTCTGTACTCTGTTTCACTTGAAATATCTTTTTGGTCATCACATCACATTTCAGCTTAACCAGACTCTCATCCCACATCACCTTAAACGCTGTGAATGTAGCTGCACAAAAGAAACTCGTGCCTTGTCTTTGAACAGAATGACCGTCAGGGGTATCCTTAAAAAAACTACACTCCTTCTTGGGATTTGTTTTGGACTAATGAAAACTCATCCTAAGAAATCAGAGACTAAATATTGCACAGCTCCTTTCCTTTTTTTTCTGTGGACTGGATTTCCCCCACATTTATTTATTTATTTTTTCAGACTTCATTCTCTTATTTTATTTTTCCTCTGTGACATGTCACAATATGTTTATGCCAAGAAGCCAAAATGTATGACCAACCCTGTACTCACACACTCTGCAATCAAAAATTCAATAAAAATTTTAATGATAAAAAAACAATCCACACTCCTGCAGCATTAAATAAAATTGATCTTTACCATAGAATCGTAAAATAAAGTGAGTGATTAAGTCTTACCTGCAGTGTCCGTGGGGAGTCGCTGTCAGCATGGCTTCCTGGTTGCTGTTGTATCTTCTGGTTGTGATTGACAATACAGATTTCCTGTTCAAGACAAAAAGCATATAAATGATGGGGGTGGCCAAACTACGCCCGCTGTGAATTTATAGGAATAAACTACAATAGGGAATATTTCTAATAAATGACATTGCACATCCTGGTTTAAACACTAGGTGTCGCTGTCATCTTGAACAGCTACTAACAGGCCCTGTTATTGCAATTCTTAGTTTGATCTCTAGAGGAGCTGCCCTTTTTGAACAACTGCATGAAAAGACTTAACCTCAGTTGGTTAAACAGACACAACACAACAGAATTAGGCCAGTGAACTCTTATATTTTTATGTATCTGGCGAACAATCAAAAACGTTCAGCCACTAAACTTACCTAGAGCTGCTAAATCCTTTCTGGAGATGTCTTCAAAGGGCCAGCAACCTCAACAACATCGAACTGCCTCTTTAATCATCGGTGCTTACCTTCTTGTTTTTGAGGTAGACTTTCTTGGCAGTGATGCGTCCCCTGCGGGCCTCGAGCTGCCGCGTCCTCTGCTGTAGGATGCCGAGTTCTTCATCTCTGAGGGGGGACGGCGTGGTTGCAGGATCTTCGTCGACCTTCATGGCGTCAGGGCTCTCAAAGGCATCGTAGTACACCACCTCATCCTGTCGCTCTGGTACCACATCAGAACAGATTCATCAAAATGCTGCTTGTTCAGGTGCTTTGTTCACCAAAACAATAGTTCAGTCAAAAAATTGCAGCCGTTGTTAAAAAAATCTGAATAAAAGTTATTATTTTAACTTTTATCTGCTTTACTTTTTGATAAAATGTTTTGCTTTCTGTTTGTAATGTAATGTAATGTTTTGTAATGAAATTAGCTTTAGATAAAAAGAAATGCCTGATTTTAGCTGGTAGCTAAATGTGGTTCAGTACATCTCATGTTTGTATGATGTAAATGATTTTTTGCACAAGGTACATAGTAATTAAATAAAATTAATAAAGTTAAATAAACAAAGATCAGACTGAGATCGTACATTTATTGTCTTTTTATAAAACAAATTAATGATTTAATGCAGCAGCACTTTGTAGTGATATTAGAACAGCTTGGAAATTCAGATGTATCGTTATTAAATTAAAGGTAATATTGTTGAAAAACATTTTTAAATAAGGATCCCTGATGTTTAGATATGTACACATTTCAGTTTTCTGCATTTTTGTACTGCAATTTTTTGTTACTTGTCAGCCCTTATATACGCTGATACAGATATACAGTATCTGTAAGCACAAATATGATAATGTCAGTCTACAGTCTGTCACACTGACCTTTACATAAAAACATGCTCACCTGTCATTTGCCTCCGCAGACTCTGCAGCTGGGCAGTGAGCAGCAGCTCTTCACAGCGCAGCACCTCTGCCTGAATATCATACAGCTGCAGCTGCAACTCGTAGTACAGCGCCTCCAGCTGGTCCAGACGCAGCATGGCATCCTCCCCACCTTGCAGACTCTGCATCTAGAACCCCAACCGATCACATTACTGCAGCATTTGTTTTTAGCAAGCGGAAACAGAATCTGAGGCAGTGTTCCTGTCCTCTCTAAGTGTTGAACTACAACACGGTACCTCTTCTACTCTTCTACGTATTTACACATGTAAAGAAAGTATTTGACCCCAACAGTTGTTCCCAATGAGTCATTTCCACTGCTGTACACCAGGATGTTATTGACTCCATTGCAGGATGTCTGAGCCATGAGGTCATTTTTCTAACACGACCATTATCTTGCTTATCTCCCTTCTCTCTCTCAACTTGTCTATATGTCTATATATGTCTATATAAGTCTTTATGTCTCTCACTCCTGTCACTGTGGCTTCTGACAAACTCACTGACTGTCACAAGCTTTTAAAGACACTCACACAGCAAAACAACTCGGTATACATCAGTGACAACGTTTCTAGTGAGTAGCATCAGTTGTGCGTTATGGTGTACTTTACCTCCTCCTTCAAGCCATGTTTCCTCTGCTCCAGGCAGATTTCCTTGGCCCTCATCAGCTGCAGAGTTTCTTTGGAAAAGGCGTACTGCAGCCGCTCCATGCGGTCAACTGCGGCTGCCCATGCAGACTTCCCAAACTTCCTCTGGTCAGCACGCATACGCTCATACAAAGCTGCAACACACATATGATTGTTGTAAATGGACTAGAGCTGAATCGACAGATATTAAACAGCACCTATTTTGATATTTGATTAATCATTTTCAGATTTTTTTTAAGAAAAGTGCTTTGCATAAAATGTCATTTTAAGCAGAATATCTTTTTGGACGGTTGGTCAAACAAAACAAGATGTCTGGTGTTTTTGTTTTAAAAAGTATTAGTGTGGATGAAGCCTTGGGGAAAACTGGGGAGGATTTTTTTTAGTTTTCCGATGTTTTATTCACTGAACAATTAATCATAAAAGTAATAAAAACAATAACATATGAATCAATAAGCTGCAGCCATTAAATGGACAGTTTGCATTAGTTCTTTGACTCAATTCAGCAAAGCCTGTTTAATGCTTGTTGTTTTCATGCAGTTCATAGTTGAGATGTTTTGAGGAATAAAATACTTTTGGATAAAGGGGAGACTTAGAGAAATCACTTTGGCGTGTGAGAGTTTGGAGATGAGGATTTGAGATGATAATAGGTAGGTTTATTGTCACAATAACAAGTTATAGAGTGAAACTGAGTTTTGTAACTCCCTTCTGCTACATAGCAGACAATATACATTCATAAAGAATCTGTTTAATTATTTATATAATTATTAATAAGGTAATATTTTTAAATTGTCCCTGCATGTTAGAGCTGGGGATGGCAATTTATTTCAGAAGTATATTTTGTTTATATTTGCTAAAATTCTCTTTACATCAAGACAGCAATCAATGAATCAAATGCTCTCTGACACAAGAATGAAAACAATCTGTGGCAGGACTGTAATAAGTCTACACCAGCTTTAACTGCACTTTGTTACTGAGTAAACATAGAACACAAAAGGTTCACAAGGTCACACCAAAGCCCCACGCTGTTTTATGTAGGACAGGAAATGCCTCCTTTGTGTGTTTACCTTTCTGTGCCCGAGTCGTGGTTTCAAAGAACTTGACAGTCAGGTCCTGTATGGAAAGGACAGCGGCGTGAGCCTTCTTCTGCCACTCCTCATCCTCTTTCCTCAGGCCCTCCACACGACGAGGACCCAGGCGCTCCGTCTCGAGTGAGATCTGAAGGGGGGTCAACGCAGGTCAAACACAGAGCACACTTTTCCTCCCACATATCAGACAGTATAGTGCAACAAGACAGATGTTTATTCATAGTTTTAGTCGCTCTCTTACTTTTATGTCTCACTTTTATTTTGTAGATGATCATAGCCTAAGGTTTTGTGTATTTAAACAGGAAGTTTAATGTTGCCATGGATTCAGAGTTAGCTGCAGACAACAAGTTGAGCGTGATTAAAAGTATGCCAAGTTAGCAATTAGCAGTCCCTGTTTGCAGTGTGCCCATGGATGTACAGAACAAATATGACTTTGATACTGAAGAAACAAGATGGTTATCAGGATCTGGAGTTATAAGGAGCGTCTTGTCTTTCAATGACTTCTAACCGCGTTTATAGGTATCTACCTGTGATGGACATCAAAATAATATCCTCAGAAAGTGTAAGTCTGTGTGTCCAGATACGACTGAAATGAAAATTGCAGTAATCTGGTGCTTCCATGAGCTTGTGTGTCACAGAAGGCCAAACTACAATAAATAACTCATACCTGTCAACCCTCCCGTTTTTTTACCGTCCTCTCTCGCTGTCCTCCTGTTAAAATTATTTCCGATAAAGGTATTTTTAACCTTTCTAAAAAAAATAAATAAATAAACAGCTGGGCGTATTTGAAATGTTTGCTACACTTCCCTCCGTTAAAGCCGGTGGCAGTATGTAGAACATCAGCTGTAACAGTGACGGAAGGTCATCAGCACCCGCCAATAAAACAAGAAGAAGAAGAGCAGCGTGAGGGCACCGGGATGGATGATGCATTGCTCTACAGAATATTTCACTTGCTAAAAATACATATGTATGAGTACAGAAAGCAACCTACAGTTATTGTTCTGCATGAATGGTTATGATCATTGACAAGTTAGTACTATACTAGTGGTAAACTACATATGAAATTATAATCATAGTAACTATAAGTATATATAACATTATACTAACACACAAGAACAATTTTTCCTTATTATCAGATCCCAATGTTGATAGGTATGCTAACTTCCTAACTTGTCCTGCACCTGCTAACCCCACACAGTATCTCTACCTCACCTCTGTCCCTCACAGTTTGAAAACCCCTGGTATAAATCCTTCACTACAGTGCTCTGTAGTACCAGCAAGCTACAGCAGATGGTGGTAATAGTGAGTGGTCACCAGAGGCATGCCTGTGCATGTCCATGTTTAGAGTGACACTAACCCAGTGTCCTACTGGGCAAGAAATAAAAAGGTTAGATTAAAAAACAATCTGAATGCACTCAGGAAGGCACAACGTCACATGCTGAACCAGAGTTCATTCTTCACAGTTCACCAGCTCGTGTCAGGCCATGTGAAAAAGTGCAAAACGGGGGGGAAACACAGTGCCACGTGGAGTCCTGTCCTGGGTGTTGACTGAGAACTGAACCCTCCTCCCCTCCAAGAGGAGACCACATGGAACAAAACGTACACAGACACATTAACTCCCTGTGAGGGCCTCATGCACATACCGTCATATACTAATATCTTAATGTAAAACAGATGTGGGTAGGTGCTTAAAAATAAACAGGACTACAGTAATCGCCAACAAACCTCATGCTCAGTGCTTTGTATTGTTTGTGTGTGTGTGTCTCCACGTGAGGCACAAGAACAGGGAGGGGTTTGGGGTGAGACCGGGAGCGAGTGGGGGAGGAGAGATTACATCAGAGGCCAGAGAGAAAAAGTCTCAGTCACTTGAGGAATGAGAGAAAGAAAATATTAACTCAGATCTCTTTTAAGCCGTGATCTCACTTTTTAGGTATCCTTTAACAGAAACAGCATCAAAACATTTAAAGAGCCGGGCCTACATGTCAACAACATCTGAAGACAAAAAATGTAACACTCACAGAGAACCAAATGGCTGAGACTTTTGCCCTCAGGAGATCAGTCAGACCTGGTGAGATTTCACACTGCCTATGACTCTGGTGACATTTAAAAGCATCTGTTGTTTAGCGCCTTTGCATGTTGTTGTTAACTTTGTCCCTGCTGACCTCTGTGACATGTCGAGCTAAAACAAAACATCTCTCCATCAAGTTGTTGGCCCGAGATTGTCAGTCTGATAGACTGGTTTTATGCAAAACAGAAAGCTTTCATTTCAGTTGGCTTCTGTTTTTCCAGTGAATGTTCAGTAGCCCTACTGAAACATAGCACATATTAAAATCAAACCGCCTTTTATTCATTTCAGATCTGCACCTCTTTACATTAATCCAACTATTCTAGTCTCATTTCTGAGTAAGCACCCTGGTTACTTGTAAGTAAAAGTCATGACAGTAATCTTACTAGGTTGGATCTCACACGGAAAGAGTCGAAGGAGGAGATTGATTCTTTTTGTATCAGATAAGTCTATAAAAGCAGTATTTCCTTTTAGATGCAAGCGAGGTAAGAGGTACCTTCCAGTAATTACAAACTGTACAGGGAAATCCATATAAAAACAATGTTGGACTTCAAAGCAGAGACATAAGAACTGTAAAGAAAATGACTTTAAGTACCAACTTATTAAATTAAAAAGGCACAAAATATAGAGGAGAGTATGCATGTTTATAAGAGTACTGATTCAGCACTACACTCACTATTCTTCCTTGTCAAATTGTGCCGCCTACATTACCCATAATGCAACCAAACTGCAGACAGTTTGGTCAGACATTCAAATGTGTGAGCTTATAGCAGCTAATGTAGCATTGAGTTGCGAGCCTCATGCATAGATGAGACAAGGCCAAGTGCTTTGCATAAAACATTAAAGGCAATAAGACAACATAAATACAATTAGAAAGGGTTAAATTAAAAAATAAAAATCAGCTGAAGCAGGAGAGTAAACAGGTACAGAGCAGTGTAAGATATTATTCAAAAGCCTTAAATCTGATTTAATAAAAAGGCAGCAACTAACAGAAAGTCTTCAGCCTTGAGAATTGCAGCGGAGTTTGTTCTAGACGCATGGTGCATAAAAACACCTACAAACAAAACATGCAGTGTAAACTTGGTGGAATATCTCCTTTAAAACAACACAAGCAAAAAAAAAATCATTTAGAAAATATTTATCTAAGATGGTGAAACTCTGGGACAGCCATAGTGAGGAAATGAAAATGTGGAGCACACTTTCAACACCAAAAAGGAGAAAAAGACAACAAGGGTTACTGTGTAGAATAGGCAAGGCAACATATTCATATGGACAAGGTTCAGCACTTTGGGCTTGGTGAGTGCCAGAGACAAAAATAAAGAGAGGATGATATGATGGAGCATCACAGAGAGAATCATCTCTACCTGTATCAGCTCGCTACCTACAAAGCACTTTCCCTCTCAACTTTCACCTACTGTTGTCACTGAACTAATCCCTGCCTCATGAATAACTCCTTCTGCTGCACCATCCATTCATCACTACCTATAATCATACAGTGAGACACAGACTGACGAGAGATTACCAGGTCACTCAGAACAATACTATACAAGTACTATAGACTGAACAGGGATGTCACAAAAACAAAAATCTGTCAAACAACAAAAAACAATATATAAATAAAACTTAAACATTGAAAAAGCAACTAACCGCTGTGAAAGTTGTGGGAAGATGTCCAGGACAGATAAGAGATTTGATGTCAGTATATTCATAAATGAGCGAGCTGTTGAAATTATAACTTTGCACTATATGTATTTAATTAATAAATGAATTCCTTAATTTTCCTAACTTTTATGGACAAACTCTCACAGGTGTGAAATGTTTAAGGTTGGTCACTCTGTATACTGACAGTGGTTAGAGGTTTTTATGTTGAAACATTTTATTGAAATGGGTCATAGTGCACTTTTGTGACGGCCCCTAACTCCACCTATAGTAAGGTGCTTTGGACAGACATTCAGTTCTTAGCACTGCAAACTGCATCTTCATCTTTGTTGATTTTCAGATGATCAAAACTGTGAAACGTCTGCCCAAATTAACTCTCCAACATATCCCGAAACTGTGAGAAATCGAGGCTTTGACACAGAGCTATTGAAGGTAACAACAGTTAGACTAATACACAACACTTTTCGTCTTGAGTCGAGGCGGAGCGGTCGCTGCAGCTGCGCTTGTCTCTATCTTCCACATCTTCCCCGTACCTTTGGTACCAAACAAAACAAGTACCGACATGTTTTCTGAATTTTGGTATCGACTTGGTTCGAAAGTATCGGTTCGCGTGACTTCCCTACATCTGAGTATGTTGACTTAAAATGTTAACGTTAGGACGTGTGTTCAGTAAAGGAACCATAAAATTTAGTACCAGTTCAACACCTGTATAGGAACTTTTTTTAATGTCAGCTAGCAACTACGCTTCCTGTGTAAAACTAAAAACAGACAGCTGCGGGGGGGGGAGATCAACTACGAATGACTTCCCTTAACACCTCTTACCAGCTGTGACAAAACACAGACGTGTCAGACTCACTGGAAATAGAAGTGACTCCAGCTTTTGTGGTAAAGTGCTGTGATTACAACATAGATAACGTCACGGTGGCCCCTACCTCATTTGGTCAAAATAGCAAGTGAAACTGCTGTTTGTGAGTAACTCTGTTACATACTTGATCAGGCAGTTGTGGAGGATGGCCGTTTTTAAATATTCTCCATTTTTGTTAATCCTAATCCAATGCTAATCCAGTAAAAGTCGAAAAACCAACAATAAATTAATTCTACTAATGAGTATAGTCTGTGTCTCTATCCTTTATCACCATTAACACACACACACACACACACACACAGTTTATTTTGTCTCACAAGCACTAAATATGGAATCATCCGCCGCTGAAAAAGTCCCCAACAAATGCACTATTTATTTTTGTTTGAGTAGTGTTTGTTTCTTAGCCATTTTAAGACATGGAACTGTAATTATGAGGGCTGTTTTAAAGATGTATGTCTACATTAAGAACCAGTGGGCTTAAGGCTGAGTGCCACAGATATGGGGTAAGGAAGGAGGAAAGTATCAACACATTGATTTGGTATTTCATGTGCTACATTAACTAAAATATAGAAAAACACACCTTTAAGAAGTAATACCTCATGGATCTGTTTTCCTCCACCTCTCATTCATGAAACTTGAGAAGCTACAGCCCCTTTGTGTTTGACTTCACATCTATAAATGCCTGCACTTCTTTATCTGCCGTAAATGAGCATTATACATTAAAATATTTGCTATTATCCTCTTGGTCAGCAGTCTGAGCCATTTATTTGGTTAATTTAGAGCAAAAACAATTAATTGACAGTTGATTGACAAAAAAAATGCATTGACAATTTCAATATTTACTGCTTTTCGCTGGTTTTATCATCATAAACTGATTATACTTTGGTTTTGGACTGTTGGTCATAACAAAACAAGACACTTTTATAGACCAAGTGATTAACTGATTACTTACTAGAAAATAATTAGATTAATCGTAGGTGCAGCCCAAGATGAATTACTTATTTATAGCAGAGACGTTTTATAGAGAAGACATGCCACTCAATCACATCCTCAATATAACTCTTTGGGAAAGCCTGTAATGGCAAAGATGGCGGTTATCCCGCCCTTCCTGCTAGAAAGCCAATCTTCTGCTTTTAAACAGCCAAAGTGGTAAATATACTTTAGCCAATCGTGTGGTTCCACTGACTTAAGGGTCCGTTTTACTTCTACCGCGCGTGCAAGGTAGAAGTACAGTATAACTGGTTGGAAAAACGCTTTTTAAACCTTATTTTGGGGCAAACTTTTCAGCGATTTTCATAAGATTTTTCTGGTGATTCTATTCACGTAGTTTTTAATGTTCCAGTGACCAGTAAAAGTGCAGTTCTGGCTCTCTCCCCATTCATTCAGATAGAAGCCTGATCTTGTTAGTCCGGAGGCCTGGCCAAGATGGCTGCCAAGTGGCATCACTTGCCTATAAGGACTTTGCTTATAGTCAATATCTATAAATGTGTTTGTGAGTCATTATGTATTTTATTAGAAAAGCTATTCTAATAAGACACTCAAGCAGACTATTCACATCAATTCAGGTCACAGAACTACTTAATTTGCATATTCTGCTACGTGATTTTTAGCATTTGTGTATTATTTGCTTGACAGCTGGAGGTAAACAGAGCAGGTGTTTTAAGGGACCACCATGACAACCTTTGCCGTGTAGTAATGCAGTCCATACAGTGAAACGGTAACTGGAGCTCACTGCGGTACAAAAGTATCTCAGATACCGAGAAACTACATTTTTAATTCATGGCTGCCCCCTGACCTTCCCAGCAACAGGACACCGACTCTGTGCCGCTCCAACATGGGAGAGGGCCGTGCAACAATGCACCATTCACCACAATACTTGACACCCTTTGTTGCTGATTCATTCACTTCATGATCATTCAGTCACTGCTCCATCTGCTCTTTCATTCACCGTTTCAGTTAAGCCTAGACGATTATTACGATTATTCTGATAATCAATTCAACGCTTAAGTAAATTGTTTAAGTACATAAAATCAAACATTCTCAAGTTTTAGCTTCTCATTTGTGAAGATTTGCTACTTTTCTCTGAATTTTCTCAATTATTAGAGTTATAGCCCTTATTCAATGTAAAACTGTGTAGTCTCTGAATTCAACGTTTAAAAAGCATAGCTAAAAAGCTCTGTTAACTCCTCCTGACCCCACAAATCATTGAGATCTGTCCATCTTCAGTTTGACGTGTGAATTTTAATGCCAGTTCATTGTAACAGTCTGGCTTTTAGCTTGAAGCACTGTGGTGGCTTTAAATCAACCTCACGCGTGTCATGTGTATTCACACTTGCTGATGAAGCCTGCAGTGCTGGCATTCAGGTGATACTTGGCTGCTCCCGCCTCTTTCACCTCAACTTTGTGACATCACGTAGGATGCAAACTGTATGTAAATTGAAAGCATCCTGCGTCCTAATTCCCGACTTCCCTTTCTTCACAAAAGCAGGCCCCCTGACTCATCAGCTTGGGAGGAACAAACCGCCTCTGCCGGCAACAAGGATTCATTTGCATACAGCTCTGTTTTCATTCGTTGGATCGCCCTGAGGGAAGCAGGTGCTAGAGCTGGAAACTTTGGCAACAGACAGAGTTCAGACTCTCAGGAAGCTTCACAAATCATGTCAGAAACAAACATAAAAGGTTTGAGGGTTGAACCCCTCAAGTTTTTAGGTTAAACTTACAAGAACCACTCAAACATTTCTTCTCTAAATGTGACATTCTTTACATTTGAGGTCAAGTTTCACATTATCCCACACTAGATCCTGCACCCATAATGCAACTCAAAAGTACCTCTCATTAGGTTCTTTCTGCCTTCAAACCTCACATCTCCAGTTTTTAATGTAAGCTTTCTGTTCGACCCTGATGACTCCATAGAAAGGAGACAGATTTCCTTTCCGGTTTTACATTTTCCACATTTAGATTTCTATTATATGTTTTTCTACAATATCAGCAAGACTGTTTAACTTACAAGACAGGGCCAATGATAGAGCTGAAAGTCCATCATTTAATCAAGGTCTAACTATTTTTATATTTCATTAATACAATTTTCAAGGTTTTTTGTCCTATATGAAAGTGATATGAAACTGAACATTTTTTTGGCTTTGGTTGCACAAAACAAGCCATTTGAATATCTCAACCTGGGGTTTGGGAAATTGCGAGGGACATTTTTCACAATTTTCTGACAGTTTTCTCCCACTAAACCCCATGACAAGACCAAAACAAACAACTGGTTAGTCTGTCTCTCAACACTTTTTCAACCTTCCCAACCTGTTTCTGCCTGAATTCATTCGTTTCTACTGGTAAAGCTTAAAAAACAGGTAAAAAAAAAAAGCTGCACACTCAAACAGGTTGTTGGGGACTATTTTTAGCAGTGGATTAATCTACATTTGGTGCTGTAGTTTACAAATGGAGAATTAAAACGAATACGTTCTCTGTCCACACCAGCATTTTAGCTGCTTGGAGTTGATCTCTGTCTACATTAAAACGACTGAAAATGCACAGCTAGTTCAGGTAAACTGGGCATGTGCTTGCCAGTGTAAACATGAAGCAGATGGTCTATTCCGTAGTTACAGAAGATTTGGCGAAAGAATAAATAAATACAGATAAAGCATCAGACCAGTTTTTTGCATGCGCCAATAAGGAGCTGGAACTGTTGGACTGAATGTAACACAGGAGTGTGCAGCGGAAAACAGACAGGGAGTCGTTGCAAAGTTAACGGCAACATGCACAGTAGGTAGGCAGATAAAGTTCCTTTAAGAAAAAGTGCTGCACACATTTTGTTGATTTAGTTAAATGTCCTAATTTAGATCAGCACCAAACCAAGAACGCAAATACCATCGTACATCAACACACACTCAAACACACCCACACAGCCACTTTTGTTTGTTGGTGACACAATTCTGGATAAGCGTGCTGTGTTAGGAATGTAGTTTAGAGTCGGGAAAGTGCTCCGAAGTACAGACAGATACAGAGATGGGGAGAGCATATTTCCTCTGAAACAGCAGTCAATATGTTGTAATGTAATCCCAAAGCTGCCACCGGTTGCACAATCCCCTGTAACACAAACTTGATAAGGATTTGGTGAACACTCTGGCTAACAAGACACAGACTTTGGCTGATTCTGCTCAAGCCACTTCTCACTGCTGGAGGAAGTTATTTTTGTCTCTTCTCTCTCAACCACTCGCACACTTTCTTCTCTGTTGTGTTTATTCTGACTCTCCCAGGATCTGGAAACTCATCAAGTTATGAGGAATGGATACACCTGTATGCAGTTTTTACAAAGTACAAAGGCTGTGTCCCAAATCACTCCCTATTAAAATGTGGGGTAAGCAAGTCTAATCCAGTACACCTCTTTTTGTTGAATTCAGCGAATATCTCTTCACAGTCCGCTAAAAATCCGGTGTTTGTGCAAAGCCTTGGCTCTGTAAATAGGGAAACAAACCACACAATATTGTTCACATCAAAGACTTGCCCACAGACATTCAGCTTATGTTCTAGTTTGCAAAGACATGCCGTTTTTGTGGTGTTAGCTAAAGTAGCAGGAGAGTTTTAAGTATCGCTGTCTGGAGCTGCACTTAGTGCTCAATTGCAAATTAAACTTCCATAAATTCTCTTAGAATTTATACAAAAAAGCTCCAAAATTTGCCAGATAATCATCACATTTTAAAGTTTTCTTCTTCAAAGTAATCCAGTGTTGGCTGTCTGTAAATACATGAGGGCACTGCAAACAGGAACAGCTCATTCAGCAAACGTTTGGTGCAAGTTTGTCAAAATGTAAACAAAGAAAAGCTTTAAAAACACAGGGATTAAATTGTAGCCCACATTGTTACTCACTGAAGCCTTGGCAACATTATACTTCCTGTTCACAGGGCTAGTAGTCGTGATTTTGCCCGTGTCAAACTTTGAACCCCCCTGCTGTAGAGTAAACTATCAAGTGTCTATTACACTGTATATGAGGTAGGGAAAGAATGAACAAGAGAGGGATTTGGGACACAGCCAAGGGGTACAAATACAGTTTCTTTTATAGTGGAAGAAAATCTTTTCTCAGTTTGTTTACTAGATAATATTGTGACATGTTGTCAGCAATTTTCAAGTGAGGTCATTTGACCAGGCTTTCAAAAACACCTACAATAACAGAAAGCATACATTAAAAGCCCACAACTAATCCTGTAACACCAGCAAAGAGCCTACAATCCTTTATTAGGTCTGGGTTGATATTGTTTACTTGTTAATCAATTTGTGACAGTATTCTTGTTGTTTTATATATTTGTGTTTTTAAAATCAGCAAATTAACCCTTTCTACTGTTGTATTTTAATTTAGTAATAATAATAAATAATATAAATGTATATAACTTATTCCTGAACAAGTGTACTGACCTATTGACCCCACCAGGCATGTGTTAAGTTTCTGTGACGGCCACGAGACAGTGGAGATTAGTCTGCGGATTTACTTCCCTTTTCAAGCCTCTAATGAAGAAAGAACAACAAAAGATGGAGTGGGAAAAGAGTGTGGAAAACAGAGGAGTGTGCTGAGGCTGCAGAATTACTGAGTGGTTTAGTGGCTGCTGTAATAATACTTATGCTGGTTGTTAAGCCGCTCTGGACGGGGAAAAAAGCCTCTCTGGCTGATCCTCTGCCCTCCACAGCCCCCAGATGCAAAGCTACAGGGAACAGACCGGCTACTATACCATCATCATCGCCACACAAACCCCTCAGCAGCTAATGTTAATATCATTACAGTGGGTTTATGAGGGTTGGCTCAATGGAGGACATTACCATGTAGTGGTTTAGGACTCGCTTCCCAGCACTAACCCCTGGTTTTTAAAACCGTCAAACAACAAAAATAGCATTGTAACTGGTGGAGTCCACTGCAGTAGAGAGGCAGTCTAACACAAGTCAAAGTGTGTTCCAGGACAGACCAGTTAGCCGGCTCCAGTGAGGTCTAAACCTACTTAAATCAAGCCCTAAAACAGATGGTACTTTTATCTGTGTGTGTGTCTATGTGTATTACCTTAATCTGCTGTCTGCGCAACATTGCCAGTTCCCTCATGTCCCTGAAAGGCTGCAGCAGGTAGTGGTAGAGCTGAGTTGTTGCCTCCAGCAGCTCTCCATACGCCTCGTCCTCCTCGGGGTACACCTGCAGCAGCTCCACCATGCTGTCCATGGCTTTGTGTTTGTCCAACACCTGGGACACAAAACAGAGAGAGAAAAGATGTAGCTGGTAAACTGGTACAGACCGGAGAAAGGGAGCAACATTTCCTCAGAGCTGAAACTATCCACAGAAAATTAATTAGAAACTATATTTAAAATCGATTTTGAAGCGGTTCACTGGCTCCAGGTTCTCAAATGTGACCAATTGCTTCTATGATGGTACACAAAATATTTTTGGGTTTTGGACGGTTGGTCAAACAAAACAAGACATTTAAAAACATCAACTCTGGCTTTTGTGAAGCAGTCATTAGCAATTAAATTCTTACATCTCAGGCTTGCTACAATGCTCAGATAGAGGTATATAGATATGTGTGTATGTATGTGTGTATACAGAAAAATTACGCAGTCTAGGCTAAAAAAAACAACAGAAAATATTGTCGGGTGCACAACAAATAGCCTTTTTAAAAGCATTACTTAGCAAATAATTTTTTAAAGAAGACCTAAGAAGTGATTCTAGCTTTGCTGAATTCCGTGTGTAGCGAGTCTAATTCTGATTTGTGATTACAATGAGTCCTAAACAAAAAGCTCTTTATAAACGCAAGAAAAAAAACTCCAAGCCTAATCTACAAAAGCAAGAGTAGGGAGTGTGTGAGAGTCTCCGTTCACTCGTATGAGTGCAGGCACACTGGTGTGTAGTCAGGAATAAATAAAAAATATATTGTTTGAAATTGGCTCTGACTATTGCTGATTCATACCATATGTGCTGTTATCCACAGACTGTTCATTGTTGGTGAGATAAACGCTATCAAAACAGCTATTGTACACACAAATACAATTCATCTCCCAGCTCTCAGAAACCAGCAGCTCCCATTCACACAGTACAATACTTCTCCTTCACGTCTGCCTCAGATAATATTGAAATCTACCACCACCCAATCTCCTTCCAAAACGGTGAATAAAGTGCTCTACTCTCTGCAAGGAGCTGCAGATATGAACAGAGACTCTTATATTAACTCCAGGCTGTAGCGTTGAGGACTAGGGCAGACACTGCACGATTCAGCTCGAACACTGATCCTACTGTTTACCTTGGGTCTGTATCTCCCTGGTAACTCCTAGCCCCTGCAAGCGCTGCTCGCGAGGAAACCCCTGAGCTAAATGAGCAGCCTCCTGCCTGGGCACCAGCTAGGCAAAGTTTTCTCCATCACGTGCCATTTTAACTTATAAACGTCAAACTTAAGAGTTAAACAAAAGTGCTGGAACAAAAAAATATTTCCTTTGTAGGCAGAGCTGTTTCTCTATAATGTCATATTCTCTATTCCTGCTGTACTGTATTTACTTTCAAATTTAATTCTTGATGGTGAAATGCAAGACGTTGGCTGCTTGGTGTTTGAGCTGGTGATCCTGCACTTCCCAAAAAAAAAAAAAAAGGCAACAGGAATACCCGTCTTGATTAGAGTCCAAACAATTAAGCCAAAGTCAACAAGAAACACCAAAAATTCCCTAGTCCTAACTTCCCCACTGTAATTTCTTTGTTGTAACTGTCCTCTGAATATCATTGCAGTTTTGGACTGTTGGTCAGACAAAGGCTTCAGGAAATTATGATAGACAACAGATTAATCTATAAAGAAAGTTGCAGCCCTAGCTTTAACTTTTGGTTGACATTGCCTGTCAACATTGAGTGTTTTCAGGGTCAGTGCAGTGTAAACCAAGGCAATCATTTTTAAAAGGATTGTTTGGCAACTTTCAGGTTAAAATCATGTTTGTTTCTAAAATTCTAAATTAATTTAATCTAAATTCATGTTTCCAAACAAACTGGTTACTGGATATTGTCAAGATATTACTGGAGGCAAAATTACACCCATTTAGTTTAGGGTAGCACTCATGGCCATCCACAATTCTGGTCTACAGTCACAGGCACCATTTACTTTTACACCGTAGGCCTTAACGCTCAATTGCGATTTATTGTCTAGAGCTTATTTTTTTGATTGACTGTTTTAAATGTAGCCCAGATCAGACTCCAGTGTGAACTGGCTACGGCCCGATTTATAACAAATATTCACAACTTTGTGTCCTTTTAATTGCATTCACTTTACATTTGTTGCTCCAGACTGACTTCAGATTTGCATGAATCCCGATCTGACAGTCCAGAGTTAGGTCGCAAAAAATACGACCTGCACCTGATTTGGAACACAAATGAAAATGGCGCAAAAGCTGTCACTTGGGTCTACAGTCTGAACACAGCCATAGTTATCATGTCACATAGCTTTTGTCTAATTTGTTTAAAAACCTTTATGACAATAGCTTTTACTAGTGTTTCATTATGCAAATGTGGTCTCATTCCCGATCTTAAATTTAAATATTTTACATTTTTGTTGTTGATAGTATATACATAAGAAAAATGGCCAAATTGCAGTGATTACTTTAACATTAAATGCACTGATTTCTTACTTTCCCAACCAAATAGCAAGATGTCATTAACACATAAATGACTGACTGTGTGCTAAATGTAGCTGTTACGTCAACAGAAAGCACACACAATTACAGGACGCTCTGAGTGATATGAGTTATAATATCTCTGCTCCAGCCCTATTATCAGGACTAACTCTTCCAGTTTGTCAGTGCCAAATCTGCTCCGTCTTGCTGGAGTACTTTTCTCTTGAAATATCTCACAGGAGGAACACGTCCTGACTTTGATATGAGCAGATACTCTGTTTAAAAGCTCTTTGAAATGACTGAACTGAATTTAGGAGCCATACCATTCAAAATGAGTCTAAAAAGGGAATACTCGTTATCTTTCCCACAAATAGCATGTAGGGACGTAACAGTCAATAAATCAGCTGAACTGAGACCTACAGATTGAATTCCTTTGAGCAATATCGGTCTTTGTATTCAAATATTTCATGTAGGGATCAAGAAGATCAATGATGCCAGGAGCCAGCAGAAGCAACCTCAACAGGAAGCATGTTGGATGTGCATTGCATTACTTGTAGTGCAAATAAATGTGTTAGTGAGTACCACAAGATAAAGAAACACTACCTGCATGCCCCATTGTGGATCATGTAATGTAAACAAACTAAGCTAAAATGTTGTCCCGCAAAGCTCCAGTAATGCAGACTAATCCTACAGCGGCATCGTGGCTCACATGAACACTCACAACGAGAAACACAAACTATGTACAAACAGAAAACTTACAGGCATACTGAAATGGACACATAATGGAGCAGAAACCCTAAGAGGTTTTCCAGTAATTCATTTTTCATATTGTCACCGCTTGCCGCAACCGGGAATATTTCTCTCCAACGTGCGCTCACTGCAATAAACTGGATGAACTTCGGCTACTGGTGGGGAACAACTGAGACTTATTTATCTTCTGTTTTTTCCTTCACGGAGACGTGGATGTGTGGATCAATACCAGACTCCCGCGCTGCAGCTGGCAGGTTTCCAGTGGCCTGTACTACGAAGGGAGTTCAACCTACTCAGAGTTAACTCGGGGTTATCGGGCAAACTCAGGGTTGCCAAACTCTGACCGCCTACACTGGAGTTAAACGGTACTACGGAGGTGGATAAGATGTTGGTTAGGTGAGTCGGTGTCAACCCCATGTTAGTTTAATTGGAGTTGGTGCGCGTTTGCATAAAAGGGGAGTGTCCAGCCGTGCAGGCGGAGTTTTTCCACAACGGCGCATGCTCCTTATTTCTCCAGAGGAATGCACATTGGTAACGTCAGGAAATCATGAATGTAAAGACAAGTTAACGGCTAAATCTAATGTCGTGGCGGACGACAAAGCCAGGGAGGCTTGTTGGCATTGTGTTGAGTAAATTTGTAGCCTGATTATCTTCCTAGTGTTCATATTGTAGTTCAAATCTTTATTATGTATTTTATGGGCTCTTCTTTTATGTGTAATATGATTAAGATGTAAAAGGTACAACTACACACAAAGTCCATTGTAATAGAAAAAAGGAGCCAGGAGAGAGGTTTAATAATCCGAGAGAAAATTTAATTTCTACAAGTAAAAATCTTGAACATTCTCTGACATTATAGTCACACAATTATGAGAAAACCTTCACTTTGCAAGGCTGCAACATCACATACACACGTCTGCTGTGTAGTATGCACTCTTTGGAAAGTTATATTAAACTTTGCAATAGTTGAGTTCAGCCAACAATCACTATCATGCACCTTAGAGACTTTGCCTTGGATTGGGCGTATTCAGAAGAAAACACCACAGTGATTCTAGATTTTTTTATGAGATTAATTTCAGAGAATTTCAGATTTTTCTTCTTGTAAATTTCACACTTTCATCTAGAATTTGTTTTCTCGGTTATTAACCCTCACCCTGGCTACCTATTTTATGGACACGAAAAATAGTCTATCTAAATATGTGAAAACACTTAGGATAATTAAATTATAGACTACAGACGAGCTACATCTAAGAAACTATCCGGTTAATTAATTAAGATTCCTCTCTAAAATCAGAGGCTGCAGGGCTCGCTGTCTGAACGTAATGCTGTTGTGTTCAGAACTTCATTGCAACCGCAGTGGAGCAAATCAGGATGGAATCTAAACATATTTTATGAAGTGTTTTGTATTAATATCCTACTTCTCATCATTAGCACTGAGAAAATATGTGGTGTGTAGTCCACGTGAAGTTACCTGGATAAGCCAGTTACCCCGCTTCATAGTTTATTTGTTTTGTGAAGTATGACTATTTCCTCGGGGGGTGGGGATATGTACTGATACACTGTAAACCATTCTACTCTCCTTGCAAGTTTGCTAGCTACTTTCTGCTCTGGTGTTAGCATCCCACATGCCAACGTGCACGACGCACAGCGCAAGCTGGCCGACCAGATACTGTGGATAGAGCAGACATTCCCGGGCTCCTTAGTTATTGTTCTTGGTGACTTTAACAAAGGAAACGCTCAGCCATGAACTCCCCACATACAGAGAGTTCATAAAGTGTCCAACCAGAGAGGGGAACACTCTGGATCAATGCTGCACTACAGTAAGCAGTGCCTATCACACGGTCCCTCGAGCTCCACTGGGACACTTTGACCACACCATAGTTCACTTGATTCCTGCCTACAGACAAAAGCTAAAACTGTGTAAACCTGTAGTGAGGACATCAAAGCAGTGGCCAGTGAAGCTGTAGAGAACCTCCAGGCGCGTTTGGACTGCAGTGACTGGGATGTTTTCAGGACTGCTACTAACAACCTGGATGAGTACACAGAGGCTGTGACGTCCTACATCACTTTCTGTGAGGACAGCTGCATTCCAACATGGACCAGGGTAAGTTATAACACTGGTTCACAGCTCAGGCAGCTAAGGTTGAAAATGGAAGAGGCGTTTAGGAGTGGAAACTGGAAGAGGAGAGACTATAAACCTAAATCCCCCACCCCCAGTCCATGAATGATTCATGCCTTTCCAACGAGTTGAACCAGTTTTACTGTTATTTTGAAAGACAATGGGACAGACCTGACACCATCCCCCTTCACAACACTGATCGGCCACAGTTCTCCATCTCATCCCCCACCTCCCCCCACCCTTACCATCCTGGAGAGGGATGTCAACAGACTGTTCAGGAGGCAGAAACCTCGCAAAGCAGCATCCACCGTGAAGTACTGCGCCAATCAGATGTCTCAGGTGTTCAGACATTTTTAACACCTCACTGGAGACACGCCATGTGCCAGCTTGCTTCAAAGCCTCCACCGTCATCCCTGTCCCCCCAAAAAAACTAGGACCACTGGACTAAATGACTACAGACCCGTCGCCCTGACATCTGTGCTTATGAAGTCTTTTGAGCGCCTTGTGTTGTCACACCTAAAATTCATCACTGACCCACCCCTGGACCCCTTGCAGTTTGCCTACAGAGCCAACAGGTCTGCAGACGATGCAGTAAACATGGTCCTTTACTACATCCTCCAGCACCTGGATTCCCCAGGAACCTACGCCAGGATCCTGTTTGTGGATTTCAGCTCTGCTGCAGGACAAGCTATCCCAGCTGAGTGTGCCTAACTCCACCTGCAGGTGGATCACAGACTTCCTGACAGACAGGAAGCAGCATGTGAAGATGGGAAACATCTCTCTGACCATCAGCACCAGTTCCCCTCAGGGCTGCGTTCTTTCCCCTCTGCTCTTCTCCCTGTACACCAACAGCTGCACCACCAGTCACCAGTCTATCAAGCTCCTGAAGTTTGCGGATGACACGACTCTCATTGGGCTCATCTCAGGTGGTGGTGGGATGAGTCTGCCTACAGGTGGGACATTGACCATCTGGTGACGTGGTGCAGGTCCCCCATCATCCTGGGTGACTCTGCAGTCGACACTGCGGACTCCTTCCACTTCCTGGGCACCATCATCTCCCAGGACCTCAAGTGGGGGCTAAACATCACCTCCCTCACCAAGAAGTCCCAGCAGAGGATGTACTTCCTGCAGCCGCTGAAGAAGTTTAGCGTGTGAAAGACAACAATTGTGTACTTCTACACCGTAATCATTGAGTCCATCCTCGCCTCCTCTATCACCATCAGGTACGCTGCTGCCACTGCCAGGGACAAGGGCAGGCTGCAGCGTAATGTTCGCTCTGTAGAGAAGGTGATTGGTTGTCATCTTCCATCTCTTCAGGACCTGTACTCCTCCAGGACTCTGAGGCGTGCAGGAAAGATTTCAGCTGACCCCTCTTATCCCGGACACAAACTTTTTGAGGCACTCCCCTCTGGCAGGAGGCTGTGGGCCATCAGGACCAAAACCTCTCACCACAGGAACAGTTTCTTTCCGACAGCAGCGGGCTTCCTTAACAATACCCGGGTCCCCACTGTCACTGACTCTCATGACCCCTTACCCAAACACACACACACACACACACACACACTCCTGACCTCACACTTTCCAACAATGCTCAACTGTGCTTTATGCTCATGTGGCGAACTTTTGCACATACTTGTCAGTACACTGTAATGTAACTAGTCAAGCCTGCTTTACTCATGCTGTCATGCTTTACCTCCTTCCTCACAAATGTAGTTAATGTTTAATTAGTTTTTACATGCTTTACATTATCATCACCCATGAACCTCAAAAGAGCCCAGCTGGGACATTTAAATCTAACTTAGCTTGCAAAATGTCAGGCTAACTGTAGACAAGCTGTTATCCTCACTCTGTACAACAGGCCACTGATAAGGAAAAACTACGTCTCTGGTCAATGATCCACAGATTCATGCCCTCCACATGTGGATGGTTTTCCACTAGTCTTTTTGCAGCTTGTGCCCAGTTTTCACCACAAGCAGGGTTGAGATTGGTGCTGCAACTTGTGATAAGGGTACAACAGTGATTCTCCAGCTGCTCCACGCACACCAAAAACAACCAAGCCAAGGGTTCCAAAAACACCATCACCAGTAGAAGAGAGAGACGGAGCGAGTAAGCATCTTCAAGTAATGCTTTCTTCTAATCCCTTAATATTTTAATCCAAGTCTGTAGTCTCTTCTTCACAAGTGTTATGGAAGAGCTGCATTAGGTATATAGTACATTTTATTATTGATAAATGTGCAGATAACTTCAAAAAAATAGTAAAAAAATGTCTGTTGTAATTTCCCACAGCCCAATTTCATCTTCTTTTTTCAATAATTAGATAAAATCTCAAATATATATAGTTAACTGTCCTATATGACAAAGAAAAGCATCAAATTCTCACATTTGAGAAGCTGTAACCAGGAAATTTTGGGACAGTTTTGCTAGAAAAATTACAAAAACTTATAATTAATTATCAAAATAGTTTCAGATTAATTGCTTGTTGATTGACCGATCGACTAATTGACAAAATTCTGCAGCTCTAGAGTACATTAGAAATTAAACCATTATATTACTGTATGTTAAAAAAAAAAGTAAAACCTTTATTTTACTAAATAAAGTATAACTACAGTTCCGAAGTAAAACATGTCCTGTTGTTCTTCCTCTCTCAACCTGGCATGAAATCTAGACTACAGCCTTCTGAAGTGCCTTTATGAAATGCCATTACCTCCAGTCAAGGTTTATCAGGAATGGACTTAGTGACCAGGAAAATGGAAAAACGTGCAATCCAATAAAACTGTGCTGCAATAAATGCAACCTCTGTTGTTGTTGATTCATTCTCAGAGTTACAGTTATTGAGGCTGTAGTTTCTGGTGTGGCTCTGGATTACATTATATCATGATGTGTTTCTAATTTTGTGTCCATATATTTAAAATGAGTTAGATAAAATATTAAAACATTTAACAAGTGCATGTTACAATATGAAGACGTGTTTGTCTCGGTTCTGTGGATTATTTTCATTATTGTTTAATCTGATGATTGTTTTCTCAATCATTAAACTTGTCTTTGAGTCCAAAAAATGTCAGAAAATAGAGGAAACTGTCCCCTCACCATTTCACCGAGCCCAAGGTGACGTCTTCAAGTTGCTTGTAATATTTCAAAACAAGAGTTTTACGGTATGTCTTGTTATCTTAGTGAAGTCTCATCACTACACAAAAAAATGTTAGGGACAATCTAGATCTAGATGGGGAGATAAAAAGAATATCGGCCAAAATATCGTAATCATCAAAATTGGTATCAGTCTTAAAAATTGTTTAGGCTCTAGTTTACGTGCATAACAGGTAACCAGCATACTTCACAAACCTAATAATAACCAGGATACTTGTGCGCAAGTAAACGCACTCACAACAGTTGCGGATTCATTTTTCCATAGATCTATTCATCATTTAAGCAACTAATTGTTCCTCATAGTTTTAGGGTCTCTGTACCGTACTCATATAGAGACAGAGAGAAAATAAATTGGTCACTATTTTGATTCTGATAACTGAATCCGTGTTTTAGATAGAGGTGCTTGTGGACACAAAAAAAAAACACATTTGAGGACGTCACCTTGGACTTTGGGAAACACTGATTGACATTTTTCACAATTTTCTAGACATAACAATTAACTGGTTCCAGGTTTGCAAGTGTGAGGACGACATCTCTAAATGTCGTACATGATAGTAAACTTTGGTTTCTGAACAATCACCTAGAGCTGTGGGAGATTATGGCAGCCATTTTTAAAGTTTCAGACATTTTATAGATAAAATTAAGCATTGAGAAAGTAATCAGCAGATTAACTGATAATGAAAATAATAGTTAGTTGCAGCCCTTATACACTAGATCAGGCCATATCTATTAAGTGATGTGTCATTTAAATAAAACCAGGTGTAACAACTGATCAGTCACCTTTGAAAAACACAAGTGAAATATTATATCATTAAAAAATTTCTTCCTGGTTGGGCCAAGCCCTTAGCCAGCTGTTTGAATACTTTGGATTAATTAGTCAAACAAAAACAACGCGGGAGGGGGAAGAGTTGTGTGTCTGACTGTGATTTTATAGTAGCTGCTCTACTTGGATTTGTCACTAATGTCTACTCTAACAGCTCCATAATATCTGGCACATTTCCTGCAGGTAAAATACTGTATACCTTAGCTTCTTACATGTATGCTGAGCTAAACTCCTGTCTTCAGCTGTCTGGACTGAACACTGAAATAATCTCAACAGCTGTGGAGGCGTAACTCCACCTCTAATTGTTCTCCTATGTTTATATGTGACTCCCTTTAAAACTACAGAGCATGTCTGGCCAGACCAGATCATATTTCAGGCCTGTGAACGTGCAGCAACAGATGGTAGATCACAAGGGGAGGAGGGGAGGCAAAAGGAAGAGGAGGAGAATAAGCAGACCATGAGGCACAATTATGCTCCAAAAACTCACCAGTCTGCGGTTGTCCTGACTCCTTACAAAAAGAGCCTTCCCATGTAATTTAGGGCTGTCTTTAAAGAGGCTTTTTATGAACGCACAACATCAAGAACCAAAAGGGTTGCGATATGGCTAAAAATGTTGTCACGATAAAAAAAGTAATATCATTCAATATCGACAATTATAATGATAAATGTCAGATCATTATTTCTTTCACGTTTAAAGCCTGATTTTTGCCCCTGGTCAGAACACTTGACGCCAAACAGTGGATCACTTAACAAATCTGTGGCAGAACATTCAAAACAATTATGACATAATCTTTTTAAATAAACAAGTAAGCATTAGTAAAGCCCTACATTCCATGTGCATTTCCAAAACATTAATCAAAACTACCTGAAAGCAAGGATAAGTTCATTCACCTCTTGCATGGATTGTTTGGCCCTCTCCAGAGCATCCTCATAGCCTTTCTGCCTCAGCTCGCTCAGGCTCTCGTAGTACTCCTCCGTGTCGTCGCCTTCGGAGAAAAGCACCTGTGACAGGATCTTCCAGCCGCAGGTGTCCAGGGCATGGCCCAGGTACACTTGAAGCTGGTAGCACAGGGCGTCCGTCTCCCGCTGCGATACTCCGGAGGCGCCGAAAAGCACCGTCCACACGCCGGACTGCTCCTCCGGGAACGGGGGTAAACACGGCTCTAGGTCCGAGTTGACGGCGCAGAGCTGGAGGTGGGCTGCCCTCAGGTCCTGGAAGGAGAACAGCCCGGCCCAGCTGAAGCCCTCACGCCCGGTGCTCTCCCCGGCCTCTGGGTCTGCATCCTCCGGAGACAGCGGGGCATCCACGAGATCTAGGATTTCTAAATCTATAGCCTTCGGTGTCACAATGTCCCAGGACCCTAATGTGTGGCTGATACACTCCGATGTTTTTGAGGCCGTCTTGCCTCCAACATGAGTCTTTGTTGCGGGTTTTCCTTTGGGGAAAGAGTGCGGTCTAACTTTACCCGTTTGGCAGACTTCATCTTTCTTCGTCTTGATAGGACTTTTTGTGCGTTTTTCTGCCACGGAGGCACCAGGGGCAGGGAGAAAAGCGGCGCTGGTGTCGTCGAGGAGCGGGTCCAGAAACGTGGTCCGTCTCTGGACGGTTCTGTTGTGGCAGGTTATGGCGAACTTTCCCTCGATGTCGTTCCAGGCCACGATGAAGACGAATTTATGCCTCTCTTTTTCGTCGAAGACTCTCGGTCGGACGGACACCCATCCGGACTCCAAGTTATCCTCCATCGTGAATGACATCTCATCCAGCCAGTAAAAAAAAGACAAGCAGATTAACGTTAGCCTGAAAAAAAATCTCTTCTGATGTCGAAGGCTAAAAGGCTACAGCTAGCTACGGACAGCTAACGTTAAACGCCAGATAGAAAAGTAAGATTTGGCGCAGATGAAGCGAACAAACCGATCAGCTGAATTAGGAGGTGAAACAAAGGCTTCCCAGCTTTGTTTACCCGCTGCCAGCTGCGCGCGAGCTGGTGAAAACGCAGCTAACGTCGTTGTCCCTCCTAACGGTCGGATTTGGGATTCAGACATGAAGAAGTTCAACAGACGCACGCAGCGATTTAACCGACACCGGCTTCACGTCGGGGAAGATATAACGTCGGTTGTCATGACACCTGTGTGCGTGGTTACCTGCCCGATGCTCGCGCTGACTGGTGTCGCTCTTTGTCCGTTCCACAGACAATGCGGTCGCGCGGCTCGGCTCGGCTCTCGGTGTCACGTGTGAGCTTCTGTTTACAAGCAGTCAAGGTGCGTGCGTGTTGTCAAATCCGGGGAGGGATTTAACTGGTAGAACGATGTGGCGTTCAAGTTCCATGATGAGAGTAGTAAAAGAAATTATTCTTGAAATGTCACAGGAACTGTTTTGCACCTCTTTTGGCATTTTATAGAAAAAAGATGAAGTTATATCATTTTTTTCATTATTTCCTAAGACATGATGTTAGATTTTACAGAGTTAGGAAAGCATGTCAGGGACATTCCTTGCTTCAACCTGGTTTCAACCTTAGAGGTCAGTCTCGTGCAGCATATTACACCCATAACGGGACACAACTGCGCTGTTTGTGTCTTTATATGTTGTATGTCTGTGCCAACATTGTCAATAAAGTCAGTAAAAATGTCATAATGTATGTGGATGGAAAACAAACAACAACTAGGAGACATAAAACCACCACAAAGATATCCAAAATTGCCAAGGATACGCAAAACGATCACAAAATGAACACAAAGTGTTGCTTTGTGTTAGCAAAATAATTAATTTGTGTTAGAATTCAAGTGTGTCCTATTCTGGGTGTAATATGCTGCACGAGACTGGCCTTCAGGATAGTAAGAAAATGACCCTTTAAACATGAATCTTATGTGTATTATTTTTCTTTGTGTCCTGAAGGCAGCATAATAGTCTCCTCATTAGAAGAGTGTATTAAACCATAAAACAGTCGGAGATATAAAATAAAATCGTATTCATTCTCATTCATTAATTTAATGTTTAAATTTAAATTAAAATGTTTGTAGATTTCTCTCCAGTCTCCCTTTGCTTTCTATAAATCTTTCTGACTGTCTCTGGCAGACGTGCACGAGGAGCATAAACATCTGCACGTGGGAAAATCCATGACGAAAGCACGCACACAACGTGCCTAACGGCTGGGTGCTGTACGGCAAGCCGACTGGGACAAAAGGTGTTTGTGTACAAGGTACAAACCCTACAAACAAATCAAAAGATGTTCGTTTCCAAACTCAATCGCTGATATCCTAAAGAAATTTATAAATTATTTGCAAAAATTAAGAAAATATTTAAACATTTAAATAGTTGTATAAATTATAAACTATAGCCTATTTGGCAAAAATGGATAGAGGAGATGAAATAAACAACACTGTTATTGCATCTGACAACTTTTCAGTACTAACAAGCACACAGATCATTATTAGAACAGATATTATCAATGAATATATCCTTTATAAAGTACAAGGTGGAAATTAATATATATGTATAGATGTGGCAATCCCAAGTGACAGCAACATCAAGAAGAAGGAACACGAGAAGCTTGAGAAATACCAAGGGCTGAAAGAGGAGCTAGAAAAGATGTGGAAAGTAAGAGCAACAGTGGTGCCAGTGGTAATCGGAGCACTGGGGGCTGTGACCCCCAAACTGGGAGAATGGCTACAGCAGATTCCAGGTAAAACATCAGAGGTCTCTAAACATCAATAATTTTCTCTATGTTTCTCTATGTTACAAATTGTCCATATTTACATTATCACTACGTATCACACTGTTCGATGATGTTAATCATTTTACCAGGTTTAAATGTAGATATGTGTCCCTATCCCCAAAGACAGTATTGCTATACAGCTTAGGGGCAGATTGTCTGCTGGGCATAAGGCATTCTGGGTAGGCACATTAAGAAGCCCTTAGGTATTGTTTGCATAAGCAGGGCTATTTCCAAAGCTTTATAAGGCATCATTTGGGTGACACTCTCTAAAATTAATCACAAAGTATAATACTTACACAATACACAAGATTGGAACTTTTTGAGACACGTTGATGTACCAACATCAGAGGTATGCTCAAGAGAGCAATAATTAATCAGTCTTTGACCCGTGGCCTATATGGCCTATATGTTTACCAGATTTCATCAAAATCTCTCTTGGCAGGTTTTTGACATATCTCATACACAGACAAATGTAATTGAGCATGTCTTTGGCAAAGGATAATATGAATTGTGGGACTCATCTGACTATCTTTCACCTATAATAATCTCCAGCTGAAAACTGGGAACCAAAACATCTGTCCTGGTTTCACATCTACACCCTTTGTTAAACCGTCAATGCCATGCAAGATACAGGCCCACTAGCCTCATCCTTGCTGATCTTCTGGCAGAATCTGGAAAACGGGGCAGGCGCAGCAGACTCCATGATGGTCGATGCATATGGGGAAAGGAAAAAACAGGTTTATTTAATACCATGTTTCATAAACGTAGGGTTGAGACCCAAAATGGGTCAAAGGCCCATTTTCACTGGGTTGCTAATTGGCAGAGTAACATTCATAACAATGCAGCAATAAGTAATGAGCATTCTTTTTTGCCACCGTTGTCTGTTTTTATGTTTGTGATCTGTCACTGTCGATCCCATGATGTCTAAACTAAAGCACAAGGACGATTTTATAGATTTCTTCACTGTGTAATGTGTGTGGAAGTGCTCAGTAATGTTTTAAAATGAGTAAATTGGACAGGTAGGCCTATTTCCAAACAAAACATTCACTGTATCTTGGAAAGTCCAAATATTTTTTTTGCAAAGAAGAATCCTTCAAGATCTGTTGATTCAATATGGGACAACCGACTTGTGTGAATCTGGATTTCCGACTCTAGCATACCAGAAAAACCTGTTCAGAAACAGACTAAATGCATTGGCACAGAGTAAAGAGCATTGGCACAATTGGTGATGATGGGAGGGGATAAGAAAATGAGAGTAGAGCAATGGGTGAGAAACAGACAGATCATTGTTTTTTTTGTTTACTTTAAATATAAAATGTATAGCCTACATTTTATACACATGGTTTGTTTTGCCCCTTATCCTTAGTTTGTAGATCTATTTTTGTAAATTTGGGTCCCAGAGAGACACCAGATTCTCCTTTTGTCTTGAAAGTTTTGGAACCAGTGATATAATATAGGCTAACACACCATCACAGCAATCTCTCTGGCTGAAATGCAGAACTGTGTGAATAAACCCATAGGCTAATTAAAATCATGTTTAAGACATTTGTAAAACCTAATTTTTGAGGCAACACTGCCACCTTGTGACAAAAAATTCATTAACAAGGCACTGACGGTACGTTCAAACCCAGTTTATTATGGTGCTTTCAGACCAAACGCGAATTTTCACCTCGCGACGCTTTCCTCGCGTGAGTACATTCACACACAACGCTGCACCAAGCTAAAACTAAACACTGCAGTCCAGTGTCCTGTTCTATGAAACGAGGTAACTGGCTTACCAGGTAACTTCAGAATTAACTTTGTGACGTCGGGTCTAAGTTCCCGATTAACCAGTACTACGAAAGGTGGATAGGTGTTACTCGAGGTGTCATGGCAATTTACGCTGTAGGCCTATCTCTAAACTGTCTCCGAGCAGGTTTAGTTCGTGATTAACTCGAGGTTACCCTGTGTATGTGGTCTGCACATCACATCTAAAATCAGTGATGATAGGTTGCCTTGATAAAGCATGTTTTCATCCTGATTTGTTCCACTGGGGTTGCAGTTGAAATGAAGTTATTATTAACACATCATATAGGCTAAGTTACTAGTTCAGACGAGCCCTGCAGCCTCTGTGATTTAGCGATCTTAATAATTAATGGGCCAGTTTCAGATGTGCCATCTGCAGGCTGCAATTGATTATCATTATCAAAATCTGACCAGGGTGGGGTTAATCGAGAAAAAAATACAAGATGAACGTGGTAAATTTACAAAAACAACAATCAGAAATTCCCTGAAATTAAAGTCCAATTTATGGCAAAGTCTCTGAGGTGCATGATAATATTGTGATTGTGGGCTAAACATTTGCAAACTTGTAATGTGGTTAAAATGGTTGGTTTGCTGTCCATGTAGTGGATGTCTGCTTGTTTATATGCTCTGATAATGCTAATCCAACATATCTTTGTAGCGCTCATGTTGATTCCACATTACGACTTAAGAGCACATAAACACACTAAAGTCTAATGACTTCACAACTCAGCAAATGGAACCATCCAAAGAGCATTTGAATGCACCGTGAGCCACTGCTTGCTATTCCCAACCGTCACCACTAGATGCCACTTAAACTTAGACACTGAACTGGAGCTGGAACCAGGTTCAACCTTCAACACACCTTGTGCAGTGTGTGGTTAAAATGTATTAGTGGTCTAATCTTCACTGGTTCTGGCTGGTGCTTGTTTTTTTTTTGATTGCAGGGCACTCCAGACATAAAACACTGTGCTTGTAAATGTCTCAGATTGTGGCACTAATTGCTGGCATTGTTATTTTACGAGGGAGATGCAACATGTGTGTTCTGAAGTATATTACAGGTAAAAATTCTGTTTTTTGAAATATATGTTTAATTCTCCAGCTCCCTCATATATGAATCTGTTTTTTGCTACTTTTTCAGCCCAACAACCAATTTCTAGATAAAAAACAAAAACACATGAACAACACTACAACACTATAACCTTCATTAAGATCTATTTTTCTGCAGGATTGGATTAGTTTTAGCTTGGTGTACCTAAACTGAAACTATTTATTACTGCGTTTGAATTCTGTGCTGTGGCAATGGCAATCGCATTCATTAGTCACAGGGTGGCAGCGTTGCGTTGTCTGTACTTCTGGATCTGCTTTTTCTACAGCCTTCTCTTGACATCCAGACAACCAGAGAGGTTCTTATTTGAAGCCTTGCAGTCTTCTCACATTTAAGTAACAATGAAATATCAATTTAATATTTGCATCTGCTTGGTTTTCAGCAGGTCTCTCTTTTAGTTTGTACCTAATAATAAGTACAATTGTTAAGGACTGGTTGGTGCAAGACTGGCTAAATGGCAGACAAGGACACTTTCAGCTGTCAAAGTTTGAACTTTGATGCGAATTGAAGAGGTGGCTCTTTTTTTTAGCAAACACATGCAGATGGACTACCTTTTCTCACTCAGGTCATTTGAATTCAAGCGAAGGCAAACAGTCGGTGATGCAGATCAGGGCTATTTTATTGTCGATTAATCTGTTGGCTATTGACTCGATTAACCGATTAGTTGATTCGTGTATATGTAAAATTTAAGAAAATGGTGATCAGTCGATCAGCATTTCCCTAAGCCCAACCTTTCCTGGTGCCTACCAGTGCTAAACGTAACTACCCATATAGCCTATGAAGACTCACCTGTCCAAGCTGCCCGGACATTTAAAACAAAAGACTAAATAGGTGCTAAAATTAACTAAAATAACAAATTCTTTAAGTCATAACAGCTAAGAAATTTATTCATTTTTAATCATTAAATTAAATTACAAAACAAGGGTTAACCCTACCCTAACCCTGGCCACCTGAACTTTAACTTAACCTACATAAAGTATTAATACTCTTTAAACAATTCTGTACTTCTACAATGTAGACTGGATCAAACACAACGAATGAACCCTCATCAGGACCACAAATAGCCCAACAAGATGCCCAGGTAGCAATAGCCCTGCTTGCAGCAGCCTCAGTTAGATCATGGAAGGCCATGACTGGACCAACAGCAGCCTCAACTGGACCCCGCAGCTATTCTTGGACCACAGAAGTTTCCTTAATTGCCCAGACAGGACCTTCAGCAAAACATGCAAGTTCAAACCGGCAATCCCAGCACTAGGGGAAAGGATCCCACTCTACAGAAGAACTTTCAACAGCCTCACCTTTTTGTCTTGAAAAATCACACCAGGCTTTGCTGTAAACATATTGTAAAAGTAATAAAGAAGAAACATGTTAAATCAGTTAAAGGTTCAGTGTGTAAGTTTTAGTGGCATCTAGTGATGAGAGTTGCGCATTGCATGCCCCTCCCCTATCCAAGCGAGTTGATTAGCTAAGGTGTCAAAAGACAAAAGACGTCCTCTGTGAGATAGCACAGAGTTGCCAGTCAAAAAAAATCAGGTGTCTTTAGATTGATATGTTAAGAAATTATATTTACTTGATTATTCAGTAAAACCACATTTTATTTTGAATATTACTGTTGCTTGTTCATTAAAGGGGTGGTATTATGCTCATTTTCAGGTTCGAAATCTTAATTAGGGGTTGTACCAGAACAGGTTTACATGGTTTAATTTTAAAAAAAACACCATATTTTTCTCTTACTGCACATCGCTGCAGCTCCTCTTTTCCGCCTGTCTGTTGTATGCTCCGCTCTTGAGCTACAGAGTGATGCAACTTACTTGTGCAAAATCTTTGTTGGGAGTTGCACATGCGCAGTTCCCAGGTAAGGACTACTAGCCAATCAGAGGCAGAGAAGGGTGGGTCGTAAGAAACAAGGTAGTGTGATCCAAATCAACTCCGAAAATATTCATCACACTTTTGTTCAGCCATCACTTCTCGTAAAACTGTCAATATTTGAAATCTATACAGCTGATTTCTCACCTCAGAAGTGGATTTAGTGATGAAATTCCACACGAAAACTGTAAAATAAACTTTCTGTTGCTGCCCTCTGTCCAGTGCAGCAATGATGTTGCAGTGAATAAATCAGCAGTCTGTCATGTTTTCACGTTACATTTTAGTATCCCTCAGCTCACGTGGAACCTCGACGGAGGTGAGGTGATACGAAAAAAAGTACCTGGAATCAGGTACAACTTTTCTACAATGGAAACAAAGGCGAGTTGAGCCATAGGGCCTCCGCTCAGACTAGCTTGATTTGAGGGCGTGCCTGACCCTGCCAGCCACTTGGCGAGCTTTATGACGCGTATTCATTGTGATGTCACAAGTCAAGGAAGTGAAGGGCTGGACTACAAACAAGTTGTTTTCAAGTGGTTCTGAGCAGAGCTTTCTGTGGGAGATGGGAACTCCCTTTGGGCTGGACTTTTTCACTTTGCAAACCTGTTACATGCACAAAAAGATATGCAACTCAATAAAGGAGAGGGAAAAGGCCAAAAAGCATAATACCACCCCTTTAAAGGACATAAACTCTTCAAGGAGCCGAGCTCTAAGTCCAACAAGCTAATCATCATCAATGCCATTGCTCACTGCTGTCTGGCTGGAAGGGTTAATGAGGGCCAGAAGAATGCTATTCTGGAGGTTAGTTTGAGCACTTGAAATTAATTTATTGATGGCGGATTTACTGTGAATATGTAGAAGCTATGCCTAGATAGCCATCATCAGTGAACTGTGCATTACTTTTGTGGCAAAGTAAGTTGTTTTTATTTTATTTATTACTTTCACAGTTACATTTTTTAGCTCATGTTTAGCCATATTCATAAAAGATGTTTTGTGTCTCTTTTACTGACCACAGGAGCTAGAAAAGTGCAAGTCTAATCACCTGATCATCCTCTTCTGCGACAGCGGGTGCCAGTTCAGCGCTATTTACTCATATTCACCAGACACAGAGGAGATCATCAAGTTCACAGGCACAGGGCCATGCGCTATCACCCGCAAGATGATCTACAGGCTCTACAAATACAGCTTCGGACTGCAAGCAGTTCACCGTCATCCCCGCCAAGTCTGTGTCGGTCAGCGTGAACGCCCTGACCATCCACAATCACCTTTGGCAGGTCAAGAGACCGGGCAGTGCACGGAGAAAGTGAGAAGGCAGAGGAAGGACGGAAAACACTTGTTATAGTTTCTGTTCTATCTACTACTGTTGGGCAGGACCCAATAATCTTTGAGATGCTTGACATGTGGTCATGTGACTTACATGTCCTGGAGGGGTATATATCTTTAGATGTCAGACTGTGGCAGAGTGAGACTATGAAACACCTGCTGACTGAATGCTCTAACATTTCATGTTTTCATTTAATCTTGTTAGCTTTTTATTCTGCATGTGTCCTACATGAATTAGGCACTATTGATGACTGACTGATTCTTATGTAGCAGTGAAGAGGAGATTGACCCTCAAGTTGACCCTCATACTACTGAATCTACTTTCATTAACAAGCACACAGCTGATACCAAGTGCAACTACAGACATGCAGAGGTGAACATTCACTTGATTATGTCTTTTAAATTTAAAGCTATTTCAGCTTGGCAAAGAAACACCCTACCGCTGTGATTAATCCAGGCTCCACATACAGAGCCCCTATTGTTCACCAGTAAGTATTTATTACTGGTCAGTGCTTTCTTGAAGAGAGGGAGCTTTGAACATACATTTTTATGTAAGTATGGAATGGATGTTAGTGAGTGGTAACGTCCAGTCTTGTTTGTTATTTAGTGCGTCTGAGGAAGTGTGTGAGTCTTTGTGTGATTGGAGGGGGAGAGCTGAATGCACTGTGTGTGCATCCTGCTCTGAATGTGTTCTATCACTCTGTTGATTATGCTTCAACACATCTGTCTTGCAACAGAACAATAGAGCAAAACTACAAACCTGGGAGCTGCGTGCTGCTGTTACAGATGAAGTGTTTTTACAGTAGGGGAAATTCTACTAGTATTTGTTCTAAAAAGGAAGCGCTTTTGAGACTGAGTGCTTTATACTGCTTCATTAGTGCATTGTATTGTATTAACTTTATACTTACATTCCACCACACATATGAGCCATCTGAGATCCCTGACTGGCTCGTATTGCTGAACCAAAATGAACTGAGCTATGCCACTGAGCTGTTTGCTGCTCATTAACTGCTCACTGGATTCTGGTGACACGTACAATTTTAATGTAGCTTCATTAACGTGGAGGGAAACTGCACAATATTTGATATTTGTTTGCTGCATTTTGTACACTTTTCAGTAGTATTTTTTGTACATTATGTACAAGTTATGTTTACTAAAAAGCAGGCACTATTTTGAGGTTTAGTCTGTTATGGGCTTTCAGATATGTTATGAGTATTATTTCATTGTGTTATGTTGTATGTTTATTTATTTTGAAGAAATATAATAAAATGCAACTAGGTATGTTTTCTGATGAAATGTGTGTGCTTGCCAAAGTTGTACTGTGTGCATTTTTGTGTGTATACACATGTGCATCTGTTCCTTCCTCCTCCCCTTTTCTTTCTTTGATCATCTGCTTTCCTCTTTCACTCCTCCTTTTAATCACATCTGTCTCTGTCTGTTTCTCTGCTGCTCCATAATCCCTGTAAGGCTTACATCATTTAAACTGCTACAAAGGCAGAACAACTCTGTTCTACTTTTTCTGGAAAAGCACAGGTGTAACTTACCTAATAAGGTAGTAACAGTAACATTAAGAGTCACAGATTCTTTGGACACTTGGGGAAGGCAGAACAATTTGTGAACACATTAACATATCACCCTCTAAACTGATATGGCAAAAATTGTTAGCAAAGGTTTGCTTATGGAGCAGTTATCGAGCAACATTGTCGTTTATTTTGAGTCTTGTTCCTTTCCATGACTCCAATATTGGCAGTTTAGTGCTGAGCAAGGAGTGTACAGTGGGTTTATGGGCAGCATTAGCCATTTTATTCTGTCATTTTCTGACTTTCCAAAGACAAGTGTTGTAGTATGAAAGCCTTGAATAGCAGTTATGAAATCTTAAATGTGTGTGATGCAAGCACCGCATACAATATTGATCAAATTGTGTCAGACTTTCTTATTAAAAGGCGCTATATAGAATGTGTGGGAATAAGATTAATTGGATTATATTCACAGAAGGTATCAAAACACTAATACACTATATTTCTCTACCACTAATATGTTAGAGAAATTATTTTATTTTATTGATTTTGGGGTGCTGAAAAAGTACTGATCCTGACAAAACTCACACATTTGAGTTAAGGACAACTAGGTAGGTGGGTAGGTTGGTTTATTGTCACAATATAACAAGTTATCGATTGAAATTGTGTTTTGTAAGTAACTTCTGCTACATACTACTGGGTCTAACTCCATATAAACTGAAATATAGAATATTTGTACTGTATATATGTAGACATTTCAAGAGTCCCACATTTGTACCCTGAGATGGGTTCAAATCTGATACTTGAGGTGCAATAAAACACATTTCTCCATGACTTCTGGCAACTAGTACATCACTACATGTGCATGGAAAAACGACTGTATCAAAAAAGAGATATGCAAAGAAATAGCCTTGATGAAGATTAAATGACCCAACAAAGTTTAAATTGAATTCACATCAACCAGCATCAAAGTGTTGGTTATCTGTTTATTTCAAAATTAAATTAATAGTCACAACAGTGTTAAACAATAGAGATGAAATATATGACTATCTGGGAAGAAAAGAGGAACACGAAATTCCTTTCATAAGCAGAATAGCAGATTTAGGTCTACATATTTTTTTTAAAATCACTTGTATACATTCAGAAACAGTTTGACCACGTTTTAAATAGCGAACTTTATATTTAATTGTAGATAACCATAGCAACAGCACTTGCACCTCAGGACAGTTCGTTCAAGGTTGTGAAAAATAATCTAGCTGTACAATAACTCTGCATTAAATTAACTATAAAAGAAAAGAAAATGCAGCAACTGCAGCAAAGGGTGGCCCATTCGATAGTTTGGCTTCAGGTAAGTTAAACAATATAATACTGTACTTTCAGAGTTATCCTGTGAAATATTAAGTTGTTAGTTAATTAACTCAGAGCAAACGCCACTCCAGACAGACACGGACGTGGGAGTTTTACATATGAAACAGTCAATTAATCAAGCAGGATATAAAATATGATGCTTTGCTAAAGATTAGCTTATCTGACTGAAGAGTAGCCTATATAAAGTTTCATTTGGATTCTCCTCGATCAGCGAAATTTAAACAGCATTAAAAAGTGGTGTTTAAATTTCAATTTCCAAAATAAATATATAGTCACGACAGTGTTAAACAATAGCGATGAAATATGAATATCTGGGAAGAAAAGAGAAACACAAAATTCCTTTCATACAGGGGTAAGTTAAGCAGAATAGCAGATTTAGGCCTACATATTTTTTTCAAATCACTTGTATACATTCAGAAACAGTTTGACCACGTTTTAAATGCGAACAATATTTAATTGTAGGTAACCATAGCAACAGCACTTGCACCTCAGGACAGTTCCTTAAAGGTTGTGAAAAATAATCTAGCTGTACAATAATTCTGCATTAAATTAACTATAAAAGAAAAGTAGCAAATGCAGCAAAGGGTGGCCCATTCGATAGTTTGGTTTCATTATATCGTTTAAGTTAAACGATATAATACTGTACTTTCAGAGTTATCCTGTGAAATATGTTAGCTTTGCTTAAGTTGCTAGTTAATTAACTCAGAGCAAACGCCACTCCAGACAGACACGGACGTGGGAATTTTTCATATAAAATAATTTAACAAGCAGGATATAAAACATTCTTTGCTAAAATGGTCCACCTATGGGCCTACATAAAGTTTCACTTAGATTTACTACAGCCAGCTAGAATAGCTGTTTATCTATCTAGATAAACTCAGTTTATCTATTATCATTTATATAGCTTTGACTAGTATTTTCTCACTTCTTGGCTTATGATCATGTGTGATCATACAGTTTTCTGTTGTGTTGTACTCCCACTATGAAAAATAGGCTAATGCTAATCACTGCGGGGAAAAATTAAGTAGTATTTTGGGGTGTACATTTAAGTGTACAGTCTGAAAGGACTGACTTTATTCATTGCTCAAGACCAAAGCAGGCTGGGAGATGTAGTTGGAACAGCAAGCTCTGGGCTGCAGCGTGAGTTAGTGAAGTGCAAAGACCAGCTGTGGCTGTGTGACATGCTGTGTCTACACAGGCTTTTCTTTTCATTTGGATGTGCTGGCTGACTGCCTTGAGTGCCAACGGTCAGATGGGTGTCCTGACTCCTGTGATAGAAGCCAAATTAAATAAAAGTCAATCTTTTGCTGACATAGCTTGAACTATCATTAAATTGGCAACAGTTGTTGATGGCAGTCAGCAAGGTCTTGTCTTTCTTCTGGATTTTCCACAGTGGTTACAAACATCATGAAAGCCATTGTTCTATGTCAAGCAGCCATGATCAATACAGTTTGAATTTTATTTCATTGGAAATAATTTGAGCATGATTCCTCTACTTTGTTGTTCTCTGGCATTTCACACCTCTTTGGATTCCAGCTCATTTATTTTTCCTTTCCCACTCACTACTTTTAAATTGTATGACATTTGGTTGGGATGAAGTCAAGCCAAGGTCAAGTCCAGGTTGAAATTATCAGGTGTCATTGTTGGTAATAAGTTTAAACCTCAGTGACCGTAGTCTGTCATTATGTATCATTAATGCAGAACCATTTAAAAGGTTTATCAGTGTCTTTAGGAAGCTGTCAGGATATATAAATATCAGCTTTACCATATCTGTTCACAAGAGCAAAAGAAATTTATATGATCTGGTTGTGCAAAATCCTGGCACTGCAATGTCCATCTGATTATTATTAATTTTCACAGCACTCCACCTCGTGATCACCTGGTTGTCAAGTTATTAATTTCTGCAGGTTCTCTAATGTGCCTTGTTTGCTTTTGTATATTTATCAATGTAAGCTTGAAAGTCAAGAACATTGGTGTGAATGTGTGTATATAATGACTGTGTATGTTTTTACCAATGTATTGTTGCACTTACTATACCCGGTTCTCTTACAGAGCTTGACTGAAAAGCCCTTGACAGCAGAGGAGGAAGCAGTGCAGAGGTCCCGCTTCATCCTGCCCCACTACAGTGTGTCCAAAATCCTGTGGGATTGGCTGATCCTTTTAGGCACTTTGTATGTGGCTGTCATTGTGCCCTACAACATCAGCTTCACTGTATATGATGAAACCGCCACAGAAACGCACTCCACTGTCGCCACTGATGTTGTTGTGGAACTTCTCTTTATCATAGGTGAGTGTTGAAAGAAATGAAGATGTGTATTAAAAAACACATCTTCCTGATTTTTCCACTAACTACTAGGTAGGACTATCCTCAAGCCAGTTCTGTCTACTAAAGTACTAAAGTGGGTCAAATCAGCTCTCAAAATCTGAATCCAAAAAACATTGTGGTGCTTTCAAATTAAGTTTTTTATATGTGGTGACATGAGATTTTCAATGAGAGAAACTGAGACATGAAGTCCTCCAAGCTCCAGGCAGCCCTGGTTTTGTAGTTCCTTCAGGATGTCTGAGTTTCTCTCAGGGACCCCTCCTGGTCAATAATGCCAGGTTAACCTCTAAAGGGAAGCACCTATGGGTTGAATTGAGGTGGCTTAACCTCAAAATAATCCAGTGAAGTGTTCCTTCTTTGTCAAAGTTCTGTAATTATTCCTGTCTAAGAAAACCTATTCAACTAAAACAATGATTTTAGACCAGTTGCTCCTACTTGCTCAGTACGGAGTGTGGATCACGCTATTATTGCCATGTTGAAAGAGCTTATGCAGAGCTGCTTTTCGCTGATTTTAGCTCTGCTTTCAACAATCTTCAGCTATACTCTTTAATTCAGAAACTTTGCCAACTGGATGTCTTCAAATCACTGGGAGGGGGGACTTACCTTCAACCTTTGTATTTGCAGACATCATCCTGAACTTCCGCACCACCTATCTCAACCAGTCAGGGAGGGTGGTGTATGACTCGCGCTCCATCTGCAGACGCTACGCCACCACCTGGTTCTTAGTGGACCTGGTTGCTTCCTTGCCCATTGACATGCTGTATGCCGCTCACATCCCAATGGTGAGTAGGGCCTACAACTAAACAATATCTTTAGTCTTCTTTTTTTCACTGTTTCTGACACAAGCAGCAATTTCCCAATGTATAGCCTTTGGGAATACAGTACCTTGCATTGCACAAGGCTGCTACTGCCTGCCTGCCTGTGTGTCGAGTGCATTCAAAATAGTGCTAAGCAAATTTGTTTGAACAAAACAAGTACCTTTGTATGCAGTATAAATACAGTCAAAGTGTGTTATAAGATATAACATGGCAAAGGGATTCACTTTATTCTTTTTTCTGTCACAATTCCCCCCTGTACTTGCCTCTCCTCTTCAGAGCTCATTCGTCCACCTGCTCAAGACTGTACGCTTGCTGCGTCTCCTTCGTCTGCTTCAGAAGCTGGATCACTACTCTGAGTACAGCGCCGTTGTGGTGACCTTGCTATTGTCTATGTTTGCCCTGACGGCACACTGGATGGCCTGCATCTGGTACATGATTGGACACAGGCAGATGGAGGACAACAAGACCTGGCACATTGGTAAGTCTTATTAAAGCTGTTGAAGTATGAATGTCAGGTTTGGTGTTTTGTCCAGTAAGGGGGGAATAATATTTCCTTATAAGTAATAGTTCAAACAGGTTTTTACCATGTGCTGGTATTTTTTAATAATCTCTATTGTGCCTTCTGACAGGAAATAAATGCAATATTTTATTAAAACACAGTGCTGACTATCCAGACTTATATATTTACACATAGGTGAAAAATCCAACAAATAAGACCATATAGTTTTTTGCCAATATAGTCAGGGGGGCCAGTCAGTGAAAAATGACACACTGATGTTTTGTTTGTGTCACACACACGCGGACCCAAACATGCACTTTTTTCTCTCTTAGACCAAGTATACCATTTAGCTCTGAGCTGACATGTGCCACACAGACATAAAGATAATTCAATTAAATTCAAATTAGCTTTATTGGCATGAATGTGTAACAACAATATTGCCAAAGCATCATACAAACTACATATGAACAATCAACCCCATACATTTCATTAAACAATTAATTAAAGCAGAAAGTTATTAAAACGTATGTGTGTTTGTGTTAGAAAAATTAAAATATATTAAAAATTAAATAAATAAAAAAAGAGGATGTGTGTGTGTTAAAAAAATAAAAATATATTAAACATTAAAATGAAATAAATAATAATAACATAAATGTGTGTGTATATTAATAGACAAAAAATAATAATAATAATAATAATAATTCCTAAAATATCAAACAATCAAATAATAATTTGAAAATTTGTACAATTATTTATCAGTCTGATTTTCCACTGGTTGTGC